>JAZKJV010004275.1:0-497434 GCA_037367405.1 Ottelia alismoides | reverse complement strand
TATCACCTCAGGGGTGATGGGTCCGGGTGTTAAAGATCGAATTGGGAAATGCAAGTTGGATTTGCAAGGAGGAATGTGTTTTTGCTTTTTTTTATCCGAGTTACAGTTTCTCATATTATTAGGATATAACAATATAGAAAAGGAGATCCTAGATCTTGCTAGAGATATAGGGGTAAGTATATCCCTTGTTTTGAAGGTTTATTAAGGAATGGACTTGTGAGGATGTATACTATATAGTAATAAACACAGAATAAATGTATTGTCGGTTGATTGAATAGATTGATAAGATATAGGGTAAGTCAAGTTGTACTCTAATTATCAAAACTCAGAATAATACATAACTTGTGAGGCTATAAACTATATATTAATATCAAGCAAACCCTAAATGTTTGTTTGTCCTAAATGTTTGTTCGTTGATTACATTAGATCGATAATTAGTTTAATATGATTAAATTAATTAGATCCAATTAAAATAAGAATTCTATTATTGAATAGAGTTGTAATTCCCAGTGGAAGAATTAATTATTTGAATATGAATCATAATAAATTAATTAAAATTTGAATGTGATAAGGAGTATCATATAAATAACATCCATGATCTCCCATCAAGACGAATGGTTCCGTTGCAATGGATTGTATGTAAGAGATGCTTGTCTAAAGTGGCAGCTCATGCATACAAGCGCACATGGGATCATCCTCTTTGCTTCTCGAATAGTGACTCCAATATCAGTTTCTCATATTATTAGGTCGATATTGGATTGCATATAACAAGTTCTAATCCTGTTGATGGTTAATTAAATTAACGACGGATCAACATCGCCATGGGGGTGATGGGTCCGGGTGTTAAAGATCGAATTAGGAAATCCAAATTAGATTTGCAAGGCATAATCTGTTCCCACCTTTTTATCGGATTTACAGTTTTCATATTATTAGGATATAACAAAGATAAAAAAACGAGATACCAGATTTTGTTAGAGATATAGCGGTAAGTATATCTCTTGCTTTGAAAGTTTAATAAGGGAATGAATTTTCAGAGTTAAAAAAGTAAGACTAATTTGATTAAAAAATCCTTAATCAAAGATTAAATTTTTGAATATATAATTATATGTTCTAATATATCACATTCTTATTTTCAGATAATGAAATCCATGAACCCTCTCAACAGGCTTCTAGAGGTCAACCAGTTTACCAGGCTAAAATTACTCGGATTGGATCCGTAATTTGGATCTTGTTCTCTTAGCAGAACGCATCTCTTATGTGCTTTCTAAAGACAAGTACACAAACCTTGCTATACAAGAAGAAATAAAGTACAATGAAAAATATGATAAAACATTGGCTCGGTGTTATATTCTGGGATCGCTATCCAATGTGCTTCATAAGAAACATGTGGAAATGGATCTTTGTCAGGATATAATACTGAATCTGAAAGAGATGTTCGGTGATGTTGACCGCACTCAGTGTTATAACGTTATAAAAGAGCTTATTCGTTGCAAAATGCAGGAAGGGACTCCCGTTCGAAAACATGTAATAAAAATGTTTCGTTATCTGTATGAATTGGAAACTCTCAAGGCTAAGATAGATGCATATATGCAGTCCGACTTCATACTACTGTATCCGCCCAAGTCTTTCAACAATTATGTGGTAACATACCACATGAACAAGTTGAAGTTGTCTAATGCTAAGTTAATGGCTTCATTAAAGTCTATAGAAGATGTAATGAAGAAGGAAAATCCCATCGACAGTGCAATGATTGCATAGGTCAAGGGAAGAACGGTCGGAAGAAAGGGTCTCGGAAGGGTCCAGCCTAGAAGAAAAAGAAGAAGAGTCAAGCTGTTGGCTCATCTTCTAATGCTTTCACAGTGATAGCATCGAAGAAGACTAATGTTTGTCATCACTGTAAGAAGCCAGGGCACTAGAAGCGTAACTGCCCAGTTTACCTTAAATCTGCAGAGATAAGGTAAAGCTCCAGCAGATATGAAATTTACTTTTTATCATTGAGAGCAGTTTCTTGTAGGACGAGAAGGTAGTTGGATCATCAATTCTGATGCTTCTGTTCATGTATGAAATTTGTTGCATCTATTTCAGGAAATTAGGAGTTTCGATGCAGGGGAGATGGTCATCCAGATGGGATCTGATGCAACAGTTGTAGTAGTCATTGTCGGGACCTACAGACTATCATTATCTAGTGGAAGAGTCCTTGTACATAAGGAGTGTCTTTATGTTCTAGATGTTAGAAGGAACCTTATATTTGTATCTAAGTTAGTTAAAAATGGATATTCTTTCATATTCTATAATAAACTTGTCATAAGTCATTATAATAAATATATTGCGATGGCGTTCTGACTTTTGGTGGACTCTATGAATTGTGCATTGATGAATATATCATGAATGTTACTGTCACTAAAAAAAATCCTAAAAACTAGAGAGGATGGAAATCGTGCTAACATGATTTGGCATCAAAGCCTTGGTCATTTATCTGTTGATAGGATCAATAGATTAATAAAGCATGGACCCTTAGATTTTCTACATTTCCATACCTTTAAACTATATGTGAACATTGAAATTCGAGGTAAAATGACTAGGATGCCTTTCCGTAATAAGGTTATAAGATGCGAGGGTATTCTTGACCTAATACATACTGATGTATGTGATCCCTTAAGTATCGTGACCCGAAATGGATATCGATATTATTTGACATTTATCGATGACCATCGAGATACGGATTTATCTTCCTACCACATTTATAAATTTGAAATCTTTGAAAAGTTCAAAGAGTTCATGGCTTTGGCTGAGAACCAAACCGATAGGAAGACTAAACAGATTCAATCTGACCGAGGTGGTTAGTACCTCCCAAATGAATTTAAGAAACACCTCAAAGAGAAAGGAATTGTCTCCAATATCACTCCTCCTGGAACTCCCCAACTTAATGGCATTGCTGAAAGATGTAGCATGACCATCATGGATATGGTTCGTTCAATGATGAGTAAAGCACACAAGGTTCTTAGCAAGTCTGTACCCAAAATCCCTCCTGAGCTTTGGTTTGGAACCATGCTTAGTGTTAGACACTTGAGGATTTGGGGATTCTTGGTCCATGTGAAGGACGCGGATGCAAATAGGATGGAATCTTACACTCAAGAGTGTTACTTCATTGGGTATGTAAAGGATGGTATTGCATATAAATTTAAGACCCCAAGACTTAGAAGATCTTCATCTCTAGAGATGTTAAATGTCTGGAGAATGACTTCCTTAAGAGTCAAGACAAAAATGAAGTAAAGGAACTCATTGAATCCCCTAAGGATATTGAGCTCCCTGGACCAAAAACTGAAGATGTACATGAAGATGAAACACCAATACCTCTTCAAAGGAGTTTAAGGATGGTTGCACTACGTGAAAGGTACGGATCCCATGTGTCAGAAGAAATTGACAATTATCCAGCTTCATTTGATGAAGCACTCACGGATCATGATATGGATAGATGGATGCTAAGAATGAAGTCAGAAATTGACTCCATGCATGAGAATGGTGTAAGGACCCTAGAGGACCTACCTAGATGGGTAAACCCATTGTGTGTAAATGGCTCTTCAAGAGAAAGAGGGGACCTGATGGGAAGGTAGAGACCTTCAAGGCACGACTCGTAGCAAGGGCTACACACATAGAGAAGGCAATCGACTATGATGAGACATTCTCTCTTATGGGCTATGCTTAAGTTCATCAAGGTACTGCTAGTTATAGATACACATCTTGACTATGACATCTGGTAGAAGGACGTCAAAACGACTTTCCTCATTGGATACCTCAAGGAGGATATTTATATAGAGCAGCCCTAGGGATTTGTAACCAAGGAAGGCAAAGTATGCAAGATGAAGAAATCCATTCTACGGACTCAAGCAAGCTTCTTATAGATGGAACATCAGATTTGACAAAATCATAAAGAGTTATGATTTTGTTCAAAATTCTGATAAACCATTTGTGTACAAGAAACTTAGTGAGAGCGCCATTGTATTCATCGTGCTTTATGTAGATGGCATCCTTATCAGTGGGAATGATACATGAATGATGACCAATGTTAAGATTTGGTTGTCTCATACCTTCGAGACGAAAGATTTTAGAGAAGCCTTTTATATATGGATCTAAAGCTATTTAGAAATAGAGAAAAGACGATCTTGGTATTGTCACAACATATGTACATTACGAAGATATTGGAACGTTTTAATATGGACAATTCCAATAAAGGTTTCCTTACCTTAAGACATGGTATCCACCTATCTAAAGGGATGGCTCCTCAAGGTGATGAGGATAAGAAAATCCATGGATGGATGCCCCTATGCATCAGCTATGGGAAGCCTAATGTACGCCGTGATGTGCACAAGGTTAGATATCTGCCATGCAGTGGGAGTGGTAAGTCGATGGAAGAAACAAATACAATAGGTACACTAATTAATAGGATTGATGAGGTTGCAATTAATGCAAAAAACATATAATTGGAAAGCAAGGACACACAATTATATCTTGATCTATGGAGATGGTAATCTCCAATTCTTAGGATACACAAATTCAGACTTCCAATCCGATGTTGATGACCACAAGTCAACATCAGGGTTTGTGTTCCTATTGAACGGTGGTGCTGTGAGCCGGAGAAGCAAGAAGTAGGACACTACAACTGATTCAAACAACTGAAGATGAATACATTGCCGCATCGGATGCCATAAAGGAGGCGGTGTGGTTGCACAAGTTTATCCTAGAACTCGACGTAGTTTCCTCTGATAATCCCATCCTGCTACTCTACAATAACACAGGAGCCATAGCTTAGGTGAAGGAACCTAAATGGAATCAAAAGAAATAAGCATGTAGAAAGGAAATACCATGTCATTCAGGAGATTCAAAAGTGTGGTGACATCGTCATCACCAAGGTGGCCTCTGCCGATAATGTTGCTGATCTCCTTACCAAACCTTTGACTTAAAAGGTTTTCGACCCGTATGTAATGAGCATGGGTTTAAGGATTGTAGTTTAATGGTTTTTAGGCTAGTGGGATATTGTTAGCCGTGTGAGACCGAGGCAAACCATTCCTATAATAAATGTTATTGTAATCATTATTATATCAATAAAAATTATTGATTTATTTCACTCCATGTCTGAGATTAAATGAATTAACGCACTATACGGTCCCCAAGTATAATTAGGATTATGTACCATGGCCATCTTGATGATTATACAACCGTTGATTCAATGGTTGAATCATAGAGGCTGGTGCTTAAATGATATCTAAAGAGTTCGATTGAGGACTCATCAAGCACCATCAAATGATTATAAGAGATGATCTCCAGCCTAAGAAGGAGATGGAAATCCTTCTCTAAAGTCTGATATTTGATCAGCCTCTTGATGCATGTCCCTTGCATAGGAATAAAGTTTCGGAGGTGTCAGATAAGTTAGATCAAAGAGTTGACTTAACGAGATTAAGATAACCAAGACCTATGTCATATGTTGTCACAGTATAGGCATGCATCCTCTGACCAGAGACAGATGTATTGCTATATGTTTGAATATGTACATTTGGCAGACTGATTGGTTGATGACCTATTCATACTCTATACACCAGCGAGCTGGTATGCATATGAGGGCACATGAGTAATACGATCTCTCAAAGGGATCATACATGTTCACTATTGAACCAGAAGACATGAGTTCACTAATGAGGTAATGGGACCTATCAAATTTCATGCATGGTCATCTTGCTTTGGGAAGCATGACAAGAATTTGTAGGTATGATATATTCTTTTGGAAAGCATATGATCGATACCAACTCCCAAAGATCGAATGAGAAACTTAATGATAAAACGTGAAGAAGATAGTCTAAAAGAGATCTAAAACTTCGAGTTTATTCTAGGTCTTCCAATATACAGGATGTACAGGTATTAGAAATACTCGAGGGTGATGTGATCGTTAACTATTGTATAACCATGATGCTTCCATTCAAAGGGAATGGTGAAACAAGTTTGGATTTAATGACTCCTCTTAGTGGAGAAGTAATTTAATCTTAGTCCAAAGATTAGACATTGATCGAATACGATTCAGTTGAAATGAGAAGATTAGATTTATGGTTTTGATTTAATCAAACATTTATAAGAGGTCCCCGAGATCTGGATTTGAGATATGACCTCAATATCCAAGTCACTATACGTGGAACGTACAATCGCCATGTCTGCATCTCCAATTATCTCGAAGAAGGCGCATTATTCTCGGAAAGAGTTTGAGAATAATTCCATTGATGAATAGTATATCTGAGCATTGAGAAGTTAATAATTAAATGTGATTTAATTAGCATGAATAATGTGAATGTGATTCATATTATTTAGATGCATGAGAATGATGATCCAATATAATTAAATATGATTTAATTGTCAAGGATGTGAATAATATGGATATCACTATCTAATTTTATTCATGTATATTATAAATGTGATTTATAATATATTTGAGAGAGCTTATTGTAAATAGTATTTATCAATTAATTGTTGATGTGAATTGGATTCACATTGGACGACTAATTGGCAATACAATTTACATTTTATTTTGGATGTGTGGAAATGATTCACATTATTAAATGGCATGACTAAAATATTCACAATTAATTTGGAATTAATTTTGTGAATATATTTGCAATAAAAGTTGTTGCAAATATATAGAGGATTATGTGAGATACAAAATCTCACATAAATTAAGAGGTTGATCCACCTTCCATATGTGGAAGGTGTATGGCCATCCTTGACTTAATCAAGAGTGGTCGTCCCCCCTATATTTAGAAAGTGGACCCTTCTTCATCCACTTATCCAAATTGACTTAACTAAATTAAATTATGTTGATGATAATTGAATATATATTTAATTTAATGAAAATTAATTATTGTCATATTTTTTAAGCAACAAAGACCATGACCATTGATTTAAAACACAAATCAATCTAACCATTGATTTTGTGTTGCACATGGATTGTGATCCATGGACTCCCGAAATACTATAAAAGAAGAGGCAACCCTAGATCTTCTTTTACAACACTATGTAAGTCTCTCTCTCTCTCATTCTCATGCCCCAACTCTCTTTCTCTTTCAAATGTGGCCATCGATCCCTTGTACTAGAGAGAGTCGCCATCATCGCTACACTATCATGTCGCTGCTTCGATCGCTATGGATTTCCATCTTCTTTGATGCTTGTTGATCGTGAAGAAGATGTTGGATTTCATGTGACGAAATCAGGAGATCCATTGCATGGATCTTCATCTTGGATTAAGAGAAGCCAGCCTCTCATCAATGCGCTCACAAGCATCTCCTCCATCGGGTAAGATTTGAAATAGACGGTCTCTTCCTTTAGAGACTTCGATCACAACCACACTTCAATAGGCATTCCTTTATCCTGTTTGTGGTTTGATGAAACGATTCGAGAAGTGTTCTTGAATCACGTGGTTTCATCTCTTTATTTTTTTAAAAAATTATGCTGCCCTGAGCAACTAGTATGGCTAGTCACTCCCAATCGCATTGGATACGATCATCATGCTTCCGTGATGCGCTTAAGGTTTTCCCATAGCCTTCAATGAACCCTGTAATTTTTCTAGTAGTTAAACACCTATTGAATTTGTACTTCGTCAAAATGGAACTAGTAATGTTAAGGAACCTTGGAGAAATCCCATGAACCAAGATAGATCTCTAAGGACCTAATATAATGGGTACCAAAAGATTTCGTCGATTGATTTATATAACTTAATAACAAGGCAGAATGAAGGTGAGGGTTTTATCTCGCGTATCACGGAAGCATGGAGATCACATCGTATGCGATCTACCTTGAATAGTCATACTAGGCATAAAGGGAAACAAAAATTAAAAATTTTCGATGAAACCACATAACATGGGAACCATTCCCATGTCATTTCATCTTGATCACAAACAAGTATTAGGGTTACTCTTGTAGCGTGATTGAGATCATCGTATCTCTAAATGAAAAGACCTCCTATTTCAAGTCAGATCTGATGGAGTGAGCACTTGTGTGAGCGTGTATGAGATGCATGCTTCCCACCATCCGAGTTGATGATCTGAGTACAAAACCTCCTGATTTCATCTCAGAAATCCATACTCTTCCTCACGAGCACGGTGCACTGTTTATCAAAGATTCGGTTTGCCAAGTCTAACAAGCTAGCCTAGCAATCATTGTGTCGACCAATCATCAAATAAGCAACAATTAACCAACATATAAATAAATAAATCGATAAATGTGCATATGTTAAAATTTATTGTAACTCTATAAAAATGTGTATAGGTGCAAGTATATAGAGTGTCGAACCACTAAGAGCAAACGTGTAGGGTAGTAATTATTTTTATATATTTATAATTAATAATACTTATTTTTGTATTTCTCTACCTTTTCTTGTTTTTATGTCGCCTTTTAATTATATTTAATTTTTATGCCTTTTTAATTTGTTTTATATAAATTTATTTTTAATTCTATATTTTATTTTTATATTTAAAAACTTTATTTCTTTTTGTTTTTTTAAAATAAGATATATAATATAAAATATAATAGATATTATAACTTATTTAAGTAATATATAGTATATATGTATAATATAGCTTATTATATTTATAAACAAGTCATAATATACATAAATTTCAGAAAATAAAATGTTTTTATATTTTTATCCTTTTCTCTAATTTTGGTAATTTTCTGGATTTTTAAAGTTACAAAATATATAAAACTGTAAATAAAATAAATATCTGAGATGTTTTGTGTTTAATATATAAGTCAAAAATAAATCCAAAACTATTTTTACTATATAATACGAATAATAAGGAAAATTCACATATATAAAAGAATATTTTTGGCTTTTTTAGATAATTTTCGCTAATTTTTATAAGGATTTTAGGGTTTTGTAATTTGTAAGTTTCATATTTTGTATTTTTATTGATTTTTTGATATATTATAGGATATGGGATATTATATATAATATAATTTTTTGGAATATTTGGAAACCATTCTATATTTTTTTTATGGATTTTTAGGTCTAAACAGGGAATAAATGCATGTTTTTGTATTTTTTGAAAAAAGGAAATTAAGTTTATTGCCTAAATAAAATTACGTGAACAATCAAGATATCATGCATCTATATTAATTTTCCTATAATTTTTAGCATAATAGAAATAGTATTATATGCACAAAATATAAGAAATAAAATTCATTGTAGAATAGGAACCTATATACAATTTAAATAAAATAAAACTTTGTTTAATTATAGGGCCAGATAGTTAAGTGGTACACGTGCATTATTTACAATGCCTCATGTTTCGCTACACGTGAGGCGGAAGGACCTAAGTGCAATTTCACAAAATTTTAGGGTCTACTTAACAAAATATCCTAAAATTATTACATCTAATATTATTTTTACAAGGCTAGATATTAAATACAAAATTTTAGGTGATTTAATGCAATATGCCCATAGGAGGCATGTAGTGCATATGGGGGGTCCAATTATGCAGTCTCGGTCATGCCACGTGTCTTCACTTAAGATGGATGGTGGAGGCGGGGGGTTATTTTGCTTCAAATGAATGACCCCGATTAGATCTCAACATGTTCAATTAGACGACAAGATGTCACGAAGAACAAGGAAGAACTCTTCCATGTCTTTGCTTCAATCCTTGATTTCTCAACACTCTGGCATTCTCCGACTGCTCTAACGGGCTCTTCTCCTGCCTGAGGTGTTCCTGCAGCTGTAGGGGGCAACAGATGGTCCATGCCTTATTGGAGGAGGTGTGGGGGCTCGTTCTTCTCCAATGATTTGGGGAACTAGTTCCTCGATCAATATTAGCTCCAGGTGCCTCTTATAGGATTCATGCCTACACAAAATCGAAGAGGGATCGAAGGTTGTCTCCTCGACCCGAAAATGAAGCTACAAGCATGAAAATGGAGGTGGAGTGGTGAGCCTTCGATGAGCGGCAGAGCATAAGCTCGATTTGTTGATTCTTGTAGAATCAGGTTGAATTGGATGGGGGATTTGATGTAGAATCGACAAGGAATGATATGGGATGATCATGGGGATGGAAATAGTGGAAATCACAGAGAAATGGTTGGCCGGAGCACTAGCTCCGATGAACTAAGATTGGGCTAATTTACACTATAATAAAGGAAATGAAGCTAAATTAAGATTAAACCTAAGATAAAAAATGAAAATACAAGATAATGAACTATTTAAACTAGCATCTCGACCTGGGAATACTTGGAGCAGAGAACCCTCACTGGAGCTGGAACTCGATGATGGTTGACCACTTCTCCGACAACCTTTGTCCACGTCATCAACCGTCGAGCCTCATTGCGTCACCAGGAAGCACACTGGCTATTGGGATTGGGGTTACAAGAGGTGAAGAAGGATCAAAATTCTAAATGGAGGATGGGATTTTTATTTATAGACATGAAAATGGGCCATCTTGTGACTGAGATTGCTTGAAGAAGAATAGGGGTTGGTGGAAGCTATGGTTCTGGCAAGGTAGAGGGTTAATGGAGGATCAGAATGGTGGATGTCTCGAGGTGGAAGAAGGTATAAAGGAAGCGTGGAAAATAGGAGACGGAAGGGGAGTCGCATCTCTGACAGGGTGAGAGCTACTAGTTGGTAGAGTTAACCGGGAGGTCAACAAAAGCTAGGCCTCATTGGCCCACGTCAAACTAATAAGACAAAATAGAAATCAAAATCTTTATTAATTTAATAATAAATAGTAAATGATTTTATTAATTAGACTTAAAACATGAAAAATGTTCATAATTTTATAAACTATTTTTTTTATGTTTTTTTATTTTTACAACATTATTTGTGAGATGCTAATATTTACATGTATAAATAAAGGTATATATACCTGTATTCTATGTATTATATTTGTTATTTTGCATTTCCTATACATAGTATTATATTTTAATATTATATATATTTATAACATTATTAAATACATATTTACAGATTTTTGTTGTATTTTTAATAATTTATTTACATGTATAAATAAATACATATACTTACATTATAGGTATATTGTACATATATATATTACTTTATTATTTATTTAGTATTTTTGTTTGATTTTTTATCTATGTTTGTGTTTTTAGTATGTATTATATAATATATAAATTACTTAATATGTAAAAAATGTAAAGAATTAAATTAAATTATCTTTATATATAGATGCTCAGTACAATGGTGCTCTAGAAAGCCATCTTTTGTATCTTAACTTCATTTTTAATTAAATTACCTTAATTGATTAGATTATTTAATTTGGAATACAATGGAGGTGAGTTTGGTTCAATTTGAATTCATTTGAAGTAGATATTTATATGTGAAGTTCGGTTTGCAACCTTTTCATCTATATGTACAAATTGCACTGTAAATGATTTTTATTGGTAATTATTTTTATAACTTTCTATATATTATTGTTTTAAAATTTCATGTTGAAAACTTTATTGTTTGAGGTGTATATAAGTGCTATTAAAGCAGTGTAAAAATGGCTATTTATAGTAGAAAGGATTAGGGTTTCTCTGTAGTATTTTGGCCCTTATCTCCCTCTACTTTATTCCTCGTTGACGTAGTCAATATTTGACTTGGTCTTGGGATTTATTGTCATTTAGTAACTTTCATACATCATTTATTTTTTTCTTTATTCTTTACTTTTGGATTTAAAAACATGTATTATTGTGTTAATTACATATTAATGTTAGATGTTGATTTGTACAAACTAGATGTATTTACAGGTATTTTGATAGAGTTTTAAATACAAAATAGAAGAATAAAGGTAGATGAATGGCTATTCATCACCTCCTATACTTACCTTTGCTAGTCCTTAACAAACACTTATGAGAAGAATAAGTGATGCAAAAGAAAAGGGAAAATAAAGGATTAGAATGATTGATTTTTTTATCTTCACAAAATCAAAGTTTGAAGCTTAGATAAGACCTTTGGATTGTTAGTGTGTTCGGAACCTCATTATGAATATGATCTAAAACTTAACATCCCTCAATATCCACAGTCCTCTGTTTAGATCACCTCAATAGCCAGGTCAGAATAAGTTTATTGATACACAAAATCTTATGTCTATGAATCTCACTTGTACAGTTTATATAAATGTAGCTCTTCTCGTCAAAAATTGCACGAAATAGTCGCCCTCAGCAAGGTAACCCTAATTCTCCAATGTAGCTACCCATTCCTCGATGACCTTGGTATTTCCTTCGAAGTTCAAGTACCAATTGCTCACAAGGTAACCCTAATTTCCCAATGTAGCTACCCTTTCCTTGATGACCGTGGTATTTCCTTTGAAGTTCAAGTACAACTGGTTCAAGAAGAGGGGGTAGAGAAGAAGAATGGAATGTGACCAGTATAGTCACATATCTTGTGGAGCTTGACCAGTATAGCCAAGTCTCCAGCTGCAAGTTACCTTGATATCTTTGACTTTGAAGCATAAGCCTTGCTTATTTGATACACAATTCCGGCAAGATTTGATTTTTTTTCTTGACTTTTTGCCTGCATGATGTTTTGGAGTCTTTATTTCATACATTTTTATAATATATACATCAGCATTTACATAAGGAATTTTTCTTCTTGAGCCAGTAGGCTATCCCTCTTTTGAAGCTTTATTATAAGTCACAACGTCATGTCTTTAGACATCCATGCCACTAGATTGGGTTGGGGGACAATGGCCACCTATTAGGGTGGCGTATGCTTCCACATGTTTGCTTCTCATGCCAAAGAATCCTACCCTCACCACCTCATCAGGGTTGAGCTAAGTGTAGAGTGCTTGTCCAAGTTAGGTCATTATCAACAAGAGTCATGCATGCGCTTTGAAATATTCTACTTAGGCTAGTCAAGATAACATGTGAACATAGTCTAGTGGACTCAAAGAATTAAGCATTATTGACCTCAAAAGTCTTAATTCCAATTCCTATAAGGTTCTTGTGAAATTAAATGGATTAAGGTGTAGACCAAGCTCTAATCTTCAAATTTTACTTATACTTGTTCAATTGTCAAAATCATTCTGAAAAATGCTCATGCGATGAAAAGGTATTTTTTTGAAACAATTTTTTGATTTTAAACTTTTTATGAATTTTTCAAAAATGTGTTACAAGTTTTTATGGAGTTTTGAAAATTTTAAATTTTTTTAGGGTTTTTTAAAAAAGGTTAGTGAATTTAATGCATTCACAAGTATTATACATATTCACAAGGATTTTATATTAGTTTATAAAGAATGTTATATAGGTATGTACATGTTTTGTACATGAGTTTATTTACAACCATTTTATTTGGATAATCTTGCAATTATAATATGCACATGATTTCTCAAACAATTTGAAAACATTTTTGCAAATATTTTTTGAAAACTTATTTTGCAAATAAATTTACAAATAAGTTTTCAAATATTTTTTCAAAGATACTTTTAATAACATTTTTACAAAAAATTACAAACATTTACAAAAAGATTATTTTTAATTGGTCGGAAATATTTTACAATTTTTTCAATATCTTTCTAAACATTTTTCAAAATATTTACAATATTTTCGAAATCATTTGCAAAATATTTTAAACCAACTTTTACAAACAATTGTTAAAAAATTTCGCACATATTTATACGAGTTTCTTTACAATTGATTTATTATATACCCTTATCCAGTATAGTATATTTGCTATATTATTTAAAAAAATAGAAAGTACAAGTTATGGCTAACATATATATACTATATATATACGACCCCCCTATACTAAGCTCAAACCATGTCCTCATAGTCACCAAAGAGCAATAAAGGAAGACCTAACTCATGCTAAGTATAGAAAAGTCTATACTACGACGACTCAAATAAAAAAAAAGTTGGTCGTCCCCTCTATAATTAGGATCAATTAATCCTAAATATAGTAGATTGTACCCATGGTGGGGATGATCGAGGATGAGAATTCACAAAATAATCAACGACTCATCTTGCCTTGCCCTATACTTAGGGTAAAATGTCCCTAAATATAGAAAAGAATTATCAACAAGTTATAAGATAAGCAAGTGAATGAAAAATAATAACTCAAAAGCATCCCTCCCTATATTTAGGATCTGGTCATCCTAGTTCTAGCAATGATGGAAGGGATGAACGAATAAAATGTAATAATGAAAGAATAAAAGAACATGGAAACAAAGTAATCAAGAAAAGTATTTTTGGAGATATTGCATGAATCTTCTAATGTTGCAGGGAGATCTTCATCAAATACCACATTGATCGAATCGACATCGGATTGGATATTATCATGCTCTAAATATGGCTTCAACAACTCTCCATTCACTATGAATGATTGTATGTCAAATGATAATTTAGATATCAAACTGCTTTCACTGTCGCACACATTCTTCACTACAAATGTCTCAGTCCACTTTCTCTTAAGTTTTCCTGAGAATATCTTGAACTTTGCTTCAAATAATGAAACCTTCTGACTAGGTTCGAAATTCTTTCTTCCGATGTACTTGTCATGATAGCGTTTGACTTTCTCCTTATACATTATGCTATCATTGTATGCGTAGACTATGAATTCTAGGAGTTTGTTCAAATCGATCTTCTAGTTCTGACCACCTTCTTATGAGTTCAAATTACAAATATTTACTACCCAAAGAGATTTGTGAATTAATTCCATTGGTAGATGGTATGATTTTCCATAGACAAGATGATAGGGTGACATACCCAAAGGAGACTTGTAGGTGGTCCAATAAGTCCATAGATTGGAATCAAGAGGTTGAGACCAGTTCTTCCTATCTAATCTAACAAGTTTCTGCAAGATTATCTTGATCTCCCTATTAGATAACTCAGCCAAGCCATTCGATTGTGGGTAGTACGTATATGCGACTTGATTATCAATGTTGTACTCCTTCATAAGCTTTTTGACCTCTCTATTAATGAAATGATTACCATCATATGAAATTTAGATCTTAGGAGTTCTAAATCACAAAATAATTTTGTCCTTGAGGAAACGATAAATAGTACGACTATTAGCGGATCAGACAAGAATAGTCTCTACCCAACAACTCATGTAATCAACTTCCATTAGGATGTATTTAAATACTTGACTGTTATGAAATGGGCCCATAAAGTAAATGTCCTAAGCATTAAATACATCTGAGACATGGATGAACTTGAGTGGCATTGAATCTTTGGAACTGAAGGTTCCTCCCATTTTCTGACAGTCGGTGCTATCTTTCACATAAGCTATGGCAACCTTGAATAGTGTAGGCTACTAGAGGCCACACTACAATACTTTTGCTGTTGTTATACTTCCAGAATGGTATCCTCCTACTTCAAGATTATGACAATGCTCAAGGATACTAGTGTACTCCTTCTGAGTAATGCACCAACATCTAATGCAATCCGCACCTTCATTGAAAAGATATGGATCTCCCCACTAGTAAAAATGAATATCGGACAAAAACTTGTCCTTTATTCACATATAATGTTGTGGGACTTTCTCAGAGAAGAGATAGCTCACAATATCATCATACAAGGAGAAAGAAGAAACATTGAGAATAGATTCATCGGGAAAGGTCTTCTTTGTTATCGACACATTGCTCAGTAGAGTCTCTATGCATTCTATTCTAGACAAATGATCTGCTACCACTTTATTGACTCCAGGTTTATCTCTTATTTCTAAATCAAATTCTGGGAGAAGGATCCAATGGAGCATACACGACTTGGCATCTTTCTTCTGTTGTAAGTACCTGATAACAGAGTTTTCAATGCAAATTATTACTATGAATCGAGAAAATGCGAGCGAAACTTCTCAAGGGTGAATACAACTACTAGCAACTCTTCCTCTATAACTGTATAATTCTTTTGGGCTTCATATAATGTTCTTCTAGCATAGTGGATAGTATATGATAATCTATCCTATCTTTGTTCCAACACATCCCAAATGTTAAATCCAATGCATCCATCATGATCTCAAATGGAAGAGGCCAATCAGGTGACTGTAGGGAAGGTCCCTGAGTGACACATTTTTTCAACTAATCAAAGACTTGGAAGACTTTGTTGACAATAAAATCAGTCTCCTTGCCTAGAATTTTTGTTAGAGGTCGGACAATCTTGATGAAGTCGAATGAATCTTCTGTAGAAACCAACATGCCCCAAAAATGACCTCACATTCTTTATTGTTCGAGGTGGCTCAAGATTGACAGTCACATCCACCATTACCAGGTCGATCTCTGTACCTTGTTTGGAGATAATATGTCCCAAAACAATTCCATCTGTAGCCATGAGGTGACTCTTTTCCCATGATAATCCTAAATTTATTTCATGATATCTATAAGTGCTTTGTCTAGATGCACAAGACAAGTAACAAAATTATCACCATATATCAAGAAATCATCCATGAATTCTCAAGAAAACTACCTACTATGTCGGTAAAAATGGTTAAAATACACCTTTGGAATGTAGTGGGCGTGTTACACAATCCAAAGTGCATCTGCTTGGAAGCATAGGTACCGAACAAATAGGCAGAAGTTGTCTTCTCTTGATCTTTAGGGGCAATTGTCACTTGGTTGTACTTGGAGTACCCATCTAAGACACAAACTCTTTCCATGTAAACCTTTCAAGAACTTGATCAATAAAAGGAAGAGGAAAGTGGTCCTTTTTGATCCTTGAGTTCATATGCCAATTATTAACATAGACACGCCATGATGTAGGTACTCATGTGGATATCTCCTCTCTTTGGTTATTTCTAACCACCGTAATTCTGGATTTCTTCATAAATATGTGAATGAGATAAACTATTTCGAGTAGGAGATGGGATAAATAAATCCATTCTCACACCACTTCGTTATCTCTATCATAACTACGTCCTGAAGATTAGGTTTAATCTTCATTGAAATTTATGGGACGATTTACAGTCATCCTCTAAGTAGATATTGTGAACACAAGGTTGGATTTAGATGGGATAAATAAATCCATTCTCACGCCACTTCATTATCTCTATCATAATTATGTCCCGAAGATTAGGGTTTAATCTTCATTGAAATTTATGGGATGATTTACAGTCATCCTCTAAGTAGATATGGTGTGAACACAAGGTTGGATTTATCCCACGAAGAGCTGAAACATTCCAACCAAGATCCGTGTGGTTTTTCTCTATAATCTCTAGCAAATGAGATTCTTGATCCGTGGTCAATAGTGGACTGATGATGACCGGATACATATTCGACTCACCCGCAAGGAAAGCATACTTTAGATTTACCGGAAGCAACTTTAATTCAGGTAAATTTTGAGCCAGCTTCTCGAACATTCTGAAACTATTCTGGTAATTGCATGATATACTAAAGAGGTGTTGTCCACCTCAATCACTCTAGGTTCAGACAACAAATATCGAACATGACTACAATGATTTCATCTTGTTTGGTTTGGTATGAACTTACATCAAACAAATCAATAAGCTCGTTATCAATCTCCCCATCGACGAAGGAACAAACATTGACTGTGATTTCCAAGTCATCCTCTAAAAAAGATGTTTTCATGGGTTTTAGTATCAATTTAAAGATAGCTTTGCATCTCTGATATCCTCAACAATGCCACAGTCTTCTGCAGTTGGTTCAGACTTGCTTTACTTAGATGTGCTCTTGTGGCTTTTAGCTCGATGATCATATCCATTGTGACCTTATCACTATAGGAGTGGAACTTGATCTTTCCAGACCCATAATCAACGGTCACTTTGGTTGTTCGGAGAAATGACCGACCACGTATAATCAGAGTCTGGAGTAATAGTGTAGGGGAATCCATGTCTAGGACAACAAAGTATATTGAGAATTTCATGTCCTGCACAGTTACGATAATATTTTACACTCTGGGTCGCTTAATCGATCTATCAGTAAATTGAAGGGTCATGCATATGGGTTTAAGCGGACAAGCCCGAATTCTTTCAGAAGTAATGTGAGCATAAGGTTAATGGAGGAACCACTATCAAGCAAAGTTCACTCAAAAATCTGATCAAAAATCTCATATCTGATCAAAGGTGATCCCTTGTCTCTCTTCTAGGTTGGGAGATCGTTGATGGCATTCACAGTAGCCATGATTAAGATGTGATTCTCTGATCTGATGCTTCTATTTTTGCAGGGCTGACTCTTTGATGTACATGCCTATTCTAGTCCTTTCTTAACACCTTGGCATGTATTCCATGGCTTTTAACACATGCATTTCTAGAAAAATATTCTGTAAAATCTCCACGATGTCGGGATCAGACAATATTTTTTTTCAATTTTTTGAGTTTTATAGTTTTTCATTGTATATGGAAAATGAATATTTACATAATCAAAAGCATTGTTCTTATTTACAACAGAATTATATTGTATAAGTAAATGACTAGAAGAGATAACATCATTTATAACTGGTGGAAATTAAAAGCGGGAAATTGGCTTTGTCGATCGGTATGGGATCTGCTGTTAGTGATGGCATCTCCTTGGTTTGCTCATCTCGGCCTTGGCTTTTATTCTATTTTTTTTGTCTTTTTTTGCATTTTTTGTATTTTCTCTAGTGAGTCTCCTCCTCCTCGTCCTCCTTCACCCGGCCCTGCTGCCAGATCGACTTAAGCAGAAGATGATGATTCACCATGTGAAGCTTTATTCTTCCCTTTGGCTGTGGAAGATGACTGCATGATCCTGCCGCTCGTTAGAGCCACAACGTTCGATAACATAAATGAATTATGTATATTTGACTCAACGTGGATGGGAGAAACACTGCAAGATACCTGGTCTTTGCATTTGAAATTATTGGGATTCACCTCAACCTATGTGGGAATGATGGTTTTGGTGGTGGTGAGGTCATTGAGCTTCCAGTTCATCTTTGGTAGAATATTCACTAGTTGAGCCAAACAATCTAATGCAGGTTTTATGGGAGCTACCTCAATTGGTTTAGCGTGCTGGCCACGCTGACTTTAGTAATAGTACGGATGCTGCAACTGAAAATTCGAAGAATATGGATGGGGAGGGTATTGCTAATGGTTTTAAGGAGAAGGGAACTTATTGTCGTAGTGAGAAATCGACTGCTGATGAAATTGATGTTGTTGATATGCTGGGTTGTTGGTAACTCTATCTCAATGTGTTAACTTGGTTTGGAGATTGGTGGTGAAGCTGGTTTTGTTGTACATTCCTTCCACCTTGATGTTGATGGAATGTGCGTACGACCAATGTTTGGCCTTATTGAATATGTGGTGAAGGTGAAAAGAATGGCTCGACACAAAAGGCTAAGGCTCAAGATGGTAGACAATCATTTGAGTCTACAGTTGCGGTTGCAGTACTTGGTCAGGGGTCTACATGTAGTACACGCGCTGGAATGGTGATAGTTTCACTAGACACTACTGCAGTGATGATTCCTTCTGGTTAGCAGACATTTCAGCTGATGAGCTCACAGACTAACATGAATTGATGGTGTTGACTAGTAGCTCCAACTACTTGGTGTTCTGGTCAAGTTTATCTAGGCTCTTAGTCCTTTGTTTGACCACATCAAGCTTCTCTAAATCATGTGACCACTTCTCAATTATATCGACCTTGGGCAGGTTCCCGATTAAGCTAAGGTTGTAACTCTCACACATGTCCTCTTTATGTGATGCCACCATATTGACAGACTAGTGGAGGATCTGTGGTTGCTTTTGAAATGTGCGAGACAAAGAGAGTATGGTTGAACCTTCGACCATTTCCTTAAATATTTTCTAAACCGCATCTTCATCCTTATGGAAATGAGATCCGCCACATGCGACATCCACCAGCTTTTAAATGTCCTGATTTAGCCACCGAAATTTTTTTGGACAGAGCTAGTCTAGGGATATCATGGTATGGGCACTTCTCCTGTGGATCTCTGAAGTATTCCTACATCTCTTAAATATGCTCATGGGACAATTGTGAGAATTTTGAAATAAGAGCTCTCATCTGTATGAGATGATCTAATAGATAATACTTGTGTAAGAATGCAGACTTCAGTGCCTCCTAGGTCATCGCCACCTTCCCAAGATGGTAGATCCAGTACGATGCCTTATCTTGAAGGCCAAATGGGAAGGCTGTCATCTTGACTGCCTCCAACTAGATGTTGGGGTAGTACATGGTACCGTAGATGCAGTTAAACTGCTACAAGTGAATATGGGGTTCTTCATTTGTGTTGTCATGAAAGATAGGCAACAAGGAGAGCAATTGTGGTTTTAGCTCAAAATATCTGTGTATCTACGGGATATGGATCCACTCTATTACTAGACCGACACTGGGTTATATGTTTCCTTCAATGTAGGTTTCAGTGCCTCCCTCCTCTGCTCTTCTCTGTCATGTTGGAATTCGTCTCCACCATGTTGGTTCTCTCCTCCTCCTCCTCCTCTTCCTAAATTTTCCTTATTTATCCTCATCTCCATTAACATGTCTGGGATAACAGCTTGAGCATTGTCTTACTTGGTCAACTGTTGTTTTATCGCATGTATGGAGGTAAGCATTTATGCATTGACCTCATTCTAGTCATACTGTTGCCCCTTCCCTTTCTAAGGATCCATCTCAGTGTCAGAATATGGTGAGGTGAAATCCAAATCGAGTTCTTGATCTATAACTAGAAAGATGCCCATATCGGTATTGAAATATGCACCATATGTAGAGAAGTGTTCGAAATTAGGATCAATTCTGACTTTATTGGATTTGGAAATATGTATAGAGATAGGCCAATCTCCATTTATAAGGGAAATAATTCGGGGCAAGAGTGATCCCGGTTATTTGGTGAAAAAGAGAATGAGAAGTCTTGTGAGTGGTTCGCAAGATCCAAACCGATCTCGCTGGAATCGTCCCGAATTATTGCAGATGTCAGAGTCAAGGAATCGATGTGGGTGTCCGCGGAGTCCAGACTAAGCCATCTAAGACCTGGCATCTTGAGAAACAAATAGAGTAAGATAAGGTTATTAACAAGGAATGAAAGCAAAGAGAAAATAAAAGAAGGCTCAAAATGAGCAAAGTAAAAAGAGGCGTCAAAGAAGTGAAAAGATAAGGCGCAAGTGCATGATTTTTTTGGATCTTGACCTTAAGTAAAAATCAATACATAAAACAAGTATGGGTTCACCAACTCAACACAATGAAGTCGTGAAAGTCCGACTAATTACCTTGTCGATTTTTATTGTTGTAATTTAGGCAATGTTTCCACAGTTAGCTTAGCACTACCCCTATAGGCGAGTGAGTACTACCATACAAGCACATGTACTTCCCACTACCTTTGTAACCGATAGCTTGTACTTTTTAAGGTCCTTGTTATCGGATCTGGGTGTCCTACTCAGACAAAGAATAATAGAGTAAGCCGATGCATCGAATCAAATACTTCCCCCTTGGGGGTATAGGTGTGGCTCGATGAGACAGAGACCTGATGTTACGATTCCCTATGCTCAAGTAATTCAAATTAAGTCCACAAGAGAACTCAGTCCTACTTGCCCATGCAACGATAGAAGTGTTATTACTTCACAAGCCCATGTCATACACAAGGCAGTAAATAGGCTGGGTTTTGGGCTCTGATCCTTAAGGGTTGTGCCTTACTTGGTCTGGAGTGTACCTGAATACAATGAGGGATTTATGAACCCAAAATAACAAAGCTCATTAATGAACTTTAATTTCATTTTTCACTTTTTTGAGCATTTTCAATGCAATTCCCTATTGATTTTTCCAACTCTAAATTATTTAAGTCCAAGAAAACTAGAGGAGAAAGTCAGAAAAGCCGATGCATGTGAAAACTATAAATGCATGCTTGGGATAGAATGCATACTTACTTAACACTCTACATGCAAAATGATTAGCACATATAATTAAAACTAATCTATGTAAAATACAACAATGAAATTGCCTGAGATATAGGAATTGCTAAAAGTGTGAAAAAACATATTAATTTGACTAAGTCCAAGCATAAAAGACTATAGGTACATGCAGATATTTGTGTCTTTGGACCTAGTTTATCGAACATGCAATCTTAGATATCTAAGGGCTCAATCAATGAAGATGTAAAAAAAAAGAAGGTGAAAATACAAAACACGAGAAATAAAATAAAATAAAGAGAAAAATATGGAGGATAAAGTAAAGGAGTGGAAAAGCAATAAAAACTGATCAGACCCCCCAAGTAAACATACACCTGATGAAATGGGTCCGAGAGTCTTAGTGTCTGAGTGTTAATTATTACAAACTATATAAATGCATCTCTCTCTCAAAAGAAAATAAAACTATACTATGCTGCATTATTGTTCTGCTCGGCTCATTGTCTTCTTTGTCACTCTCTCCTGTCGGCCCGTGAAGATGGTGTCGGCCTTCGCCTCGCTCAGGTGCTCCAGACTCCTAAGAAATCTGCCCTATCTTCGCGGGCCATCGCAACAAATTCAAATAAGAGAGTGATTAGAACATATTAAACAATTGTATAAAGAGAAATACGAGAGTAAACTACATAAAATGAAACACAATAGATAGCTATGTACAAACTACCCTAAACACAAAACGTTTCTCCCCAGCAACGACACCATTTACTTATCTGAGATTCCGTCTGTCAAGGCTAATAAGCTAGCCTAGCAATCGTTGTGCTGACCAATCATCAAATAAGCAACAATTAACCCACAGAAAAATAAATACATTAATAAATATGTGTAGGTTAAAATTTATTACAACTCTACAAAGATGTGTATAGGTGTAAGTATGTGGAGCGTCGAACTACTTAGAGCAAATGTGTAGGGTAGTAATTATTTTTAATTAATTATATATAATAAAAATATTTTTTTTGTATTTTTATATTTTTTCCTTTTTTTATGTGTGTTTTTAATTATATTTATTTTTTACGACCTTGTAGTTTGTTTTATTTTAATTTTTAATTTTTAATTTTGTTACTATATTTTAATTTTTAATTTTTTCTTTTTATTTTTTAAATAGATATATAATAATATATAGTATCATAGATATTATAGCCTATATAATTAATATGTAGTATATATGTATAATATAGCTTATTATATTTATAACTAAGTCAAAATATAGTCAAGTTTCTAAAAATAAAATGTTTTTTTTCTTTTTTTGTTTTTTTTCTGTTTTTGATAATTTTAGATCATTTTTCTAATTTTTATGTATTTTTAAAGTTGCAAAATATACAAAATAGTAATAAAAAATATCCAACATAGGTTTAAGTTTAATAAGAATATATAAGTCTAATATAAATCTGAAACTATTTTCAGTATATATATAAAAAAATTCCTAAACGAAAACAACTTTTTTAGCTTCTAGATATTTTTTGCTAATTGTTATAAGGATTTTAGGGCTTTGTGATTTTTATGTTTTATATCTTGAAGTTTTAATGATTTTTAGTATGTGATAGAATATGTAATAATATAGATAATAGAATTTTTTGGAATTTTTGGAAAGGATTTTATAATTTTTTATGAAATTTAAGATCTAAACAAGGAATGAATGTCTAGTTTTCTATTTTTAGAAAAATATGAAATTTAAGTTTAATGTCTAAATAAATTTTTGTGTGAACAATCAAGGTATCAAGCATCTATATTAATTTTCCTAAAGTTTTTATATCAATAAAACTATTTAATATGCAAAAAATACAAGAAATAAAAGACATTGCAGAACATGGAATTTGATGTTATTTAAATAAAATAAAACTTCGTTTAATAATAGATCCAGATAGTCAAGGGATACATATGCAATATTTACAATGCATCACGTGTCGCTACATGTGAGACAAAAGGACATATGTGCAATATCACAGAAGTTCAGGCTCCACTTAGCAAAATACCCTAAAAATATTACACTTAATATTATTTTTACAAGACTAAATATTAATTATAAAAAGTACGAGGGAATAAACTCAATATACCCATAAGAGGCGTGAGGGGGGGGGGGTTGATCATGCGGTCTTGGTCATACCACGTGTCTTCACTTAAGATGGGCAGCGAAGGCGTGGGGTCTTTTTGCTTCATCAAATGAAAAGCCATATTAGATATGGATCGTGACTTCAATCAGACGATAATGCTTGTGTAACGAATAATAAGGAACAACTCTTTACTATCTTCACTTCAATTCTTGATTGCTCGGTTGTTTGGTGTTCTCCTGTCACCTTGAGGGGCTCTTCTCCTTCCGAGGTCTTCCCGCAGCTGCAGGGGGCACCAGATGGTCCATGCCTCGTCAGAGGAGGCGTGGGGGCTCTTTTTCTCCAACGACTTAGGGAACATGTTTCACGATCAATCTTATCTCCATGTGCCTCTTCTAGGCTCCAAATTTGTATAAAATCAAAGAGGGCCAAAGGGATGTCTCCTCGACCTGAAATGAAGCTATAAGAATGAACATGGAGGTGGAGCGACGAGCAGTGGAGCCAAGGCTCGATTAGCTGATTCATGTAGGATCGGGTTGAATTAAATGAGGGGATGATGTAGAATCGATGAGGAATTATATGGGATGATCATGGGGGTTGGAAATTGGGGGAATCACGATGAAATAGTTGACTGGAGCACTAGCTCTGACGAACTATGATTTGGCTAGTTTACGCTAAAACAAAGGAAATAAAGCCAAGATTAACCTTAAGCTAAGAAATGAAAATTCAAGCTAAAGAAATAATTAAACTAGCAGCTCGACATGGGAATACCAGGAGAAGAGAACCCTCTCAGGAGTTGGAACTCAACGATGGTGGACCACTTCTCTAGCTGCCTTTGTCCATGTCGACACCCGCCATGCCTCGCTGCTGTCACCAGGAATTACTGGCTATTGGGATTGGGGTTACAAGAGGTGAAGAAGGATCAAACTTTAAAATGGAGAATGAGAGTTTTATTTATAGACATGGAAATAAGATATCTCGTGATTGAGAAGGCATGAAGAATAAGAAGAAGAGGGGTCAGTGGAAGTTATGGTTCTGGCAAGATAAAGGGTTGAGGGAGGATCAGAATGGTGGAAGTCTCAAGGTGGAAGAAGGTGTGGAGGAAGCATGGAAAATGGGAGAAGGAAGGGTTCGTAGCTCTAATAATGTAAGAGCTACTGGTTGGTACTGTTGACTGAGAGGTCAACAAAAGCTGGACCCTCATTGGCCCACATCAGACTTGCTTTTATGCCAAAAACCCGTGTCAACAAAAAAATGATTTTTTTGTTTATTTTGTGCTACTTATTAACCTGTATAGCGGACATGATCGAACTTAGGGAGGCTACAATTCCCGAGGGTTATTCAATTAATCAGAAACTAATTAAAAGAAAATAAGAATCTCAAAGGACAACTATCCTTGGTTTTTGTGATTTTTTTATATTTTTATATTTTTTTTATTTCTATTTTTTTGTATTTTCTGATTTTCAATCTTTTAGTGATTTTGATTTTGCAATTTTTTTTATTTTCAAAAATTACACGAAGGCAAAAGAAAAATTAAAATCCTTATTAATTCAATAATAAATAGTAAATGATTTTATTAATTAAAACATAAAATATGAAAATTTTTAAAATTTTATAAACTAATTTATGTGGTTTTTATTTATTTTTGTACCATTATTAATGAGATGTTAGTTATATATATATCTGTATTCTATGTATTATATTTTTATTTTTCATTTTATATTCATAAAATTACATTTACATATTTTATATATTATTATATTATTAAATACATATTTAAAGATTTTTGGTATTTTAATAATTTTATTTACATGTATAAATATATATATACACACATTATATGCATAATATACCTATATATTTTACTTTATTATTTATTTATGTATTTTTATTTTCTTTTTAACATATGTTTGTATTTTTAGTATGTATTATATAATATATATAATTATTTAAAAGGTAAATAAGTCAAAATGTAATAATTAATTGTATTATTTTTTATGTAGATGCTTAGTACAATGGTGCTCCAAAAAATCAATTAGTGTATCTTAACTTTATTTTTAATAAAACCACCTTCATGAGATAAATAATTTAATTTGGAATACAATAGAGGTAAGTTTTGTTCAATTTGAGTTTATATGGAGTAGATATTGATCTGTGAAGTTCGATTTGCGGCTTTTTCATGTAGCATGTAATGTGCATACAACACATAATGTGCATGATTTTTATTGGCAAATAATTTTATAATTTTCTATATATTATTGTTTACAAGTTTCATATTGAAAACTCTATTGTTTGAGGTATGTATAAGTGTAAATAAAATAGTGTAAAAATGGCTATTTACAGTAGAAAAATTAGGTTTATCTGTAGCATTTTAACCCTTATCTCACCTTATTTTATTCTGTGTCGACCTAGCAAGTATTTGACTCGGTCTTTGCTCATTCAGTATCTTTGATACTAATGAACCTCCATTTCATCACCTTTATTCTTTAATTTTCACCCTAAATTCCTAGCTAAATGCTATATAGCATTAATTTGTGCAAAATGACACTCAATAATTGATCTATAAATACTGTATAATATATTATATTTAATATCAAAATAAAATAATGAAGAAAAGAAAAAAAGAAGGAAGTGTCAAAGACATTGAGTGACCCTAGACCCTGAGTCCAAGTCATCATGATGGCTTGATCGATAAGGAATAAAGTAGGGGGAGATAGGGTAGCCACTAATACAGAAAACACAACAAAGAGACCCAAATTTCATAGCCCAATAATTGCATTTTTGGGGCCCATTTTATTTTATTATTTTTATATATCAAACCAATAAACTTTGAACATGAACATTATACATAAAAATACAAAGGAAAATACATAACTAAATTCATTCAAAAATAATGCACAATATGCCCGGGACACATAGAATAAAATGCCGTAAAGAAAACTTTACAGATCTATATCTTCTCCATACCGACTCAATTGACCAAACTCACCTTTATTGTTCAAAAAACTAAATTATCTATTTAATGAATGCAGTTTCATTTAATTTGGAGTTAAGATGCAAAAGTTAGCTTTTGGGCCCTCGTTGTGCAATATACATGTATATATACTGTTCAATTTATTTATTCTTTATATTTTCACTTTCTTATATTTTTTATATATTTGTAAATATTATACAAAACACATTCAAATTAAACTTAAATAAAACCATTAGATATACAATAAAATAAATAAAGTTATATAATACATAGGTAAACTATGCCTATGATATACCTAGATAATATATATACTTAATTATTTAAGTGTATAAATAAACTCAGAAAAGTATAATAAAAATATCTAAATATGTATCTAAAAAGGTTATACATATATAAAATATATAAATAATAGAATAAAATGTAAAATTAAAAACAAAAAATCAATTACTACAACTACATGTATAAATACCTATACTTATACATGTAAATATTAATATTTAATAATTAGTTTGAATAAATAAATACAAATTATGATAAAGCACTACATAGAATCATAAATTTTTTTGTGATTTGACTTTAATTTAATTAATTCATTTACTATTTTATTTCTAATTATTTATTCTTTTTATTCATGTTTTGTTTTCTAATGCATGGTGTGGACCAATGAGGTGTGTAGTTGTTGACCTCGGGTCAACTGTACCTAAGCCTAGTTATGTCTCTTGTCAGAGCTCAAGGCCATCCTTTGATGATTTTTCACGCTTGATCCATGCTTTGGATGACCTCAAGCCCCTCATTGATCCTATTTGTCTTGACCTCCTCCTTCACGCCATGATCTGGGCTCCCTTGTAGATACATCCCTTTGAACCGTAGATGTCATCAAAGTTCTTGCCACCCTTACCTGTATAAGAGACCATCTCCACCTATTTTTTTATTTGATATGTCTTGTACCACTTGTCCACCCTCATTTCCTGGCTCAAGGTAGTAGCTCAGTGACAGCGGTTGATCTCACTGTTTTCGGGTATGGAGGAGTAGTGTTCGATGCAGCATCCCCTTCGCTAGAGCTTATCTCCGTCGTTGGAGCTTCCAGGTCGAATTACGACCTGTTGGGTCATAGACGATTAGTTTTTATCCTTGCATTTTCTCTGCATTTCAATTTTGCACTTACATCTAGCTTTTATTTCATGCCTTTTCTGCAAATTTTAGTGTAATCAATAAATCTAGCATGCGTCAGAGCTCTGGATCTCCAGTCACTGTCCAGCCTCGTACACACCCTGTTCCACCACCCTAACCACCTTACTGCCTTCTTCCTTTGTTTATACACCTCCATAACACCTCCAACCATCTTGATCTTCTCCAGATTGAGCTCGTAGTGCTCTTTCCTCCACCTTTGCCGGAGCACCCCCATTTACCCTCACAGTCACTCAATCCTCCACCAATAAACACCAAGGCCTTTTGCTAGAGCCACTCCATTTTTCTATACAGGATCTAGGTCTTGAAGACCCCATTTGAAGGGGTGTTGCATCCAAGAATGGTATTCCCTGGAGCCCAAGTTACATCGAACTTCCAGGACCCCATCGATGGGTCGTGGTCAATTATGAGGCCACGGCCAGCAGCAGACCAACTACATGAACGATCTGAGTACTTCAGTAGCAAGGGAGGCATCTTGGATTGTGGGGAATCGGCCAACGAGGGAACACACCTTCGGTGTTTTTCCCTATTCTTGAGGATGAAGCCTAAATCGTCCTATAGGGCCTCGCGCTAGTTTGTACAGCACCCGTTGGATGGAGCCCCTCCATCACCATCAGATCTGGGGCAGTATATGATCTCGTGTGCCCAACCACAAAGAGGTATGGTGGGAACTCCACCGTCCGATGAACATAGGTGATCGATATCCAGCCACTGGATCACGTGGAATCAAGGGGTAATTGCACTCGACATCCCCACCTTTTCATATTTTATTTTTCTATTATATAAATATTATTCATAGTATAAATAAAAGTATAATAATTGCATGGTCCCCCTCATGTTTAGTTGATATTACATATTGGTGCAGTGCCAGCTCACCTCACGTGGCATCCCACGTGAGGTGGGTAAATTGCAAGGATACCTTGTCGGGTTCCTTTATTTGCATTTACTCCTAGATTTTTGTAATTATGTGATAACTTTTGGTTGTTTTTGTGTGTAAGCCCTCTAACTTCATTTTTATTGCAAAAATACCCTTCTCCGATATTGTAAATTATTTTATGTCTTTTATTTTTTTAAGTAGCTCCCACGCTTTGAAAATTATGGAAAAAATAGTTGTAGATGCTTCATAAGATACTTGCTTATGCTGTATTTTATTTTAGCATTTTCATGCTTTTTACTATTTATTAAAAATGAAAAGGAGCCTAGTTATTCCCTATTTTGATATAAAAATACAGAAAATTATAAAAACTTATTTAGAAATCCAAAAAGTATATGTTGTATATTATTATATAACATCACTCCAGACCAAAAATAATAAAAAATATAAAAGATAAACCTTAAAATTGAAAAATACTCAAAGCCATATTACAATTATAAAAAAATTATAAAAACCAAAAAATTAATTTTCTATTATATATTTTCTATATATTATATAAAAAATATTAAAATTAGTTTTAGGAAATTTTGAACTTGTTAACTATTCTAAAGCCCTAAAACATTCGTCATATTTATTTATTCCATGTTTCTATTTGAAATCAATTAAAAATACTAAAAATTGGAAAAAAAATATATAAAAATTAATCAAAATAGATAAAAATTATTAAAACATAAAAACATTTTAATTCGTAATTTTGGAAGTACATATAGCTATATTTATAAATATATATCTGATATTATATATACAATATATTACTTATTTTACTTATATGTATTATTACTAATTATAAATACCTATAAATATTAAAAAACCTATAAATAAAAAGGACTTTGCTTATTTATATTTTCGGACATTTTATTTATTATATATATATCTTATATACTATTTATATTATACTTATTATATATATACACATATTATATGTTAATAGGAAAAAGAAATTAAAAATCGAAAATTATAAAAATTAAATTTTTAAAATTATAATAAAAAGTATAAAACATTGAAAATCCACAAAAATCAAATATAATTAAAACCACAAAAAATTAAAAATAAAAAAGTACAAAAACATAAAAGGCAATAAATCCCCTATCAGTGATTTGCTCTATGTGGTTCAAAACTATATACTTATTCACTATACACATATTTTGTAGAATTAAAATAAAAATAAATTTTGACTCATACATTTGCATTAATTTTTCATACATTGTCGGTGTATTGTTTGTTTGAGTGATTGTCCACGTTTTGAGTACTGCGAGAGCAACCGACACGACGAATTATGGACCTGACATGTCGGGCACCATAAGCCCTCCAAGACCAGGTGTTAAGAACCTCTGCTCGATCCTCACAACAAAATGGTGTCATTACCGCAGATGTAACGTCGAATAGGATTTTTGTTTACATACTATATATTTTTATTTCATGTCTTTTATTTCTTTTAATTCAAATAATTGTTTATTTATTCTGATCTATTTCTTTGTTGACTTCTTTGCAAGGGACCGCCATGCGAGGATGGTTTCTTAGGAGGCCAAAGCAACCAAGCAGAGGTAAGATAGATTTTCTACTTTGAGCTGATAGGAGAGAGCGAAGGAGAAGACACGGAGAGAGAAGACTACCATAGCAATTATTTGAATTTTCATGTTTATTTGTTGTTAGAGACATTTTTATTTTTGTAATTATTATTGTAGTGAATAGAGACAGACACCCAGAAACACTTGAACTCTTCGATTTCTATTGCCCAGGTGATTGTTCACCTGGGGGCCTCATCGTATGCGTAAAGAGAATATCACAGTTAAAGTACCATTTGATGAGTTTGTGGCTAATCATCCTGCATTTCAGAAATACCTTAATGTGAGATGCACAACTACTAGGGTTAGCATGAAGAAATCAAACTAATATGTGAAGGCTTGTGTCTTATCAATAGCCACAACTTATTGTCTCAAGAATCAGAAACTACTAAGAAAAAAGAGAGACATGGGTGCTCACTACGTGGAGAGTGGTATTGATGACATTGCATTTGCACGCACTCTCTTAAATAACGATTCTTCAATTAACTTACTTCCCTTGGCATTATATCATAAATTGGAGCTGGGACCACTACGCAAATCTAGAGCTTTACTCCAATCCGCAGATAGTTCAATGAAGAGACCTAAGGGAGAAGTGAAGAATATTGTTATCTCGATTGAGGGACAGGACCATCATGTTGAATTTATAGTCTTAGACATGGAGACCTCCAATCACTGGAGAGAATCTTAAATCATTCTCAGGCGGCCCTTCCTTAGGACCGCAGGAAAACTTTCGACTATGGAAAGAGAATGATGGACTTTCATTCTCCAAGCGGAGATGTGAACTTTCAGATGAAGCAGACAAATTGGCAGCGACCCTATTCAGAGAGTAGCGCATAGTACTCATCTTCAGAGGCATATTGTAGAATGATTAGCATTGTTGGGATTTGGATACAGGTTCCTGAAGGATATGTAAAAAAATCCTTAAGCGCGTCACAGAAGCATGAGGATCGTATCGTATGCGATCGGGAGCGACTAGTCGCACTAGTCACTCGGGGCAACAGAATTTAAAAATTTAAGCCGATGAAACAACATCATCCAAGAACATTTCTCGAATCATTTCATCTAAACCACAAATATAATATTAGGGTTACCTCTTGAAGCGTGGTTGCACTTGAGTCTCTAAAGGAAAGACCTCCTGTCTCAGGTCTGATCCGATGGAGGAGATGCTAGTGAGCGCATTGATGAAACACGTGCTCCTTGCAATCCATGTTGATGATCCAAGTAGTGAATCTCCTGATCTCATCTTACGATATCCGATATATTCTTCAAGAGCGTGATATATCGAAGGAGACACAGATCCATGAGTAGTCGAAGCGGCGATACAATGGCATGGCGATGACGGTTGTCTCTCTAGGGTTTAGAGTGGACGCCCACTCTAGAGAGAAAGAGAGAGATGGGGCATGTATGGAGAATGAGAGAGAGATATCATTTTTCAACTTCTTAGAAAGGCTAGGGTTGCCTCTCCTTTTATAATATTTTGGGAGTCCATGGATCTCAATACACAGACAACACAAATCCAATGGTTCACACTGATTTGTGTTTCTTCCAATGGTCATGATCTAGTTGCAAAAATACAACAACAATTAATATAATATAATATAATATAATATAATATAATATAATATAATATAATATAATATAATATAATATAATATAATATATATATCTATATAAATTAATTTCAATAAATCAATTATCCATGGAGATAATAGAAAGGAGGCTAGCCTCCTTCCATAAGAAGAGGGGGCAGCCGCCAATTCCAATTAGGAATTGGTGGCCATCCACCCTCCTCTTTAGGAAGGTGACATGCCACTCCTATTTCATGAGATTGCATTATCTACTGATTCTCTTTAAATTTTGCAACAACTTTTGTTGCAAATAATTTCACAAAAATAAATCCATTTATTTTGTGATCATAGCAATCATGCCATTGGAAAATTGTGAATCACATTCACAGCCCAAAAGAAAATGTAAATTACATTTTCAACTAATTGTCCAATGCAAATACAATTCACATCAACATTTAAATTGTAAATGTTATTTACAAATAGCTCTCTCTTATATATTATAAATCACAATTATAATATATATGATTAATACGGATAGTGCTATCCACATTATTCATGTCCATGATAATTAAATCACATTTAATTATCCTGAATCTCTATTCTCATGTGCCCAAATAATATGAATCACATTCACATTACTCACATCTTTTGATAAATAAATCACATTTAATTATCTTAGATAACTCTCCTTATATGTTCAAATAATATGAATCAAATTCATATTATTCAAGATTACTAAATCACATTTAATTATCCATTTCTCAATGCTCAGATACATTATCAACAATGGAATTATTCTTGAACTCCTTCAAGAATAATGCGCTTTCTCCGCGGATACTTGGAGATAAGGACATGACAATTGTACGTTCCATGTACAATGACTTGGATATTTAGATCATATCTCAAATCCAGATCTTGCAGACCTCCCATACATGCTTGATTAAATCAAGACAGTAAATCTAATCTTTTCATTGCATATGAATCACATTCAGATTAATGTCCAACAATTGGTCCAAGATCAAATTACTTCTCTATTGAAAGGAGTCACTAAAATCCAAGCCTATTTCATCACTCCCTAGGAATGAAAGCATCATGGTTATACCCATCGTTTATGATCACATCACCCTCAGGTATCCTAATATCCGTACATCCTGCATACTGGAAGACATAGAATAAACCCGAAGTTTAGATCTATTTAGACTGTCTCCTTCAGGGTTTTATCATTAAGTTTATCATTTTACTATTTGGAGTTGGTATCGATCGTACACTTTCCAAAAGCATATATCATACCTGGGTGTTGATCATATACTTTTCAAAAGCATATATCAAACCTACAATTCAGTCATGCTTCCACATCGAGATGACCATGCATGGAATTTGATTCCTAATATCTTATGAGTGAGCTCATGCTTTTGGTTCAATAAATGAACATGTATGATCCCTTTCAGAGATCGTATTACTCATATGCCCCTTGTATGCACACAACACGCCGGTATATAGACCTTGATTAGGCCATCAACCTATCGGTCTGCCAAATGTACATACTCAGACATATTGCTGACATGGGATCTTCGAGGATTGATAATTAATAATGGAAGTCGTTGTTATCCCCAAATAATCCTACGATAAACAAACAATTTTTTCCTTATATCGCTGCAAAAGAATTATAGAGGAATAATGTGGAGCAAGAGAAATATTTTTGCAACTTATTTACCAGTATAGCAGACAAGATTGAACTCAGGGAGGCTACGATTCCCGAGGGTTATTCAACTAATCGACAAAAAAATCAATTAAAAGAAAACGAAGGAATCTCAAAGGCAAACTATCCTTGGTTTTCATAGATTTTTCTCTTTTTATTTTTTAATTTTTTTATTTCTATTTTTTTATTTTCTACTTTTCAAATTTTTAGTGACTTAAATTTTACATTTTTTTAAAATTTCAAATAAGGAACAATATGCACAAGATAAGAAATACACACACCAAACTCTTTTGTATTTTTCAATTATATAAAAAATGCTCAGAAAAATCCAGAGAAAATATACTTAAGTTTTAAAGATTTTGAAATGTTTTTGGGAATTTTTTTAGAATTGTCAGATATTTTTATATTTTTTTTAAGAATCAAACAGTGGCAAAAATGATAAATAGTGCAAAGCCTGGAGTAATTTGCAGCATAAAAATATTTTAAGTCCCCAATACTCGACCAACTATTTTTATTATGAAATATAGGCAAATATCTATAAATAGGAACTGAAATAATGATTTTTGGATTTTATAGAATTTTTAATGATTTTTATAGTATTTTTAGTATCTTCATTTTTTGGGTTTTGATAAGAATTAATCCATGAAATTCGACAGGAATTAAAAGACAATAAAATAAAATTAATCTATTTTTTATAATTTTTGGAGCAATATTGAATTTTTATGAATTTTTTAATTTCAGAAAGAGAAAATACACTATTTTTGATTTTTTAATAATAATAAATGAATTTAAAGTGCAATGAAAATTTTATGCTAGAAAGATACACACATCAGGAGTCTAGCATGATTTTTGCAAATTTATGACCAACAAAAGTAACTTATTTCAAAGGAAAGATCATGCAAATTTAATGTCTGGAAATGAAGCATTAAAATGCAAATGTTCAAAGTTTTTGCACTAAAAAATAATAGACAATAAAATAACGGGTAGAGAAGTGCAAATTTCCCAAATAAACGTACAAAGCATGTGCTTGATTCTAGCAGGGTGTTTCTGCAAATTTGAGAATTTTTAAGGGTGTGAATGCAATTTTTTCTAATAAAATATTTTTAGGGTGTATCTGCATCTGGAAATGGCACTGCAGAGTGTAGTGGTGGAGCGGTTGTGGTGATTGAGGGCGACGCGGCGTCGAGCTGCTAGCACGTGGTTTCAGTCGATGGTAGGCGCGGGAAGAGGGCTTCAGACGTCGCTGGAGTAGAGAAGGGTGACGCTACGACAACGGGGCTCCTAAAGCAGCAGGTGGGTCGCGTTCTTCTAGACTGAGGGGCTTCACGTGGGGCCCGTTGTGCAGACGACGGTGCTGGTCGAGGTGGGCAACATTGGTTGTCGAGGGCAAGCAGCGGTCAAAGGAAGTAACAACGGAGGTGCTTCTCGCGCGGGTTGCGCTTAGCGATGGTGGAGATGGCACAACGCTGGGCAGCTGGCAAGCGTCGCACATGGGCGGAAGGTGAAGGGGTGGCGTTGGCGTGCCACCAACAACCTTTTTTATTATTTATTTATTTTTTTAAAATGTAAACACATAAACAGAGAGTAAAGTTTTTTTAAAAGGTAGAAACGGGAACAACTTTATTTTTTTATTTTTTAATTTTTATATTTTTTTGATTTCGTGCAAAACAATGTTAAAGAAAAAGAATAGATATTTTTTTTCAATTTTTTTATTTATAAACAAATGAGGACGCGAGCATGACAGCTCGGGTCCCAAAATCAAAATGGAAGATGTGGATAGAGATCCGACGGAAAAATGAAGAATGGATCCGAGTCTCTGGCCACCGTGCGTGGTCAGAGTTGAGAGATCATGATAGGTAGAAAAGAACGGGGATAGATCGAGATGTGAAATGAAAATTCGAGATCGGTGGTGAAGAAATCAAGTTGTAATGGACTCTAAAATCTATAAAATTTGATGATGAAATTTAAATGCGAAAAAATAAATTAAGGTTCATCTTGATGAAAAATAAGAAGAAAATGATGGATTTCACCTTAGGAGCGGAAAAATACCATGATCGCCTCGATGAAGGCCCACTCGCCATCACCAGACGACTCGGAGGCTAGGCACCCTTCTGTGACAAGAAGACTCTCGGAGATCGATCTCCTCTCACCAAAGATTGATCAAATGGAAATGATGGAGGAGCCATATAAGTAGAAAAGATAAGAATTGAAATTTGAATTTTTGGATGAATATAAGAGATAAGAGAGAAACAAATTGAAATGAGATAAAGTAAGAAGATTAGTATTGAAATTATTTACAAAAATTATTTTTTTTCTATTTTCATCACTTTATTAATTTGAATAAAAAGTAATTTTTTTATTTTGTTGTGGTGGTTATTCAAGAATAGCAACTATATACAGATACTATATACATATGGTACATTATATACATAGTTAAATAAGGAAATTAGCTAGTAATTTTTTAAATTTTTCTAGTTTTATTTTAAACAATTAGTAAAAATATTTACAAATATTTACAAAATACAATATGTACAAATAAATGGTAAAATTGCACAAACCACCCTAGAAAACCAACTTTTCACCTGTAACTCACAAATTATAAAATCACAATCATTTTAAGATAATTTAATTTAGAGTACTATGGAAGTGAGTTTGGTTCAAATTGAGTTAATATGGAGCCGGAGTTGGTCTTTCAATTATTGCTTAGTGCCTTTTTCAAGTGTGGTTGTTCTGTACATGATTTGATTGCACAATTATTTTTATTAATTAGGAAATATTTTTATTTACAACTTTTGTTTTGAAAATTATTTTATTTGTGGTAAGCTTATGTACAAATAAAATAGTGTAAATATACAAATATACACAATACATAATTTTTGGATTTTCTGATTAAGGACCCTATCTCCCCTACATTATTCCTGGTCGATCAAGTCAAGTCTTGACCTTCTCTCAGGGTTCGGGTCTGCTTGTATCTTTTACATATATACAGTCTTCTCTTCTTCTTTTTTTATTTTCATTTCTTTATTTTTCCTTTCTTTCTTTATTTTTTTATTTTAGGTTAAAATGGTAAGAAGTGTACAATATTTACACACAAATGCAAGTTAGTAAGAAATTGGAGTTAGTATTATATACATGTGTTATAAGGGATTTTAAGCTAAAATATATGAATAAAGATGATGAAATGTAGATTCATCACCTCCTATGCTTTACCTTTGGCTTGTCCCTTAGCAAACACTTATTTGAAAGAATAAGTGAATAAAAAAAAGAAAAAGAAAGGAAAAATGAAGAAATTGGGACATTGTTGAATATTAAACTTATCTTCATAAAATTGTAGTATGGAGCTCTGTCAGACCTTTGGATTATTAGTGTGTCAGAACCTTAATGGGAAATGGATTTAAAACCTAATAGCCTCTAAGTTTCATAAGACTCCTATTTAGGTCTCCTCAACAGTCAAGTCAGAATAAGTCTACATACACAAATTCTTATGACTATGAATCTTTAACTGTATGGTGAAAGGGAAATATGTAGCTCCCCATCTCAAAAGTAGTAAAGAAACAATCTCCCTGAACAAGGTAACTCTAGTCCCCCGGTCTAGCAACTCTTTCCTCGAGGACCGGGGATATTCCCTTCTAAGTTCAAGTACATCCAGCTCAAGAAGAGGAGATGGAGAAAAGAATGGACAGTAGCCAGTGTAGCTACCTATCCTTGGATGCATGACCAGTGTAGCTAAGTCATCCAGCTGCAAGCTTACAAATATTTGACTTTGAAGCTCTTATTAATTTCCTTTTTTCTTTTTTTATCCTTGTAAACACTACGACATGCATTTTTTTCAATCAGGCCTGTCCATTTTGGAGATTCTGCTTTTTTCCCTTTTTTGAAAATATATACAAGGTGCAGGATGTACATAAGGAGTTTTTCCTTTTGAGCTAGTAGTCTATCCCTCTTTTGAAGCATTATTGCAACCCCACAACATCCTGTCTTTAGACCTCAACATCGCTAGACCAGGTTGAGACACACTTCCCTCTCTAAAGGAAGACGAGAGGTTCCACCTAGATGTACTACCCTCGTATGCTACTCCAATTCAAAAGATTCTGCCTCCTCACTACCTCCTCCATGAAAAGCTACGTGTAGAGTGCTTGTCCAAGATAAGCCACGGTCTCAAAGAATCATGTGTATGTTGTTGAATGTTCTACTTAGACTAATCAAGATGACATGTAAACATAGTCTTATGGACTCAAAGATTAAGTTACTAGGACCTGAAAAGTCTTAACTCCAGTTCTTATAAGGTTCCTCTGAAATTAAGTGGATTAAGGCCCAACTAAGCTCCATTCTTCAATTTTATTTTAGACATAGTTTAAATGTCAATACTATCCTGAAAAATGCACACCCAAATGCAAGAAATATGTACAATGCAAAAAGAACGCATTTTTTAAACAATTTTCCAATTTTGAACTTTTTATGGGTTTTTGGAAAAGAAAGGAAAAATGATGCACATGCAAAAGAGTTTTTTATGCAATATTTTATATATTTTTGGTTTTGTAGTTTATTTTCAAAAAGGAAAAAGGGTTAGTAAAATATATACAAGTATACACAAGATTTTTTTTGTTTTTTTCTTTTTTTTGGTTTTTTGTTGTTTTTTGTTTTTGTTTTGTTTTTGTTTTTTGTTGTTTTTCGTTTTGTTTTGTTTTGTTTTGTTTTGGTTTTTTTGTTGTTTTTTCCAAGGTGATCAAAGTCTATACACACACACGTGGATTTTACAAATTAATATACATATCCCCCCAAATAAACATATTTAAAAATACGGGTTATGTCTAAAGTATATATACAATATATACGACACCCCATATACTTAACTCGAACTATATCCTCATCATGATCAGAGAGCGGCAAAGGAAGACATAACTCGTGCTAAGTATAGAAAAATGAAGAGACTTCTATGCTACAATGACTCAAAGAGAAAATGAAAAGAATAGAAGTCGGTGTTCCCCCCTATACTTAGGATCAAGTAATCCTAAGTATAGAAGACTGTACAAAAAGAGGAAAACCGATGCAGAGAATGTGCGAATTCAAAAACAAAAAAGCGATATGAACAACATCACCCCCTTATACTTAGGGTAGAGTATCCCTAAGTATAGGCAACAACAAGAGTGATGAAAATGACGAATATGAATAACACAATTCATTCACCCCCTATACTTAAGATAAAGCACATCCTAAGTATAACATACATACACACACACACACAGAAAAGGGGTGAATGATAAAAATGGAATACGAAAGAGTGAAACGAAAGGATATGCAAAATGAGTGGATGCTCATGTATCAGGCGTGGAATATGGAATCAAAAGATCATCGTTTGATACCACAAAGATAGAATCAACGAGGATAGGAATGTATCATGATCTAGATATGGCTTCTGCAACTGTCCGTTTACAACAAATAGCCGTGCGTCAGATGACAACCTAGATATGATAATACTCCCATTGTCACGCACAGCTCTCATGATGAATGGTCCTGACCACTTTCTTTTCAAATTTCCTGAAAACAACTTCAACTTAGCATCAAATAAACAAACTTTCTGATCAGAGGAGAAAGTCTTCCTTCGAATGTGTTTATCATGCCAGTACTTGACTTTCTCCTTATACATAAGTGAGTTATCATATGAAAAGTCTCGGAATTCCAGTAATTTATTCAAATCCAACTTCCTATTCTTTCCTACCTTCTCATAATCTAGATTGCATACACGGAGTGCCCATAAAGTTTTTTGAATTAATTCCACTAGCAGGTGACAAGGCTTTCCATACACCAATCTGTAGGGAGGCATACCCAAAGGAGACTTGTACGCCATCCGATAAGCCCATAGAATTGAATCAAGCATCTGAGACCAGTTCTTCCTATCTGGACGTACAAGTTTTTGCAATATCATCTTGATCTCCCTATTTGAAATTTCTGCCAAGCCAGTAGTCTGAGGGTGGGAAGGAGGCGCAACTCTATGCTCAATGGCGTACTCCTTCATAAGCTTCTTTACTTCTCTATTAATGAAATGGCTTCCCCCATCTGAAATCAGTATTTTGGGAATACCAAACCGCGCAATAATATGGTCCTTTAGAAATGAACACACTGTACGACTATATGCGGCTCGGGTGGGGATAGCCTCCACCCATCGATTAACATAATCCACGGCGAGCAGGATGTACTGAAATCCCTGACTGACAGGAAATGGGCCCATGAAGTCTATACCCCAAGCATCAAAAACATCAGAAATCTGTATATATCTTAAGGGCAGGTATCTTTGGAACCAATGGTTCCTCCCATTTTCTGACAGTCAGTACAGCCTCGAACATACTCTGTAGCATCCTTAAACAATGTGGGCCACCATAGGCCACTTTGTAAAACATTTGCTATCGTCTGTTTCCCCGAATGATGCCCACTAGATTCTATCTTGTGATAATGCTCAAGTACACTGGTGTGTTCCTCCTGAGGAATACACCTTCTCCAGATACAATCCACACCCTCGCGAAATAGGTATGGATCCTCCCACTGGTAATAATGAATCTCTGACAGAAATATGTCTACCTTGTACTTCAGCCAATCTTGTTGAACTTTCTTGGAGACAAGATAGTTTACACTATCACCATACCTTGGGAGTGAGTCCAAAGACAAATTGGCCTGATCTGGAAGGTTTGAGAAATAGGAATCATGTTATGCTCAAAGATCTATACATCTGTGATACGGGAAAGGTGATCTGCCACAATATTTTTCACTCCAGGTTTATCTCGAATCTCTAAATCAAACTCCTGGAGAAGAAGGATCCATCTGATAAGGTGTGGTTTGGCATCCTTCTTTGCCTGCAAGTATCGTATGCAGTGTGATCCGTGTATACAATAACATTTGAATTGATGAGGTAAGATCTGAACTTTTCTAGCCCAAACACAAATGCTAACATCTCCTTCTCTGTAACTTATTAATTCCACTGTGCTTCATCCAGAGTCTTGCTAGCATAGTGTATAGCAAATGGTATCCCATCCCTTCTCTATCCTAAAACAGCTACAACTGCGAAATCTGAGGCGTCCGTCATAATATCAAAAGGAAGAGACCAATCCGGTGGCTGTAAGACATGAGCACTAGTAACCATTTCTTTCATCTGATTGAATGCAAGGAGGACTTTCTCATTGACAACAAAATCGCTCTCCTTACACAGAAGCTCAGTCAAAGGTCTGGCGATCTTCCTGAAGTCCTTTACAAATCGCCTATAGAATCCTACGTGTCCCAGAAATGACCTCAACTACTTCAAATTCTACTGTGGCTCTAACTTTAAAATCACATCAATCTTAGCTAGGTCAACCTCCATACCATGTTTGGAGATGACATTGCCCAATACAATTCTCTTAGTCACCATAAAGTGACTCTTCTTCCACGAGAGCGCTAGGTTTACCTCACAACAATGTTGAAGAACTCAGTCTACGACATGTGTCAAAACTATCCCCGTAGACCGAGAAATCGTCCATGAAGACTTCAAGAAAATTACCCACCATGTCGGCAAAAACGGCCAACATACACCTTTCAAATGTAGCGGTGCATTACACAATCCAAAGGGCATCCGTCTAAAGGCGTAGGTGCCAAACAGACAAGTCAAAGTAGTTTTCTTCTGATCCTCGGGAGCGATAGCAACTTTGTTGTATACCGAGTACCCATCTAAGAAGCAAAAGATCTCTTTCCTTGCCAACCTCTCAATAATCCAATCATAAAGGGCAGTGGAAAGTGGTCCTTCTTGGTAGTTGAGTTCAGATGTCGGTAATCTACATAGACATGCAATGAAGTAGGTACCCGGGTCAGAATCTCCTCACCAAGGTCATTCTTTATGATCGTAATCCCGGATTTCTTCGGGACCACATGTAAAGGGCTGACCCACTTGGAATCTGAAATGGGATATATAAAGCCAGCATCACACTATTTTTTGGTCTCCTTCATGATAACCACCCTTAGATTTGGATTTAGACGGTGATGACATTCATGGGAGGGTTTACAATCATCCTCTATGGAGATATGATGTGAGCACAACGCTGGATTAATCCCACAGAGATCTAAGATATTCCATCATATGGCCTTGCGGTTTCTCTCAAGAACCTCTAGTACGCGAGATTCTTGTTCAGCGGTCAACTGTGAGCTGAGGATGAGTGGAAATATTGGGGGGGGGGGGGGGGCAAGGAAGGCATATTTCAACGTTGATGGTAAAACCTTGAGCTCAGGTGGGGTCTGAATCGGCTCTACAACGACCTCTGCCACCGTATGTGATCTGTACTCTGTGGACTGTCCACCTTGGCTACTGACGACTCAACAAATAGAATATCTAAAAGATCATATGATGAATCCATGATTCTTCATCTTTATTCATTTATTTTAGCTTAAAATCCCTTATAAAACACATGTATATAACACTAACTCCGTATTCTTACTAACTTGCATTTGTGTGTAAATATTGTACACTTCTTATCATTTTAACCTAAAATAAATAGATAAAGAAAGAAAGGAAAAATAAAGAAAAGAAAATTTAAAAAAAGAAAAGAAGATTGTATATATGTAATAGATACAGTCTGACCCGAACCCCGAGAGAAAGTCAAGACTTGACCTGATCGACCAGGAATAAAGTAGGGGGAGATAGGGTCTTTATTAAGAAAATCCAAAAACATTATGTGTTGTGTATATTTGTATACTTCACTATTTTATTTGTACATTAATTAACCTCAAACAAAATAATTTTCAAAACAAAACTTGTAAATAAAAAATGTCTTCTAATCAATAAAAATAATTGCACAATTAAATCATGTACAGAATAAAAGCAACCACACTTGTAAAAAGCCACTAAGTGATAATTGAATGACCACTCCATATGAACTCAAATTGAACCAAACTCACTTCCATTGTATTCTAAGTTAAATTATCTTTAAAATGGCTATGATTTCATAATTTTTGGAGTTAGGGGTGAAAAGTTGGTTTTCTGGGGTGATTTGTGCAATTCTCCCATGTATTTTGTACATATTATATTTGTAAATATTTGTAAATATTTTTACTAATTATTTTAAATATAAAAAAATAATAAGAAATAATAAAAAATTTAAAACAAATAAAAAGCTAATTTCCTTATTTTACTATGTATATAATGTACCATTTGTATATAGTATATGTATGTAGTTGCTACTCTTAATTAACCACCATAAAAAATTAAAAAAATAACATTTTTTATTCAAATAAATAAAGTGGTGAAAATTCAAAAAAGTTACTTTTTGTAAATATTTTTATCTCCTTTTATCTTTATCTCATTTGTTTTTTTTCATCTCTCTTATCTTAACAACAAAAAATTCAAAAATTCAAATTTCATTTTCTATCTTTTCTATTTATATGGCTCCTTATCCATCATTCCAACTTGATCAATCTTTGGTGAGAGGAGCCTGATCTCCGAGAGTCTTCTTGTCACAGAAGGGTGCCTAGTCTCCGAGACGTCCGATGATAGCGCATCGGCCTTCGTCGAGGTGATCAAGGTCTTTTCCTCTCCTAAGGTGAGATCCACATTATTTTCTTCTTATTTTTACTCTTGGTTAATCGTAGTTTATTTTCGCGCATTTTTTTGTCGTCATTTTTTATTTAGATATTAAAAATCACCATGATTTGATCCACCACCGACTCGATTTTACATTTCATCTCTCGATCTATTCATGTTCTTTTCTACCTCGCACGATCTCTCAACTCCGACCAGGCACGGTAGCCAGAGACTCGGATCTGATTCCATCATATCGCAAGATCAGCCCATTTACAAATCCCATTTTTGTGCATAAATAAATAAAAAAATAAAAAATAAATATATGTTTTGTTTTTCTTTTCCCTCTAATCTTTATTTTGCAGGAAAATAAAAAACATAAAAAATATAAATTTTTCTCTGTCTCTGTTTACATTTTCTATAAAAAATATTGAAAAAGTCTTTATTACAGTTTTCTATTTATAGAAAAAATAAAAAAAATAAAAACATAAACAAAAAAATAAAATAGCAGCTTCGCTGTACGCGCCCACCGCCCACCAGCGGTCCACCGACCTCTAGCCAAGCCAGACGGCAACGCCACCCGCCTGCACCTGGTCCTCGACCAAAGGGCGGCACGCGCGGGTTGCCCGCAACTCCCCCGCCTCCTGCCTGTGCATGCCCACACACACCTAGACCCGCTCAACCGCCCTTGGCCGTCTTCGACCTCCACCGGCCCGTAATCCCTCAGCCACAGAGCAACACGACATCATCCATCTTCGATTTCCAAAACCTCCCTCCACCGTGGGCGGTGTATCCTGCACCCTCTAGGTCACAGCCGCCAAATGGCAGCGACGCTCCATCTGCCCGCGAAGGAGCCCCTTGCCTCGCCTCCGTACGATCCTTCTGCGCCACGCACGACATCCGCCTCTACGTGCAAGCCCGCGCCATCGCGGCTGCATCTGGACACGCAAGCCTGTGGCTCCCCTCCTCCCAGTCACACGTGCCACCTCTGCCGATCCTCCAGGAACAAGCATCGCCCGCTCTCCGTCTGCCACTCCGCGCGGTGGCTCGTCGCTCTGCACCCCGACACCGCCGATTCTCTGTGGGTGGTGGCGCCCCTGTAGCCTCCTCAGCTCTGGAAGAATAAAAGAATAAAGGCCTCTAGGGTTTGAGATTGAAATATAAAAAACTTTTGGAAAATTGCACACTTTACCTTGGAAGATTCTGGAAATGCAAAAAGACCCCGGCTCCAAAGAAAGGCACGTGCGTTGCACATTTTTATTGGGTAATTTACGACTGAGCTCTGTCTTTTATTTATTTTTATATTCAATCCAGAAACTTCAACTATTTGCATTTTAGTCCTTGCTTCCAGACAGTAAATTTGCATGCTCTTTTTGATGGAATAAATGCTTTTCATGGTCTAAAAATTTTCAAAAAAAATTGCATGTTCCTTCTATGTTCTTCTACATTGTATAAAATTTTCATAGCATTTTGTTGATATTTGATATATTTAAAAAAATAAAAAACAACATCTTTTTGTCTGCCTGAAATTAGAAAATTTATAAAAATTCGAAAAGTTGCCTAAAAATTCAAAAAATATTACTATAGGTGCATTTTGTTTTTTATTAATTTCTATCCAATTTTTGTGCTTAGATCTTTTAATAAAACCAAAAAATACGAAAAACAATTTTTTTAAAAATGTAGAAAATTAAAGAAAAATCCGAAATTTGTGATTTCAGTATCTATTTGTAGATATTTATTAGAAGTTTAGCTTAAAAATAATTTCCAGAAGTATTGGGTAATTAATGTTTTTTTAAGTTGCAAAATACTCTTGGTTGTGCATTGTTTTCTTTGTTTTTCATTGTATGATTTTTATAAAATTACAAAATCATTAGATAAATTTGAAATAATTACCAAAAATATCTTAAAACCTATAAAACACAAAAATATTTTCTCTGGATTTTTCTGAGCCTTTTTGATATAATTAAAAAAATACAAAAAGAATTGGTGTGCGTATTTCTTATCTTGTGAATATTGCTCCTTATTTTTTAAAATAAAAAAAATTCTGCAAACTTAAATTCACTAAAAATTTAAAAATTAGAAAATAAAAAAATATAAATAAAAAAATAAAAAATAAAAAGAGAAAAATTACACAAAAACCAAGTATAGTTTGCCTTGATTTTTTTGGTTAATTGAATAACCTCGGGAATTGTAGCCTCCCTGAGTTCGATCATGTCCGCTATATAGGTAAATAAGTAGCAAAAAAACTTTTCTCTTGCTCGCATTACTTATTCTTTGTAATTATTCTGCAGCGAGAGAAGAAAAAATTTTGTTTGTTTGTCACGGGATTTTTGGGGATAGCAACGACATCCATATATTAATAATTGATCCTCGAAATGCTTGTAGCAACAAAATGACACCGTTGCCGGGGAGGCATGACGAGGGTAGTTAGGTTTCTCTTTTGACATGCTATCTTTGGTTGTACATATCTGTTTACATCTTGCCATTCACTTCATTTTTCATATCAACTGCATTTATTTCATTTTTTTCTTTCTCATATTTGATAATTGTGTTTCTTACACATTCTCTTTTCTTTTTCTTGCAAGGGCCTGTGGAGCGAAGGAGGTGATCCTGGGAGAGCCGAAGCACCCAAGCGACGCGGAGGCAGCTTTATTCTTCACAAAGTTGTATGATAGCATGAGAAGAGGAAAAGAAGAATTGAAGGAGACTAAAAAAAAATTTTCATTTATTTTTCGAGCATTTGAACTCTGTAAAACAGACATTCATTTGTTGCGGGGTTTGTTTCGCCAAGTTCCGGTGCACTTGGGGGACCTAACCGGGTTTGTTTTCATCGACTTTATTTTTCTTTGTTTCACACGGATTTCGTGAGCTACCTCTTGATTTCTTTAATTAATTTACTTGAGCCAGGTAATTAATTAGGTCCAAACACCCTAAACAATAATGTATGTGCCCATAGAGTAGAGCGTAATTTGGACTTAGTCAAATTAACTTGTTCTTGCTCGTTAATAGAAGCTATCATCCAAGACGGTTCACTTGCATGTGCATATAGGTTAGTTTATTTTTCCATTTCAATTCTGCGTGGATTACTTGCATGTAGAGTGCTGGCGACAAGGTATGCATCTCTAACCCCTGCATGCATCATTGTTTTTAATCGCACATTGGCATTTCCGATCTCCTTTCTTGTTTTCATTCACATAGGTTAAAAAGGAAATTGGACACTCGGTAGGCGATTCTTTGAAAATATTTTAACCAAGTGAGAACTGCCTAAAATATGAGGCTGCTAAAGAAAACTCGATCCTAAAATAAACACAAGGAAAAATCATTATTTTGGGGAGAGTAACCCCCTCATTGTTTGGTTTGTATGTAGCGAGAGAGCGACCGGCACACTAGGATAGAACCACACCCGAACTATTTTCAGACTACTATCTTGGGGTTAGTCGTTCTCCAGTGAGGATCTCTCCGATAGCCGGTAAAGCGGCCCGCGACGTCCTTAACAGATTGAATTGATCGGGTAGCCGGTAAACGATCCGCAATTCATACTGACTAGGAAAGATCTAACTTTGGGATTATGCCAGTCTCCTAAGAGCATTGGGTTCCTAACAGCTCGCTTTAACCGCTCTGATAGATTGTATTCTCACCAAACTCTAAAATTGACAAGATAATTGACCGAACCTTCACGGTCTTCACATTGAGTTGAGTTGATGAACTGGGTGTTTGTATTGTGTTTGCTTGCTAGTGATAAAGATCATTATGTGCAATTTGCGCCTTCATTCACTTTCACTCTTGCATTGACCTTCGCGTTCGCGCATCATGCCTATTGATTTCGAAGATGTCAGACTGTAGTATTTCTCGTTCGGACTCTGCGAACTAATTCTACTCTCCAAGCCGTTCACCTTCTATTCATGGAGACTCACTTACTGAATATTCCTCTTTTCCCACTTCACCCTTCACAACATCCATCAATCCACTATTTGAGATTGGCTTTAATCTCGATTTAGTATCTAAGACTCCATCAATTCTGAGCACTAATCGAGTATCATGCACATTTTCAGCTTTAGACACCGAACACTTGATGCCACCAAAGGAAAAGGGAACCATGTCAGAGTAGAGCGAGATCAACAACACCATGTTAGCCTCCATCCAGACAATTCAAGCCTAGATAGCAGAACATGCTAATTTTCAAACTGCATTGAGAAACATGATTCTCGAGCTGAGATAGGAAAGAGAAGATAGGAGAGAAGGGGATGACAGAAACCCTGGTGGGGGAGAAGAACCTCACATAGAACCTGGGACTAAGCCTACACTAAAGGATGCTTATAATACAGGGGCAGGACAGAGAAATTCTTGGATACAAATCCCTGTGGTTCATGGGCATTTTGAGCTTAAGCCTACTATTTTACCTCTTCTCCCAGTATTCCATGGAAATATTAATGAAGAACCTTATATACACCTCCAACAGTTCGATCGCATTTGTGGAACAGTACACTACCCAAATGTCCCATTAGAGGTAGTGCAGATGACCGCTTTTCCATTCAGTCTGATGGGCAAAGCTTTGTACTGGTTAAATCACTTGGGGAAGGTTGTCACTACTTGGAAAGAGTTGAGGTCTGCATTTCTGAATAAGTATTATCCACTTGGACGACTCAACCAAATGCGATCCTTGATTGCTAATTTCTCCCAGATGCCCTAAGATCCTATTCACGAGGCGTGGGAAAGATTTGAAGATCTGACGGAGAAATGCCCCCATCTTGATATTCTAAAGAAAACCTTGTACAAAATTTCTTTAGAGGTTTAAGCATTGAGAATCAGAAGCTGGTAGATGTCGCTTGTGGGGGAAGCCACTTCAATAAGGATGAGGATATCTTTTATCAAATTTTTGAGGAGATGGCAGAAAGTTCAGCAGCTCTTTCTTCTTCATGTGCTTTTCAGAAGCACCCCATCACCGCCCCTGCAGTACCCCACAAGGATGTCAATATGACGTCAACACAAGAAGTGGATAAGGTGGATAGCACTGACCTGGCCATCATTGGAAATCACCTATCCAAAGTGGACATTATTGAAAAGCGATCCAAGGAACATGATAAGCTTCATGTGATCGAGCAGAGGACAATGAACCTGGATAAGCTAGATGAGATACCAAAGCACCTGGAGCTTCTTGTGAGTACGATCAGTGCAGTCCACAGTACGAGTGCAGTAGCCAATACCTCTACTAGGGAAGACTTCTTCCACCCAATAGAGTAGCAGAAGACCATCCACAGTTCAGCATGTCTACTACGTGCAGACACCTGATCAGGTTCAGCAACATTCACATCAGATAGTTTCGTACCAACAAGAAGTAGCCTACATTCCTGAGCAGCAGTCTCCACCTCCACATAGTATTCAGGAGGCGAATGGTATCTGGTTCGACCGTGAGCGAAACCAGCCCCGTCCGTCAGGGCAAGGCTAGTTGGGTTTACAGCAGGGTCAGAGGCCTGCCCACCAGTTTCAGGGAGGCAGACAACAATGGTACCAGTACCAACACTAGCAGTTCCAGCCTCAGTATCAGTCTCCACCTCAGTTCCAAAACTGGAGACAAGGCCAGCCATAACAACAGTCCATGTATTTCCCTCATCCTAACCAGCAGCAGACTGCATATTATGAACAGTATTCTCCCCGTCCTCCTCCTCATTATCAGAGTCCGTATGGGTAATAACAACCTCCGTACTATCAGCCTCAGTGACAGCCAGTCAATGAGCAACCTGAGGCCCCTTCAATCAATCCAGCACTGGACCAACTTGCATTACTTATGAAGAACATGAATGAACTGACTCAACGTATAGACGGCCTGACCACCACCAAGACATTGATTCCAACACAGGTTGAAGCCAACCCCAACAACTTTAGACACAAGGAGCAGGTAGCCAATAGCCCACCCATCCCCGAGATAGGTATGTCCCTTGTTTTTACATGTTTATTTGATGTCATTCATCTCAGGAGTGGTAGAAGATTGCAGCCACCTATGCAGTAGTTGGGGTTGGGAGATCGATCCACTAAGAGAGCATCATCTTCTACATCATCTCCTTCACCAGCAGTCGAGAGGCCCAGTGTAGCAGCACCCACATATGGAGTTTCACTGCCTTCACCACCACCTTCACCAGACAAATGTAGATCACCATTATCAAGGGAGAATATACCAGTCGTAGATTCTTCCTCTTCACCAGCAGCAACATCTCGTTCTGTTTTAGATTATGTTTTTCCTTCACCTAATTTGGACAACACTATACAGACTGATTCTTGTTGTCCTCTTGTACATGAGGATTCTTCTTTGAATAAATGAAATGAAAGTTTGCATGCTTATTCTGATTCTGTGCCATAAAAAATTCAAAAATAAAAAACAACACTATCTGATCTTGGAGTGGTTGAGATCTTACAGAACATCTTTTTGAAGATGCCACTCCTTAAGGCCATGGAATACATGCTTACTGTAAAAAAGGGAATGAAAGAGGCATGTACACAAAAGCGTCAACCACAGAAGAACAGACGAAAGGAAACAGAGAAACACATCTTGACCATGGCCACAGTTCATGCCATCAGTAACCTCCCTCCTAAAAAGAAAGACAAGGGAGCACCTCACATCACTTGCCATATCTTTGAGCAAGAATTTGATCGTACTCTTCTTGATAGCGGTTCCTCCATTAAACTCATGCCTTCCTCTTTATTAGCTGAATTTCTGTTAGGACCTCTTAAAACAACCAGGATGATCCTTCAGTTTGTTGATAGATCAATTAAGAGGCCAAGAGGCATTTTAGAGGACGTTATTATAATGGTGTAGGGAATGAAATTCCCTGATGATTTTGTTGTCATGGATATGGACACACCTACACCGTTACTCCATACCGCAATCATACTAGCTCGACCGTTCCTCCGAACGGCCGAAACAACAGTTGATTATGGTACTGGAGAGATCATCTTTCACTCTCATAGTGATAAGGTGAAAGTTAAGACGATCTCTAATCCTAGACCATCACCGCTACCAGCAGCAGATGATACAGAGAAAGTTATATCAGAGCTAGATGACTGTAATTTTCGTACTGAATTCAAAGAGACAGATCTTTTCACTGATTTTATAGATACCCAGGAGTTCCTTTCCCAAAAGGACTCTATGGAAAGCACAGTTGACATGAGTTCCCTTGGTGGTCCAATAGAGATGGTTGCCGATTAGCAGTTCGAGCTGAGTTCTGAGATCCAGATATCTGAGCCATTCATTGAATTTCCTAATTTATGCACAGATGAGAGACATCTTTCTGAGATTATTGTTGAGATATCTGAGCCGTTAATTGATAAGAATATTGAACATCCGGATGAGACCTTCCTTTCTGAGCAGAGATCATTCATTACAGATCTATCAGATATTCGATTTGCTGAGCCGTCAGTAGCCAAGGTGGATAGTCTACAGAGCACAGATCACATACCATCAACCAGTACAGTAACGAAGGTTATTGCAGAGCCGATTCAGACCCCACCTGAGCTCAAGGTTTTACCATCAATGTGAAATATGCCTTCCTTGCGGGTCCCTCACTCAAATGTTTCCGGTCATCCTCAGCTCGCAGTTGACCGCCGAACATAAATCTCACGTGCTAGAGTCCCTTGAGAGAAACCACAAGGCCATAGGATGGAATATCTCGGATCTCCATGGGATTAATCCAGTGTTGTGCTCGCATCATATCTACCTAGATGATGACTGTAAACCTTCTCGTGAATGTCAACGCCGTCTAAATCCAAATCTAAGGGAGGTTGTCATGAAGGAGATCAAGAAATGGTGTGATGCTGGCTTTATATATCCCATTTCGGATTCCAAGTGGGTCAGCCCTTTACATGTGGTCCCGAAGAAGTCCAGAATTACGATCGTAAAGAATGATCGTGGTGAGGAGATTCCGACCCGAGTACCTACTTCATGGCATGTCTATGTAGATTACCGACCCTTGAACTCATCTACCAAGAAAGATCACTTTCCACTACCCTTTATTGATCAGATTATTGAGAGGTTGGCAGGGAAAGAGTTCTTTTGCTTCTTGGATGGATACTCGGGATACAACCAAGTTGCTATCGCTCCTGAGGATCAGGAGAAAACTACTTTCACTTGTCCGTTTAATACCTACGCCTTTAGACGGATGCCCTTTAGATTGTGTAAGACCCCCACTACATTTCAAGGTGTATGTTTGCCCATTTTGCTGACATGGTGGGTAATTTTCTTGAAGTCTTCATGGACGATTTCTCGATAGGGATAGTTTTGACACATGTCTTGCTCATTTAGACCGAGTTCTTCAACGTTGCTGTGAGGTAAACCTAGTGCTCTCGTGGAAGAAGAGTCACTTTATGGTGATTATTGGGATTGTATTGGGCCATGTCATCTCCAAACATGGTATGGAGGTTGACTCGGCTAAGATTGATGTGATTTCCAAGTTAGAGCCATCACAGAATTTGAAGCAATTGAGGTCATTTTTGGGACACGTAGGATTCTATAGGCGATTCATAAAGGACTTCAGCAAAATCGCCAGACCTTTGACCGAGCTTCTGTGTAAGGAGACTGATTTTATTGTCGCTGAGAAAATCCTCCTTGCATTCAATCAGATGAAAGAAATGGTTACTAGTGCTCATGTCTTACAACCATCTGATTGGTCTCTTCCTTTCGATATCATGACGGACGCATCAGATTTCGTAGTTGGAGCTGTTTTAGGACAGAGAAGGGATGGGATACCATTTTCTATACACTATACTAGCAAGACTCTGGATGAAGCACAGTGGAATTATACAGTTATAGAGAAGGAGATGATAGCAGTTGTGTTTGGGCTAGAAAAGTTTAGATCTTACCTCATTGCTTCACACGTTATTGTCTACACGGATCACACCGCCATACGATACTTGCATGCAAAGAAGGATGCCAAACCATGCCTTATTAGATGGATCCTTCTTCTCCAGGAATTGTATTTAGAGATTCGAGATAAACTTGGAGTGAAAAACGTTGTGGCAGATCACCTTTCCCATATCACAGATACAGAGACCTCTGAGCAGAACATGATTCCTATTTCCAAAACCTTTCCAGATGAGGCCATTTTGTCTGTGGACTCACTCCCATGGTATGCTGATATTGAACTATCTTGTCTCCAAGAAAGTTCCACGAGATTGGCTGAAGTACAAGGTAGATAGATTTCTGTCAGAGATTCAATTATTACCAGTGGGAGGATCCGTACCTATTTCGCGAGAGTGCGGATAGTATCTAGAGAAGGTGCATTCCTCAGGAGGAACTCACTAGTGTACTTGAGGACTGTCACAAACTAGAATCTGGTGGGCATCATTTGGGAAAACGCACGACAACAACGGTTTTACAGAGTGGTATGTGGTGGCCCACATTGTTTAAGGATGCTACATAGTATGTTTGAGGTTGTACTGACTGCCACAAACTGGGAGGAACTGTTGGTTCCAAAGATACCATGCCCCTAAGATATATACAGATTTATGATGTTTTTGATGCTTGGGGCATAGACTTTATGGTCCCATTTCCTGTCAGTCAGGGATTTCAGTACATCCTGCTCATCGTGGATTATGTTAGTCAATGGGTAGAGGTTATACCCACCCGAGCCGCATATAGTCGTCAGTGTGTTCCTTTCTTAAGGACCATATTATTGTGCGGTTCGGTATTCCCAAAATACTGATTTCAGATGGGGGAAGCCATTTCATTAATAGAGAAGTAAAGAAGCTTGTGAAGGAGTACTCCATTGAGCACAGAGTTGCGTCTCCTTACCACCCTCAGACTAATGGCTTGGCAGAAATTTCAAATAGGGAGATCAAGACGATATTGCAAAAACTTATACGTCCAAATAGGAAGAACTGGTCTCAAATGCTTGATTCGGTTCTATGGGCTTATCGGACGGCGTACAAGTCTCCTCTGGGTATGTCTCCCTACAGATTATTGTATGGAAAGCCTTACCACCTGCCAATTCAATTAATTCACAAATCTTTATGGGCACTCCGTGTATGCAATCTAGATTATGAGAAGGAAGGAAAGAACAGGAAGTTGGATTTGAATAAATTACTGGAATTACGAGACTTTGCATATGATAACTCACTCATGTATAAGGAGAAAGCCAAGCGCTGCCATGATGAACATATTCAGAGGAAGACTTTCTCCCCTAATCAGAAAGTTTGGTTATTTGATGCAAAGTTAAAGATGTTTCCAGGAAAATTGAAAAGCAAGTGGTCAAGGCCGTTTACCGTGAGAGCTATGTGTGACAATGGGAGTATTGTCATATCTAGGTTGTCATCTGACGCACAACTATTTGTTGTGAACGGACAGTTGCTGAAGCCATATCTAGATCATGATACATTCTTGTCCGTCATTGATTCGGTATCTGTGGTATCAGACGATGATCTTTTGATTCCATCTTCTACGTCTGATACATTAGCATCCACTCCTCTTGTATATCCTTTCATTTCACTCTTTCTTCTTTCGTTTTATCATTCACCCTTTTCCGTGTGTGTATATATGCTATACTTAGTATGTGCTTTATCCTAAGTATAGGGGGGTGAATGATTTGTGTTGTTCATATTCGTCTTGTTCATCACTCATGTTATTGCCTATACTTAGGGATACTCTACCATAAGTATAGGGGGGTGATGTTGTTCATACCGTGTCTTTTTATTTTTGAGTCTGTACATTCTCTTCATCGGTCTTCTCCTTTTGTACACTCTACTATACTTAGGGTTACTTGATCCTAAGTATAGGGGGGATCACCAACTTCTCTTCTTTTTATCTTTTCTTTGAGTCAGTTGTAGCATAGGAGTCTTTTCACATTTCTATACTTAGCACGATTTATGTCTTCCTTTGTCGCTCTCTGATCACTATGAGGACATAGTTCGAGCTAAGTATAGGGGGTGTCATATATATTGTATATATACTTTAGACATAACTCGTAATTTTAAATATATTTATTTTGGGGGATATGTATATAATTTTGTAAAATCCATGTGCGTAAAAAAACAAAAAAACAACAAAAAACAAACAAAAAACAAAAACAAAAACAAAAAACAAAAAAAATAAAAAAAGCATACAAAAAATTATTTGTATATAATTTACTAACCCTTTTTCTTTTTTAAAAAAATTACAAAACCAAAAATCTATAAAAACTTGCATAAATAAAGAAAACCCTTTCTTTTGCATCTGCATTTTTCTCCAAAAAATCCATAAAAAAGTTCAAAATTAGAAAATTGTTTTTAAATGTTCTTTTCACATGTGCATCGTTTTTCAAAAAAATGCTTTCTTTGCATTGTACATATTTTCCTACATTTGCATGTGCATTTTTTCAGGATAGCATTGACATTTAAACTAAGTTTGGAATAAAATTGAAGAATGGAGCTTACTTGGGCCATAATCCACTTAATTTTAGAGGAACCTTATAATAAATGGAGTTAAGACTTTTCATGTCCTAGTGACTTAATTCTTTGAGTCCATAAGACTATGTTCACATGTCATCTTGATTAGTCTAAGTAGAACATTGAACAACATACGCATGATTCTTTCAGACCGCGGCTTATCTTGGACAAGCACTCTACACGTAGCTCTTCATGGATGAGGTAGTACGGAGGCAGAATCTTTTGGCTTGGGGTAGCATACGAGGGTAATACATCTATATGGAACCTCTCGTCTTCCCCTAGGGAAGGAAGTGCGTCTCAACCTGGTCTAGCGATGTTGAGGTCTAAAGACAGGATGTTTTAGGGTTGCAATAATGCTTCAAAAGAGGGATAGTCTACTGGCTCAAGAGGAAAAACTCCTTATGTACATGCTGCACCTTGTATATGCTTTCAAAAAATAGTATGGAAAAATCTAGAATCTCTAAAGGTGGACATGCCTGATTGAAAAGTAAAATGCTTATCGGAGTGTATATACAAGGATAAAAAAATTTCAATAAGAGCTTCAAAGATAAATTTTTGTAAGCTTGCAGCGGATGACTTTGCTACACTGATCATGCATCCAAGGATAGGTAGCTACATTGGTTACCGTCCATTCTTTTCTCCATCTCATCTTCTTGAGCTGGTTGTACTTGAACTTAGAAGGGAATATCTCCGCTCCTCGAGGAAAGAGTTGCTAGACCGGGGTACTAGAGTTACCTTGTTGAGGGAGGTTGTTTCTTTGCTACTTTTGAGATGGGGAGCTATCTCTCACTTACACCGTACAAGTAAAGATTCATAGTCACAAGAATTTGTGTATGTAGACTTGTTCTGACCTGACTGTTGAGGTGACCTAAATAGGAGTCCTGTGGAACTTAGAGGCTGTTAGGTTTTAAATCCATCTCCCATTAAGGTTCTGACACACTAATAATCCGAAGGTCTGACAGAGCTCCAAACTACAACTTTATAAAGAAAAGTTTAATACTCAATATTGTCCTAATTTCTTTATTTTCCCTTTTTTTCTTTTTCTTCACTTATTCTTTCAAATAAATATTTGCTAAGGGACTAGCAAAGGTAAAGCATAGGGGGATTATGAATCTGCGATTCGTCATCATTATTCGTTTATTTTAGCTTAAAATCCCTTATAAAACACTTGTATATAACACTAACTCCATATTCTTACTAACTTGATTTATGTGGAAATATTGTATACTTCTTACCATTTTATCCTAAAATAAATAAAGAAAGGAAGGAAGGAAAAATTAAAGAAAAGAAAACAAAAAATAGAAAAGAAGACTGTATATATGTAATAGATACAGGCTGACCCGAACCCCGAGAGAAGGTCAAGACTTGACCTGATCGTCCAAGAATAAAGTAGGGGGAGATATGGTCTTTATTCAGAAAATCCAGAAATATTGTGTGCTGTGTATATTCGTATACTTCACTATTTTATTTGTACATTAATTAACCTCAAATGAAATAATTTTCAAAACAAAAGTTGTAAATAAAAATGTCTTCTAGTTAATAAAAATAATTACATAATTAAATCATGTACAGAATAAAAGCAACCATGCTTGGAAAAAACCAATAAGTGACAATTGAATGACCAATTTCGACTCCATATGAATTCAAATTGAACCAAACTCACTTCCACTATATTCTAAATTAAATAATCTTTAAAATGGCTGTGATTTCATAATTTTTGGAATTACGTTTGAAAAGTTGGTTTTTTGGGGTGATTTGTGCAATTTTCCCATGTATTTTGTACATATTGTATTTTGTAAATATTTGTAAATATTTTTACTAATTATTTTAAATAAAAATAAAAATTTTAAATAATAAAATTTTTAAAATAAACAAAAAAGCTAATTTCCTTATTTAATTATGTATATAATGTACCATATATATAGTATATGTATATAGTTGCTATTCTTAAATAATCACCATAAAAAATTAAAAAATATCATTTTTATTCAATTAAATAAAGTGGCAAACATTCAAAAAAAAATAGTTACTTTTTGTAAATATTTTTATCTCTTTTTATCTTAATCTCATTTGTTTTTTATTTCATCTCTCTTATCTCTTCAACCAAAAATTCATATTTCACTCTCTATCTTTTCTATTTATATGGCTCCTTCACCATCATTTCTACTTAATCAATCTTTGGTGAGAGGAGCCCGATCTTCGAGAGTCTTCTTGTCGCAGAAGGGTGCCTAGCCTCCGAGCCGTCCGGTGACAGTGCGTTAGCCTTCGTCGAGGTGATCAAGGTCTTTTCCGCTCCTAAGGTGAGATCCACATCATTTTCTTATTATTTTTACTCTAGGTTAATTGTAGTTTATTCTCATACATTTTTTTGTCATTAATTTTTTTACCTAGACATTAAAAATCACCATGATTTGATCCACCACCGACTCGATTTTCCATTTCATCTCTCGATCTATTCGCATTCTTTTCTACCTCGCATGATCTCTCAACTCTGGCCATGCATGGTAGCCCGAGACTCATATCCGATTCCATCATATCGCAAGATCCGCCCATTCACACATCCCATTTTTGTGCATAAATAAATAAAAAATAAATATATATTTTGTTTTTCTTTTCTCTCTAATCTTTATTTTGCAAGAAACTAAAAAAACATAAAACAATATAAAATTTTTTTGTTTCTGTTTACATTTTCTATAAAAAAATTCTTTATTACAGTTTTCTATTTACAGAAAAAATAAAAAAAAACAAAAAAAATAACAGCTTCGTTGTGCGCGCCCACCGCCCACCGGCGGTCCACCAACCTCCAGCCAAGACAGGCGGCAACGCCGCCCCGCCGCCCTCCTGCTCCCCGTCCCTGACCACAGGGCGACGCGTGTGGGTCACCCGCAACTCCCCCGCCTCCTACCTGTGCATGCCTACGCACGCCTGGACCCGCTCAACCTCCGCTGGCCATCTTCGACCTCCGTCGGCCCGTAATTCCTTCATCGCAGAGCAACGCGACATCATCCGTTTTCGACCTCCAGATCCGCCCTCCGCTATGGGCGGTGCAGCCCGTGCCCTCCAGATCACAGCCGCCAAGTGGTGGCGGTTCTCCCTCCGCCCATGAAGAACCCCTCACCTCGCCTCCGTACGATCCTCCCATGCTATGCATGACATCCACCTTGACGTGCGAGCCAGCGCCACCACGACTGCATCTGGCGACACGAGCCCATGGCTCCCCTCCTCCCAATCGCACGTGCCAACTCTGTCGATCCTCCAGGAACAGGCGCCGCCTGTGCTCCGTCAGCCGCTCCGCGCTGTGGCTCGCCGCTCTGCGCCCTAACACCGCCGATTCTCCGTGGGCGGAGATGCCCCCTGTAACCTCCTCATATTTGGAAGAATAAAAGAAACGAAGTCCTCTAGGGTTTTAGATTTAAATAAAAAAACTTTTGGAAAATTGCACACTTTACCTTGGAAGATTCTGGAATAGCAAAAGACCCCTGCTTCAAAGAAAGGCACGTGCGTTGCACGTTTTTATTGGGTAATTTACGACTGAGCTCTATCTTTTATTTATTTTTATATTCAGTCAAGAAATTTCAACTATTTACGTTTTAGTCCCTGCTTCCAGATAGTAAATTTGCATGCTCTTTTTGATAGAATAAATGCTTTTCATGGTCTAAAAATTTTCAAAAAAAATTGCATGTTCTTGCTATGTTCTTCTATATTGTACAAAATTTTCATAGCATTTTGTTGACATTTGATATATTTAAAAAATCAAAAACAACATCTTTTTATCTGCCTGAAATTAGAAAATTCATAAAAATTCGAAAATTTCCCAAAAATTCCAAACAAATTACTGATAGGTGTATTTTGTTATTTTTTAATTTATATCCAATTTTTTGCTTAGATCATTCATAAAAACTAAAAAATGCGAAAAATAAAAAATATGAAAAACATTGTAGAAAAGTAAAGAAAAATCAAAAAATTGTGATTTCAGTATCTGTTTGTAGATATTTATTGGTAATTTAGCTTAAAAATAATTTCCAGAAGTATTGGGTACTTAAAGTATTTTTAGTTTGCAAAATACTCTTGGTTGTGCATTGTTTTCTTTATTTTTCACTTTTTGATTTTTATAAGCTTATAAAAATATCAGAAAAATTTGAAAAGAAATATCAAAAATATTTTATAACCTATAAAACACAAAAATATTTTCTCTGGATTTTTCTGAGCATTTTTTATATAATAAAAAATACAAAAAGAGTTGGTGTGCGTATTTATTATCATGTGAATATTGCTCCTTATTTTTGAAAATAAAAAAAATTCCGCAAAATTAAAATCACTAAAAATTTGAAAAATAGAAAATAAAAAATAAAAAATAAAAAGAGAAAAATTCCACAAAAACTAAGGATAGTTTGCCTTGGAGATTCCTGCTTTTTTTTCTTAATTGTTTTTTTGGTTAATTGAATAACCCTCAGGAATTGTATCCTCCCTGAGTTCGATCCTATCTGCTATACAAGTAAATAAGTAGCAAAAACAATTTCTTGCTCCACATTATTCTTTGTAATTATTCTACAGCGAGAGAAGAAAAAAATATTTGTTTATTCATTGACGCTTAATTTGGTTGCAACGACTTGTTCATAAATCAAATAATTAAAACTCCAGAAAAGCTCGATTAACATCAACAATGAATGATCTCTGCTCAGAAAGGAAGGGCTTATCAGGATGTTCAATGTTCTTATCAATTAATGGCTCAAAATGTTAACAATAATCTCAGAAAGATGTCTATCATCTATGCATAAATCAAGAAATTCAAAGAATGGCTTAGATATATGGACCTCAGAATCTCAAAAGGAGGCATATCATCAGTAGTCTCAGAAAGGTGTATCAAAGGAATATCAGAAGGTGCCTTTGGAAAATCAGATTGATCCCCATAACTTATCTCAAACTGTTCATCAACAACTATATCAATTGGACCACTAAGGTAACTCATGTCGATTGTGCTTTCCATAGAGTCCTTTTGGGAAAGGAACTCCTGGGTATCTATAAAATTTGTGAAAATATCTATCTCTTTGAATTCAGCAAGAAAATCACAGTCATCTGGCTCTGATATAACTTTCTCTATATCATCTGCTGCTGGTGGTGGTGATGGTCCAGGATCAGAGATCGTCTCAATTTTCACCTTGTCACTGCGAGAGTGAAAGATGATCTCTCCAGTACCATAATCAACTGTTGCTTCAGCCGTTCGGAGGAACGGTCGACTTAGTATGATCGGGGTATGGAGTAACAGTGCTGGTGTGTCCATATCCATGACAACAAAATCAATAGGGAATTTCGTTCCCTGCACCATTACAATAACGTCCTCTAAAATGCCTCTTGGACTCTTAATCTATCTATCAGCAAACTGAAGCATCATGCTGCTTGTTTTAAGAGGTCCTAACAAAAATTCAGTTAGTAAAGAGGAAGGCATGAGATTAATGTAGGAACCTCCATCGAGAAGAGTACAATCAAATTCTTGATCAAAGATATGACAACGGATATGAGGTGCTCCCTTGTCTTTCTTTTTAGGTGGGAGGTTACTAATTGCATGAATTGTGGCCATGGTCAAGATGTGCTTCTCTGTTTCCTTTCGTCTTTTCTTCCTTGGTTGACGCTTTTGGGTACATGCCTCTTTCATTCCCTTTTTTACTGTAGGTATGTATTCCATGGCCTTAAGGAGTGGCATCTTTAAAAAGATGTTCTCTAAGATCTCAACCACTCCAGGATCAGATAGTATTGTTTTTAATTTTTGAATTTTTTAGCTTTGAGAGCAGAAGAAAATGGCACAGAATCAGAATAAACATGCAAACGTTCATTTCCATTATTCAAAGTAGAATCCTCATGTACAAAAAGACAACCAGAATCAGTCTGCACAATGTTGTCCAAACTAGGTGAGGGGAAAAACCGAATCTAAAACAGAACGAGATGCTACTGGTGAAGAGGAAGAATCTGCGACTGGTATATTCTCCCTTGCTGATGGTGATCTACATTTACCTGGTGAAGATGGCGGTGAAGGCGGTGAAACTCCAGACTTGGGTGCTGCTATACTAGACCTCTCGACTGCTGGTGAAAGAGATGATGTGGAAGAGGATGCTCTCTCAGTGGATCGATCTCCCAACCTCAACTGCTACGTAGGCGGCTGCAATCTCCTACTGCTTCTGAGATGAATGGCGTCAGTTAAACATGTAAAATCAAGGTACATACCTATCTCGAGGGTGGGTGGGCTATTGGATACCTGCTCCTTGCGTCTGAAGTTGTTGGGGTTGTCTTCGACCTGTGCTGGAATCAGTGTCTTTATGGTGTCAGGTCGTCAATCCACCGAGTCTGTTCATTCATGTTCTTCATGAGCAATGCAAGTTGGTCAAGTGATAGATTGACTGAAGGGGCCTCAGGTTTCTCATTGACTAGCTGTCGCTGAAGTGATAGTATGGAGGTTGTTGGTACCCATATGGATTCTGATAATGAGGAGGAGGAGGATGAGGATATTGTCCATGATATGCAGTCTGCTGCTGGGTAGGATGAGGGAAACACATAGACTGTTGTTGTGGCTGGCCTTGTCTCAAGTTTTAGAACTGTGGTGGAGACTGATCGTAAAGTTGGAACTGCTGGTGGTGGTACTGTTGTTGTCTGCCTCCCTGAAACTGGTGGGCGGGTCTCTGACCCTGTTGTGAATCCAACTAGCCTTGCCCTGATGGATGGGTTTGGTTTCTGTGATGGTCAACCAGATGTTGTTCACCTCCTGAATGACAGGTGGAGGTGGAGACTGCTGCTCAGGAATGTAGGCTACTTCTTGTTGGTAAGGAACTATCCAATGTGAATGATGCTGAACCTGATCTGGTGTCTGCACGTAGTAGACATGTTGAACTGTGCATGGTCCTCCACTACTCTATTGGGTGGAAGAGGTCTTCTCCCTAGTAGAAGTATCGACTGCTGCACTGACACTGTGAACTGCACTAATCTTACTCACAAGAAGCACCAGGTGCTTTGTTATCTCATCCAACTTATCCACATTCTTCATCCTCTGCTCAACCACTTGTAGCTTATCAAGATCGCTTCTCAATAATGTCCACTTTGAATAGGTGGTTTCAAATGATGGCTAGGTCAATGCTATCCACCTTATCCACTTCCTGTGTTGCCATCATATTGACAGCCTTGTAGGGTACTGTAGGGGAGGTGACGGGGTGCTTCTGAAAAGCACGTGAAGAAAAAAGTGCCGCTGAACTCTCCGCCATCTCCTCGAAGATTTGATAAAGGACATCCTCATCCTTGTTGAAGTGGCTCCCCCCACAATCAGCATCTACCAGCTTCTGATTCTCTATGCTTAAACCCCCAAATAAATTTTGTACAAGGCTAGTCTTTAGGATATCATGATGGGGGCATTTCTCCGTGAGATCTTTAAATCTTTCCCACGCCTCATGAATAGGCTCCTAGTGCATCTAGGAGAAATTAGCAATCAAGGATTGCACTTGGTTGAGTCGTCCGAGTGGGTAATATTTGTTCAGAAATGCGGATCTCAACTCTTCCCAAGTAGTGACAACCTTCCCCAAGTGATTCAACAAATACAAAGCTTTGTCCATCAGACTGAATGGGAAGGCGGTCATCTGCACTAGCTCTAATGGGACATTTGGGTAGTGTACTATTCCACAAATACGATCAAACTGGTGGAGGTGCATATAAGGTTCTTCATTGATATTTCCATGGAATATTGGAAGAAGAGGCAAAATAGTAGGCTTAAGCTCAAAATGCCCATGAATCGTAGGGATTTATACCCCAAGAATTCATATGTCCTACCCCTAGATTATAAGCATCCTTTAATATAGGCTTTGCCCCAGGTTCTATATAAGGATCTTCTCCCCCATTCCCACCTCCAGGGTTGTTTCTATCCTCCTCTCTTTTATCTTCTCTTTCTTGTCTCAGCTCGAGAATCATATCTCTCAATGCGGTCTGAAAATTAGCCTACTCTGTTATCTGGGCTTGAATTGACTGGATGGAGGCTAATAGGGTGTTGTTGATCTCGCTCTGCTCCGACATGGTTCCCTTTCCCTTTGGTGGCATCAAGTGTTTGGTGTCTGATTCTGAAAATGTGCATGATACTCAATTAGTGCTCAGAATTGATGGAGTCTCAGATATTAATTCAAGATTAAAGCTAATCTCAAATAGTGGGTTTATAGATGTCATGAAGGTTGAAGGTGAACGGCTCAGAGTGTAGAATGAGTTCACAGAGTTCGAATGAAAAAATACTCCAGTCCGACATCTTCGAAATCAATAGGCAGGATGCAAGAGCATGAAGGTCAATGCAAGAGTGAAAGTGAATGAAGGCGTAAATTGCATAGAAGGATCTCCATCACTAGTAATCAAATACAATACAAACCCCTAGTTCACCAACTCAACACAATGTGAAGACCGTGAAGGTTCGGTCAATTACTTGTCAATTTTTAGGGTTTGGTAAAAATGGAATCTATCAGAGCAGTTAAAAGCGAGTTGTTAGGAACCCAATGCTCCTATGAGACTGGCCCAATCCCAGATCTTTCCCAGCCAGTATGAATTGCGGACCGTTTACCGGATGCCTAATCAATTCAATCTGCTAAGGACATTGCAGGCCGCTTTACCGGCTACCGGAGAGATCCTCACTAGAAACCGACTAACCCCAAGATTAGTAGTCTAATGGAAGTTCAGGTGTCGCTCTAGCCTACTGTGTGGGTCGCTTTCTCGCTCAAGCAAATCAACCACTGAGGGGGTTACTCTCCCCAAAATAATTATTTTTCCTTACATTTATTTTAGGGTCGAGTTTTCTTTAGTAGTCCCGGTTTTAGGCAGTTATCACTTGGTATGAGTATTTTTAATGAATCGCCTACCGAGTGTTCAATTTCCTTTTTAACTTATGTAAGTGAAAACAAGGAAGGAGATCGGAATGTCAATGCGCGATTAAACACAATGATGCATGCATGGGTTAGAGATGTGTACCTTGTCGCTAGCACTCATGAATTGAAATATAGAAAAATAAACTAACCTATATGCAAATGCAAGTGAAACATCCTAACAATAGCTTCTATTAACAGTAAAGAATAGGTTAATTTGACTAAGTCCAATTACAATCTATTCTATAGGTAAAGAAATTCTTATTTAGGGTGTTTGGACCTAATTAATTACCTGGCTTAAACAAATTAATTAAAGCAATCAATAGGTATCTCACGAAATTCGTGTGAAACAAAGATAAATAAGGCGATGAAGAAAAAACCAGTGATGTCCCCCAAGTGCATCGGCACTTGGCGAAACAAACCCCGCAACAAATAAATGTCCATTTACAAGAGTTCAAATGCTAGAAAAAAAATAAAAAAAATCTTTTTTGTCTCCATCAATTCTTCTTCTCCTCCTCTCACGCTATCATGCGGCTCGGTGAAGAATCAAGCCACCTTCGCTTCACTTGGGTGCTTCAACTCTCCTAGGATTGCCTCCTTCACTCCACGGGCCCTCGCAAGAAAAAGAAAAGAGAGAATGTGTAAGAAACACAATTATCAAATATAAGCAGAAGAAAAAAATGAAATGAAACAATGAATATGAATAATGGAGTTAATGTGGCAAAATATACACAAATATATATAACCAAGAATAGCAGGTCAAAAGAGAAACCTAACTACCCTCACCGTGCCTCCCCGACAACGGTTCCATTTTGGTGACACGAGATCTTCGAGGAATGATAATTAATAATGGAAGTCGCCGTTATCCCCAAATAATCCCGCGACAAACAAATAATTTTTTTCTTCTCTTGCTGCAAAATAATTATAGAGAATAATGTGGAGCAAGAGAAATATTTTTGCTACTTATTTACATGTATAGAAAACATGATCGAACTCGGGGAGGCTACAATTCCCGAGGGTTATTCAAATTATCAATAAAAAATCAATTAAAAGAAAAGGCAGGAATCTCAAAGGCAAACTATCCTTGGTTTTCATGGAATTTTTCTCTTTTTATTTTTTTAAATTTTTTTATTTCTATTTTTTTATTTTCTACTTTTCAAATTTTTAGTGATTTTAATTTTTCAATTTTTTAAAATTTCTAATAAGGAATAATAAACACAAGATAAGAAATGCGTACACCAAACTTTTTTTTAAATTATATAAAAAATGCTCAGAATAATCCAGAGAAAGTATTCTTGGGTTTTAAAGACTTTGAAATGTTTTTGAGAATTTTTGTAGAATTTTCAGATTTTTTTTAAAAATCAAACAGTGGCAAAAATGATAAATAGTGCACAGTCTGGAGTAATTTGCAATTTAAAAATATTTTAAGTGCCCAAAACTCTTGGAAACTATTTTTATGATAAATATAGCCAAATATCTACAATCAGGAATTGAAATCACGATTTTTGGATTTTTTTGTAGAATTTTTTTATGATTTTTATAATATTTTAGTATTTTTTTGTTTTTTTTAGATTTTGAAAAGAATTAATGCATGAAATTTAGATAGGAATTAATAGACAATAAAATAAAATAAATCTATTTTTTTAGAATTTTGGAGCAATATTCAAATTTTTATGAATTTTGAATTTCGAAAAGAGAAAAATACATTGTTTTGATTTTTTTAATAATAATAAATGAATTTAAATTGTAATGAAAATTTTTTGCTAGAAAGATACAAACATCAGAAGCGTAACATGATTTTTGCAAAATTTATTGACCAACAAAAGTACTTATTTCAAAGAAAAGATCATGCAAATTTAAGGTCTGGAAATGAAGGACTAAAATGCAAATGTTCAAAGTTTTTGCACTAAAACATAACAGACAATAAAATAACGGGTAGAGAAGTGCAAATTACCCAAATAAACGTGCAAAGCACGTGCTTGATTCTGGCAAGGACATTTCTACAAATTTGAGAACATCTGAGGGTGTGAATGTAAATTTTCCAAATAAAATATTTACTGGAGTGTTTCTGTAATTTCAGAAGCTCCTGAGGGTTTTTATGTGATTAGCCCGAAAAACTATATTCCCTAGGGTTCACGAGCCTCTTTGTTCTACTTCTTTAAAGATGAACCAAGGGGGAGTGCAGGCACAAGGGCGCCGCCCCTTGCTCTTTCCTCTCTCAACTGCGGATCTGGATATGGTGCTGGAGAGCACAACAGTGGAGGTGTGTGGTGATTGAAGGCAGCGTGGCATCGAGCTGCTCGCACGTGGTTTCAGTCGATGGCGGGCGCGGAAGAGGGCTTCAGGTGCTGCTGGGTAGAGAAGGGTGATGCTGCGGCAACGAGCTCCTGGAGCAGGAGGTGGGCCGCATTCTTCCAGATTGAGGGGCTTCGCGTGAGGGTGCGCTTTGCAGATGACGGTGATGGCCGACAGTGGGCGGCGTTGGTTGTTGAGGGCAAGCAGCGGTCAAAGGAAGTTACGACAGAGGTGCTTCTCGCGTGGGTGGCGCTAAGCGACGGTGAAGATAGCACAGCGCTGGGTGGCCAACAAGTGCCACATGTGGGCGAAAGGCGAAGGGGCGGCACTGGCATGCCACCAACAAACTTTATTATTATTATTTATTTATTTATTTTAAATGTAAAACAGAAACAGAGTAAATTTTTTAAGAAAAGCATAAACGGGAACAACTTTATTTTTCATAATTGTTTAATTTTTTAATTTTTATATGTTTTTATTTCCTGCAAACCAATGTTAAAGAAAAAGAATAGATATTGTTTTAATTTTTTCAATTTATTTATTTATAAATAAATGAGGACGCGAGCATGACGGCTCGATCCCAAAATCAAAACGGAAGATGTGGAAGGGGATTCGGTAAAAAATGAAGAATGGATTTGAGTCCCCGGTCACTATGCGTGGTCGGAGTTGAGAGATCGTGATAGGTAGAAAAGAACATGAAAAGATCGAGATGTGAAATGAAAAATCGAGATCGGTAGCGAAGAATCAAGTTGTGATGGATTCTAAAATCTATATAAAAAATTGATGATGAAATTAAAATGTGAAAAATAAACTAAGGTTAATCTTGATGAAAAATAAGAAGAAAATGATGAATCTCTCCTTAGGAGCGGAAAAGATACCTTTATCGCCTCGAAGAAGGCCGACTCGCTGTCACCAGATGACTCGGAGGCTGGGCACTCTTCTGCGACAAGAAGATTCCCGAAGATCAAGCTCCTCTCACCAAATATTGATCAAATTGAAATTATGGAGAAGGAACCATATAAATAGAAAAGATAGGAATTGAAATTTGAATTTTTGAATTTTTGGATGAAGATAAGAGATAAGAGAGAAAAAAATTGAAATAAGATAAAGTAAGAAGATTAGTGCTGAAATTATTTACAAAAATTAACTTTTTTTGTATTTTCGTCACTTTATTAATTTGAATAAAAAAGTAATTTTTTTGTGGTGGTTATTCAAGAATAGCAACTATATACAGATACTATATACATATGGTACATTATACACAGAGTTAAATAAGGAAATTAGTTAGTATTTTTTTAGTTTTATTTTAAACAATTAGTAAAAATATTTACAAATATTTACAAAATACAATATGTACAAATAAATGGTAAAATTGCACAAATCACCACAGAAAACCAACTTTTCACCTGTAACTCTCTTAAAATTATGAAATTACAACCATTTTAAAGATAATTTAATTTAGAATACAATGGAAGTAAGTTGGTTCAATTTAAATTCATATGGAGCCGGAATTGGTCTTTCACTTATTGCTTAGTGGCTTTTTCCAAGTGGGGTTGCTTTTATTCTATACATGATTTGATTGTGCAATTATTTTTATTAATTAGGAAACATTTTTATTTACAACTTTTATTTTGAAAATTATTTTTTAGGTCAATTTATGTACAAATAAAATAATGTAAGTATACAAATATACACAATGCACATTTATTTTGGATTTTCTGATTGAGGACCCTATCTCCCCCTACATTATTCCTGGTAGATCAGGTCAAGTCTTGATCTTCTCTCAGGGTTCGGGTTGGTCTGTAACTATTACATATATACAATATTCTCTTCTTCTTTTTTATTTTCTTTTCTTTATTTTTCCTTTATTTATTTATTTTAAGTTAAAATGGTAAGAAGTGTACAATATTTACACACAGATGCAAGTTAGTAGGAATATGGAGTTAGTATTATATACATGTGTTTTATAAGGGATTTCAAGCTAAAATAAATGAATAAAGATGATGAAATGTAGATTCATCACATATAGTAACACATCTATCTCCGGTCAGAGGATGCGTGCACATATCGTGACAACATACGACATAGGTCTTTGGTTATCTCAATCTCATTAAGTCAACTCTTTGACCTAACTTATCTAACACCTTTGAATCTCTATTCCTATGCAGAGGACCTACATTAAGAGGTCGGTTATATATCAACCCATTATAGAAAGGATTGACATCTCCTACTCAGGCTGGAGATCATCTCTCAATAATCATTTAACAGTGCTTGATGAGTCCTCAATCTAACTCTTTAGATATTCATCCAAGCTCCAGCCTCTATCATTCAACAATTGAATAAATAATTGTATGATCATCAAGATGGCCATGGTACATAACCCTAATTGCACTAAGGGACCTATCATGAAAATTAGTTATTCTTTATTTCTGATCAAGGAATGATATTTGTAATAACATTTATTGCATAATGGCTCGTCGTGGGCTCGCATGTCCAACAATCTCCCACTAACCCAAAGAGACATTAATGGAACTTTAAACCCACACCCATGTGATAATCATAGGCTATTGTGTGACAATCATAGGCTATCTAAAAAAATTGCTCGGTAAGCTAATCAGTCACTTTGTTGCTGAGAGACTACACCAAGTCCTTTTACAGTACTTGCATATCTCCTTGTAATAGTGCTTGCATCCAATGCGAATGTTGCATCTTATGCAACCAATACTCAATCTTGTTAAAGAAGTTACAATGTCTTTGACACTACAACTCAATAATCGTTATAACTAGTATGTAATTTATATTATCCTTATCAGAATGCCCTTATTCCTGGAGATGTCTCTCTCCTAAGACTAAGACCCAGTCTTATGTCTTATAAGGCATATGCAATTAAGACCTTTTATATCATTATCTATGAAGAATTAAGTTCTTGGAGATAAGACTTTTGATATCATTATCTTTAAAGTCTTATCCTCTTTGAAGATATTGTTATTACTGCAATTAAGTGTTCTATCTCCATAGTAGGATTGGTAACAGTTTACTTCTCCCACTGTATGGCGGATATCTGACTTTTGTACACATCTAGTATACACATGGCTTCTCGTAATTGATGCATAAGGGCAAGCAGTTTTAGCATTCACTTCCTCAACTCCTTGAGGTGTTACCCCTTCAGATAGGTTAGTACCATATCTTAAGGGAAGGAAGCCTTCCTTGGGATTTTCCAAGAATGGAACATGTCCAAGGTGTATTACTTAATATGACAGTCCCAATACCCTGTTTTCTTTGCTTCTGAACACCTTTAGAACTAAGATCTAAGAGGTAACCTTGAGATCATATCTCAAGGTATAGAATAGACGGACCACAAAACATTAATTATCATCCTTATATCATTCTATATGATTAGGACTTTATCTACATTAGCACAATGAACACAATGGCACTCCCACTAAGCTTCACATGGTTCATCAAGATTCTATATGAAATAATAACCTTTATAATTTCATCAAATTTGAAGTTCCAGTTACAAAAAGCTTATTCGAGTCCATAGATGGAGTTCTTTAGCTTGCATACCTTGCTTTCCTCAACTATAAATCCATGGGTCTACTTCATATGAATAACCTCGTTGAGGTATTCATGGAGGAATGCAATATTGACTTCCATCTTGTAGACGTCGAAGTCAAGTTGTGTAGCTATAGTTAGGAATATTATGATGGATTCAAGCATGGTCATTGAAGAGCAAGTCTCATCGCAAACGATGTCTTCTCTTCGTGTGTATCTTGTGGATTCGAGCCGTGCTTTGAAGTTCTTGACCTTCTCATCAGGTTCCCTCTTTCTCTTGAAGATCTGTTTACACCTATCGGGTCTTACCCTTATAGGTAGATCCTTGAGGGTCCATATATAACACTTGTGTATGATGTCTACTTTAGACAATATTGCTAGCATCCATATCTCCATGTCATGATCCTTGGAATCTTCGTCATATGAAGTCAGATCATTTTCAGACTTAACTGACACATGGATTCCATCCTCAAAACCATTTGAAGAGGTATGAGTGTTTCATCTTTAATCGTCCTTTTAGTTTCCTATTTCAGGAGCCTTATTATCTTCTCAAGATTAAATGAGTTTCTTCACTTTATTTTCATCTGATTCTCAAGAAAGTCATCCTCTAATAATCACATCCTTAGAGATGATATCTTTTAAGAATCTCATGGTCATAAAGTGGATATCCAAATCGATCCTTTATATTCCTAATGAAGTAGCATTCTCTAGTGCTAGATTCCAGCTCACTTGCATTGAATCTTATTAAGGATATATATTGTAGTTTCTACTATATATATACCTGGAATCTAAGGAAATTATGCTAAGATTCATCATTGATCAAATCATGTCACACATGATCCAATTGTATCTCCCTATAACTCTGTTGAGTTTAGGTGCATTAGGGGAATTGAGATAGGAATGATATTCCTTTCTCTAAAAGGTATTCCATGGATTCATCTAATAGGTACTGACTACCTAGGTTAGATCAAATTCACGTCATCTTCCTTTAATTTTCAGTTCTAAACCAAAATTATGAAATCTTTGAACATTTCAAAAGTTTTTAATATAAAGGAAAGAAATCTCACATCACAAAAATCATCAATTGATATCACATATCATTAATGTTTATTATGATACAGATTATCCACATACATTAGTATGTATGAGATCTTGAATACCTTGTCTTCTAACACCATTCCCAGAGAAGGGTGCATTGTATATTTCCTACTTTGAATACAATATTCACAAGTATGTAAGATTTAAAATTTCAGACACTCTAAAGTTTCATCTCTTACTTATTTATTGATCTCATCACAGACTTATCTCCAAGGCTTGATGCCATATCATTGTTAAATGATCTTCATCCTCCTATTGATATTTTAAGGTTTAATTGTTAGTGTTTAAAAATATTAATGAACTACTCATTGATATTCTAATTTAGTAGAGTCCATTAGATGTTAGATTACTATCTGAAATATATCCATCATAACTCTTTATGATAGGTCTATTCCAGAATACATGTTCATTTCCAACATTTAGAAATAAGCAATGAATGTATTCTAATATCTAGGTCATAGAGACATTCTCTAAGACTAAGGGCTCTCCCCACTGAAAATATGAAGTCTATCTATCCAATAGATATTGTTGCAACAATTGCATCAACATCCATGTGGATGACTATTAAACCTTAAGATCAATTTTTCCAATCTTCTAAAACGCATGCAACCAATTACAAGTATTAGTAGAAGAGTAAAATACAATTATTAAACTTTGATCTTATCTAATAAAAAAGTTTATTTCAATGATCAAATGTAGATTATTCTGATGCACTATCTGAGTCCTTCTCTAAGTATCCTAGATAGTCTAGAGAGTCACACTATCATTATATCGACTTATTGCTATATAGGCATTTATCTAACTCTTTGGATGTTGTATGGAAGTTACGGAAATATAGTCAACTCTTTGACTTTCCTTCTTACTTGGGTCATACCCATGCTTCCACTGCGCTCCATTCATATATAAACAACCATTGCTTAAGACGAAGGATCTCTTATGTTGAACTCAAAATATTTCAAAATAATAGCATTTCAACATGCTTCGTTCAATGCATACACTATGAATATTATGAAGCTTCATGAATGACTTGGGTATAGACAGTAGAATGATAACACTCATCATATCTACATCCATCTTAACTCTTAAAGACTTTGGTTCATGTTGGTACTCAAACATTTTTAGTACATCATCTCTTATCGAGCCACCATTGTGCATAATGCAGTAAACCGTGTCATTCATGATTAAATATCGAGAGCATATTTGTATGCCAAAATATCTTCTTAGATTTTATAAGGATTATTTGACAATTACAATCATCATCGACGTGATACTTCCAAAGCACACTCGATGAGAGATCAAGAATATAAAAACACACAAACCATATGATGTTGTCATATTGTCTATTTAGTTGGCATTCCTCATTATTATACAGAAACTCATACATTGCAACCACATACATTATGTATCCAACTGCAAGTACAATATCTTTATAATGGATCTAATCCATGATATTTTACTGGTTATATTGAGAATTGTATTGAGTGGGTTTAATGAGGATTATCTGGAATAAGATATTTGCATAAATACATATTTTACTTTTATTTAGGAATTTTTATATCAAAGTTGTCTTGCCTTGTCAACACTGAAAGTTCATTCCCCCAATCACTTTCAATTTAAGATATATACTTACCATTATATCTCAAGCAAGCTCTGGGATCTCCTTTCTTATCTTTTTACATACCAATAATATGAGAAACTGTAACTCGGATAAAAAGAAGCGGGAACTCATTCCACCTTGCAACTCCAATTTACATTTCCAAATTCAGTCTTTAACATCCGGACCCACCACCCTAAGGTGATGTTGATCCGTCATTAATAGAACCAACTATCAACAGGAATGGAATTCCCTATGCGCAATCCAGTATAGCCCCAATAATACGAGGAACCAATATTGGGGTCGCTACACATACAGCCTTACTCTTTCGAGAAGCAAAGAGCCCAATCCACATGCGCTTGTATGCAGGAGCTGTCACTTCCGACATGCGTCTCCTATATATAATCCCTGGCGATGGAACCCTTTGCCTTGACGGGAGACCATGGATGCCACTTATGTGATCCTCCATATCATGTTCAAATTTTAATTAATTATTATGAATAATATTCACATAATTAATTCTTCCAAGGGAAATACAACTCTATTCATAATAGGGTGCTTATTTTAATTGGATCTAATTAATTTCATCATAGTAAATCAATTATCAATCAAATCAATCAATGGACATTTTTTAATTGTTACATGAAGGATGGTACAATCTCAAGATACGTATTATTCAAATTATAAAATTTAGAAAAATACACCACGATCATTTCAACCATTATCATTTCCTTACCCGATGTCATGGCTAGTATCGACGAGAGTGGGATAGCCTGATGATGAATCTCAGATTCATCACTCTAAATCTCATTAATTAATCTCAAATCCCTCAAAATCATTGGCATTTCTGCATTTATTCTGCATAATTAGCATTCATGCATGTTTTAATAAGAATGGCATTTTAGCACATATTTCTGCACAAAATAAGAAGCCAAAAATCCCAGCCAAAATTGACCTGTAAATAGCCTAACTTCCCATATTTTTAACTAATTCATGCTAAATCCGAATGACCCGAAACCACTTCCACGGTTTACATATCACTAACAAGAATGAATAAAAAATATAAAAAAATCACTAACCCAAATAAGTGGACAAAAAACCGAAACCCTAGTTCTAGGATTTCCGAACTAAAACCCTCATGTCTTCCCCATCCAAGGTCCCTTTTGATCCTACTCATTTTGAACTAATGTACATTCAATTACCTTCAAAATAAGACCAAGTTCAAGTGAATCGGAGATCGTATGTGAAAGTTGGGCTTTGGGCCTCTTTTGTACATTTTGTATTTTAGCTGATTTTGACCTAATACTTTATGTACACAATTCACCTATTTTAGTTTATTTCTTTATCATTTTTCTTCTTTGATAAAATTTTTATTAAAATTTGCAAAAATTCAAATCCAAATTGAGCTTGAAATCAAAGAAACAAATTGAGTCCAAGACTTCACTAAGTGTCTATACAAAATGGGTTTTTTTCGTGTTTTATTTTATTTGTTCTTTTTCTTAATTAACAAAAATATAAAAAAATTAGATTAATGTGTCTATATTTATCTTTGATTTTATCATATTTTTCCGTATTTTTACCAGGCTTAAACATAACAAAAAATACAAAACCCAAAAATCAGGGTATTCTATGTACATAGGATACCCCAAAAATATCACTTTATGCAAATGATCGATTTTGGTTTTGATGTCTTCATTAAATTTGTAGATCTTATCGAGTAAAGCAATTTCCGTAAAGAAATGTTTTCAATCCGAGGCTGTTTGCTATTTATTTTGGATTTTACAAGGTGTTTATTTTTTGAATTTTGTGGTGCTGACATGTGGCAGCTCCTGGAGCCGCCACATGTCAGCCATTTTTTGAATTTTTATTAATTCAATTTAAAAAAAAATTAAACCCGCGCACGTGCGTGGCACGTGCCTCCCAGGCACGCGCTACGCACGTGCTCCGCCTTGCCCTCCCCCAATCGTCGCCACGTGTCGATCTCCTGGCCGCCCGATCTCGACCGATCGGACGGCCAGGGCTCATCTTCCTCATGGGCACCTTTCCCAAATTGCAAACCGCCAGCGATCTTTGATTCCTCCACCGCCCCGCGATCCTCTCCATCTCCGCGAAATCTCCGGCCATCTCCATTCCTCCAATCCCCGTCGCATCCCCACGAATTCGCCGGTCGTCGTCAATCTCCAATCAGAGCCTCGTCTTCGATTCTCGCACCTCCGAATCAAAATATCCAAAACTCCTTACATGTTTGAACCCGACATCGTGCCTATTTAAGACCATCAGCTGCCTCCATGTTTTTTCATCTGCCGATTGAAGGAGGGGCTTCGGGGTGACAACCCATCGCTCCTTCGTCCACAGCGAGATCTAGTGGCCCCCCTCGCCACTATTACAGACGCTTCATCAGCGCCTCTGCCAAGCTCCGGCGAACCGCTATCGAGCCAACGACGATCACAACGCCCATCTTCAACAACTTCACCGCCAACAACTTCATTGCCAATGATGATCAATACAACGCCTCCATGCACTCCGACATTCAACTTCATCGCTCCGTCGCCATAGCTCCAGGTGTCATCCACTTCACGCCACATTGCTAACATCGAACTTTTGCCGCCAGTCAATGCCATGACTCTCCACCACCGTCCGCCGACCGTGTGTCGGCCTGTACCAGCCGTCCGATCATCACGCCACCAGTCATCAGAGCCGTTGACGCATCCGCAAGTCCCAGCCGTTAGATCGATCGTCATCAATGGTTGAGATTCTTCCACCCACTCGGATCAAGTCCTGAGCCTCGGACCAAGGTCGAGGCACGATACATCGACATGTGGAGGCTCGCGCCAAACATCCTGCCCGAGACTGCCACTGCATGTGATCTGCACGTGAGCCGCAGAAGAATTGCAGAAGTGCCCCTGGAGAATCCGCAATTAGCGCAGAAGACCCCCACCGACTAGAGGGCACGTGCCACGCACATTCCCCTCTGACGAAATTACATCAGACCCCCCAAAGCTCTTGTTAATTCCACCAAGGTCCCTCTACTTCTTTTATATATTTACATTATTTATTGTAATTGCAGTTATACCCATGTCTTTCCCCTTGGTTTTGAATAGCTACCTGACATTATTTTTATAATCCAAAAATAACATGATGTTTATCAATTAATTCTCTACTGTTTGACATACTGTGGATATTTTTGTGATCTTTGGCTAATTAATAATTAATTATTTTGTGGAAAATTGCATATTTGCCCATCTTATGCTCTAAAATTTACCATTGATTAACCATTGCTCTAAAAATTCCCAAAAAATCATAGATTGTAGAATTAATTGTGATGAACATTGTGCCCAAAAAAGAATTGCATTTCCATGCATAATTTGCCTTGTAAAAATCATTTTGCATATTTCAATGTTTGATTTTTAATAGGTATTGAATCTCACATTTTCAAGGTTTAGGATTTTTCTGAGATGCATTACCTAGTGTTAGATCTTGGATAATTTTATCCCTTGAAAATAAGTGAGTTTAATACTTATTATAATTAAATATTGAAATTCACTTTGTTTGCATTTAAAAATTCATAAAAAATCATCTTGCATCCGAAAATTCCAAAAAAATTCATTGCATTCATTTCATCATAAATTTCATCTTGGCCAAGATTCATATTTTTTTGGACATTGTTTGATTGATATTTACATTTTTGTCCCTAAATTAGACCAAAATTTGCATGTTGCACCTCTAATTGCATTAAAAAATACAAAAAAAGACCGTCTCGAAAATCGTGCACGAACTTTGATAGACATAATTCTAGGTTGTTCCATTGCCTCATTGTGTTTGACCTTGAGACTTGTCCAAGTAAAATAAACATAAAACCACATTAATTAAAATTGAAAAATATTTTTGTGTGGTTATTTCTTGACCAATTCCGATTGCCGCCTACAACAAAATGACAAATTGTTTTTTAAGCGAACGATAATTTAAGCTTCTTAACACGACACATCTTAACACACACAATTTTTGAATCGTCAGATGGCACCGTTGCTGGGGAGGCAAACGACTTAGTTTTTGTCTTAAAATTTTCTTTCGATTTTTCGCATTCGGGTAGTTTGACCTCGATTTTTCATTGTAAATTCCATTTTTTTCTGCATTTAATTTTATTTTCAGCATTTATTTTTCTTATTTTATTTTGATTTATTTTTGAGTCACTCTCTTACATTCTCTCTCTTATTTTTCTTGCGAGGTACCCGGCCTACGTGGAGCGGTTTTTGGAAACCGAAGCATCTTAACTGACTTCTTAAAAAGCCGCAATTAATTTAAGATCGAGTCGAGTCGTGAGAGAGCGTAGAGTCTAGGATTTTATTTTCTACAATTTTTAATTTCTGTAATTAATTGCTCATTTATAGCGGTGTCTGTTTGGACTCTCGCGTGTGTAAAAAGACCTTAACCTTTTTCTGTGGTGTTTCGTGGCCTGTTTCACTCTCTGGTGAGGGTGGGGCCCGACTTGAGTGGCGATTAGGATAGACCTACACATACGGCTCTTAGAGCATTTAAATTTTTGATTGTGCTCGTAGGACCTAGGTCCACACTTCACTTTAATTGAGACGCACATTAGATCGTCCAATTTAGCCAAATTCAACTCAATTCTTCCCCGCTAATAGAACTTTCTGCTAGGTGCGGTTTTTCATCAGCTTGCATTCATCTAGAATAATTTTTCAATTCTTGTATTGCATCCCACATGGAGACTGTGAGGAATCACTGGAAGTCTTCTAACTGAGCATACATCATAGTTTTTCACGTGCATCGGTTTTTTCCGAATTTCTCCCACTTGTTTTGTCACATAATTTTAAAGGAAATTGGGATTGGACGGTAGATGTGTATTTGTGCTCATTTAATTCTTCAGTGATCACCTAATTAAATTTGGGACGGCTAAATATAGCCGATTTTAAATTAACCCAAAAAATCAATAATTTTTACAGGAGAGCAACCCCGACCTTGGATTCCTTTATTTTTCTGAATGAGCAAGAGACGACACTTAAGGCTAGAGTCGAAAGCCGGATTTTCATATTGACTACTGATTCTACCAAAAACGATTAGCTACTTCTCAGTGAGGATCTAACGGGTAGCCGGTAAATGGTCCGGATTTCCTTAGCATAGTGGGTGGTTTATAGGACACTCTGTAAGGCTCCGTCCTCAAGTAACGGGTAGCCGTTCTACGGTCCGTACTTACTCCCATACTGGCTGAAAGTAGGTGCAACTAGTCGTAAGAATTCGGGCCAGTCATTAAGAAATTTCTGATACCTAACAGCTCGCTAAATTCTTTCCAAGATTGTATTATCACCAATTAAAAATTGAAAAGATAATAGCCGAACTCTTACGGCTTCATTATGTGAGTTGGTGAACCTAGGGTTTGATTTGAGTTTGATTTGCATGCATGAGCCGATTTCGATAATCAAAATGCCGCACAATTGTGCCATCTCTCTCCTTCCTCGATTTGTCAACCAATAAACCTCATTTGAAAATCATGGAAATTTTGTCCAAGAACTCTCCAGATCTAGATCATGAAAATCAATTCATCTCGAACAGACCCAAACCGTCATTCCTTTCAGCTCAATCAAAAATGGCGGAACATTTATCCGAAAATCCATCAGAGCTATACTATGAAAATGAATTCATATCGGTTAGACCCAAAACTCCAACACCTCCTCCAACTTCCACAAGAGACCCTCAACTACCAACACTCTCTACAAATCCGATCTGTTCATGAATGACAACCCTTTGTATTCAGATCATACAAATCAACAATCGACTGAGGTCTCCATTTCTTCATATGTCAATCCACTCTACTCCAATCATACAATTCATCCTTCATATTCGGTAAATATCAATCCATCATTCATGGGAGATTATAGCCACATGATCGAATTTAACAATTCTTCACATCTCCCATCTACCCTACCCTTGAACACAAATGCTCAACCGTCATCTTGGATTGACTATGACAACACCATCTTCAGACATGAGACTCATACAGAGGACTGGACTGACAACATAGAAACACATAACCCATGTATGTTGACTCCATAATATCAAGATCTGACCAATCATGATCAAAGGATTGAACTCTACTCAGACCAACTCCACAGGCCTGGATCACATGAGCAGCCTCCTTCCATAATTGTTTAGGAGAAATTTTCAGAAAATAACGATCATATATTGGATATTTCAAGAGACTCTTCTCCTAGCACATACAGGAAAATGTAAGAGGAAATTATTGGATCTCAAATACAAAAACACACCTCGACTGCTCCCATGATTGGTCATGAAAAGATTTTGAAAGACGATATTTTAAGGATACATAAGAAATTTGATTTAATGGAGGATAGATTCAGAAAGTTTGCTGACCGATTTATTTCAATCTCTGGTAGCTTGGACATAAAAATGAACGAGGAACAGATTGGATCTCATGTTGAACATTTTGAGGATATTCATGAATCTAGGGACGATTCTGACAGCGACACTTCTGCATATTATTCCCCTAGAAATGACTATGCCTCTAACTCTTACTCTGAACAGCAAAGTCCCTTCTCATCTACAGAAGACACCACATCACCACACCACACAGAAAATAACAAAAACAATTCATGAAAATCCAGAAAATTTCACAAAAATTAAGACTGACGAAGATCTGAAGAATTTGGATCCTGTTGTACGAGAAGCACTGGAAAAAGATTAATGTTTGAACTTCCCTTTATACAGGCCATTGAACACTTCCTCGACCTTAAAGGATTTGTAATGGACAAATTAATGACGAAAAAGTCGGGTAGGATAAGAATAAAGACTGAAAGACATATCTTCTCAATGGCCTCCTCCTTGGTGTTGAGGAGAAAAACCAAGAGTCGCATAGTGAAGCGGTTGCCCAGATTTGATTGTGAAATCAAAGACACGATATTTACCCATGCTCTAGTTGATGACGATGCACCGATAAATATCCTCCCGACCTCTGTATTTCACGAACTCAAACTCGGACTGATCAGAAAGATACGAGAGATTTGTTCAATTAGCTGACCGATCGATAAAGAGGCCGAGAGGAACCATTTCTGTCATCATGACATTCCAAGGTGCTCCGTTCAAAGTGGATTTCACGATCATTGATATTGAGCATCAAGAAGAAATCACTCAGTCTCCAATTATTCTCGGAAAGCCATTCTTAGCATTGGCTAAGGCAATTATTGAGTGTGAAACTCGGGAAATCAATTTTACAGCATTGGAAGCACTTCGATCTCACCCAATCTTTAAGGAACCATGATTTTCTGAGGCAACCCACGAAGTCCCCGACAACCGTAACCATGAAGCGGTAGAAGAGCCCTACCCCACTGCAACACCTGAGATAGCGGTTGTTGATGAGACTATAGGTTTAGAGACTCTCCCTCCTGCTCCATTCCCAGCTGCTCTAACCATGGAGAATCAAATATATGAATCATATGACCCGGAGACTTATGCATGGTCGCACCCTGGTTGACCTATTCGTACTACCTTGATCATATCAACTCGACACATGAATGCTCCAATATCAAATTAATTGAGAACGAACATGTAGAGACTCTCTCCAATATTTCAATTCCTGCAGATCTCAAAATAGACAAATGTTTCTATTATGATCCTGAGACATATGCATGGTCGCATCCTGGGGTAACCTACTCTGAATACCTTAACCAAATCATCCGAAATCGAGAGTGCACCAGCATTAAGAATACTAAGAACAAACAAGCAGGACGAACACCAACCAAGGAGAAGAATTCCAATGGTTATTCATCTGGATACTCAAGTGGACCGACACCTTCACGAAACAAGAAAAAGAAAGTCACCTTTGACCTTCCGGAAGAGGAATCAGCTGATGATCCCTCATCAGGTCCGAAAAAGTTAATCTACATGAGTGAGGTCTGCTCGACAGCTCTAAAACCATATCTTCGCAAGGATCCAAACTTAAATTCTCGTTGGACGACTCCCGTTCCTCACTATTATTCATCCAAGATGCTCATGCCTTCATCAAGTACACTGCAATTATTTCTTATGAGCTGACTGAGACCGATGGTTCCGAGTATTCATCCGAGGACAAACCGCTTGATGCCAAGAAGGAACGAATTCTGAGAAAACAACTGAAGAAACAAAAAGACAAGAGTATCCGGAGTGTGTCCACTTTCAAATACTATTTCTCTGAGGATAACTCTGATGATGGCTACCTTTCATCTGACTCATACGCTTTATATGATATCCAAAATGATTTTCTAAGGATGACACTGATAATAGTTGGGAATCATATGCTTCATCTCCTTCTCGTCATTATGATCTCCCACTGCAGGATCACAAAAAAATCAGCTGAAAACCGCCTTAATCATCGGTTACCCGACCTCCCTCCTGACCACATCGGTCTCCTTGTACATCTTCTTCCTCTACTTAGGCCAATGCCTAAGTATAGGGGGAGACTGATGCCATCTGTACATACCATTTCCCCCATCCTTCCCATCTCACAATCACTCCATTTCCACCCTTCTTCCTTACTTAGGCTGACCAGAGCCTAAGTATAGGGGGAACCGATGCTCATCTGTATATACTCTCCTCATTCACATACCCCGACCGCTTCATTTTTTCAGCTCTTCTTCTATACTTAGACTGTTCACAGCCTAACTATAGGGGGCGGACCGATATATCTCTTTTTCTTTTTCTTTTTCTTTTCACTCTCTTACGCTTAGCACGAGCTATGTCTTCTTTACGCTTCTTGTGCTCTGAGGACACATCACTCGCTAAGTATAGGGGGGTATGTATATATACTATGTATATATTTTACCCATATCTCGTACTTTCGCGTAGGCGGTGACAGCGCCGACGAGCCACCTTCACGGCGAGATCCGAGGGTCTACTGGCCCTCGTTGCAGAAGCGGATCTCCGCCGCACTTGCTTCGCTCCGGGAACACCGTTGAGCCGATGATCTTCTTCACCAACGTCAACCACCTACTTCACTTCCCCAGGCGCCACGGACAGAGCCACCATTGAGCGCTCCTGCTTCGACCAACGCCAACAGATCCTCCGCCACCGCCTTCCTCTACGTCTCCAGTCGCCAGGAGCACAGCCTTCAGAAGCTGCTCCTTCGCCGGCCATGCCTCGCTCGTCGACAGCTACAGACTGTCTTCGCCCAACTCCGGCCTTCTCTCTGCCCTTCTCCAGTCAACCGCCGGAGCTCAGCCCCATACAAGATCCACCACCGTACGACCATCCACAGGCGGAGCTCAGCCCCGCCAAGGGCCACCTGCTCACGGACCTTCATCGGCAAACAGGAGCAATGCCGGCCCTTCGCCCAGGGGTCACGTGCTACGTACATGACCCACATGGGAAAATTGCTAGAGCATCCCCAAACTCCTTCATATTATGGTTCAGTCCATCTACTCCAGCACGTGACCTGCTGGGAATTTTGCGAGAAACCACCCACCTAACTTTTCGATAATCGTAGATTCATTATTTGCATTATTTATATATTTATTATCAATTGCATAAACACCCCTGTGTTCCCAAGTGATTTTAGACCTCTACATTACATTATTTTTATCTTCAAAAATAGCATTTTGTTCCACATTTAATTCTCTACATCTTGACATATTATGGATATTTTGTGATCAATGATTAATTAATAATTAATTGTTTTGTGAAAAATTGCAAATTTTGCCCATGTTATGCTCTGATTTTTATAATTGATTAACTGTTGCTCTAAACATTCTCGAAGGGCTTTGACTTTTGGTGATTTCTGATTGGTCCTGAGATTTGAATAATTAGTTTAATATTAGGGCATCAAGTAATTAATCAAAAAAATGAACATGTATGTCATTGATCAAAGAATCATATCTAGTCAAGCAATTTCAAATAAGCAGCTATTCACAAAATAAATGATGAATAAAAGAATTTTTATACAAGAATGATAAAGTGATAGGCTACGCTCATTGCTCCCCAGCAACGGCACCATCTGATAACGAGGTTTTCACGAGGGTCAAAATACGTCCCGCACGAGGTGGGGACGATGATGTCGCTAAGGTGACCGCTTACAAAACCCTTGTTAATCAAAGATTAACCCAAATTAAAGAATAAGCCAATTAAGTCCCAAAATTGTGAATTAAAATTTTATTTACTCTACCATAAAATGCATAGTGTATAAGCATGTAGAGGTCGAACCACAGAGAGCAACACAAAAATTGGGTAGCCTATAGGTGTTCATGTACATCCAGGTCATTCTTGAATGAATCCTCTTTTTGTGGGTTTTTAGAGATATATATATTAATTTTTTATTTTAATTTTTAATTTTGTATATTTTTTTGTATTTTCTTTTTCAATATTAGAATATATATTATATAAGAAAAGAGGGAATAAGATATTTATAAAAATAGACAAAAATACTCAAAAATCAGAAAATAAAGTGTTTTTGGTCTTTTTATTTTTTTCTACTATTTTTGTGGTTTTTGGGGATTTTTCAGAATATTTTTGGTATTTCTAAAAACTAAAATACAATAAACAGTGACTAAAAATGCTGGCTGAAAGTAAAATAGGAATGAAAAAATAGCAAACAACAACAAAATTTTCCCAAATTAATTTCAAAATAAAGATAATAAAATAAGGAAACTACAGGACATGGTTTTATATTTTTGGGATTTTTCTATGAATTTTTAGATTTTTTGAAGCTTTTAGGAGTTTTCTAATTTTTAAGGATTTTCTTTTGAATTTTTTAGTGATTTTTACATAAACACTAAAAGAAACTAAAATACACAATAGGTAATTTTTTTAGAATTTTTCTAGGTGTTTTGATTATTTTTATGGATGTTTTAAGGTAGACAGTATTGAAACTGCATATTTTTTTAATAAATATTAAAATGAAATAAGGATGAAATGCAAAAATATAGCGTGAATGTGCAACTAAACAGGAGCTTAAATTAATTTTTGTGGAATTTTTGGGGTTTTATCAATGCATGGAATAAATAGACAAAGCATACAAAAATACAGGCCCGGCATGGGTATAAATGCAATTAGATAAACATCCAGGGGGCAAGTTGCAATTTTCACACAAAATATAATACTGAATATGAAACTTAAAGGACCAAATGCAAATAACAGAACCCTCAAGGGTCTCCCTACAATTTGCCCACCCCAGTGCATGACTAGCATGCACCTAGGAAGGATCTGTATGTAATTTCCACAAATCCGGGGGCCTTGATGCAAAATACACAAAAATATTACACTAGTTCTAGAAGTTCTTGGATCAAAACAAAATACCCAAACCCGCGAGGGTGTCCATGCAAAATGCCCCGCGCCTCACGTGAACTGATCACGTGAGGTGACGTGGCTTAGACTGGAATGCAATATACAAAAACTCCTTGGGGTTACTTGCAAAATTTACAATTATTTTACACGTAATAATTTATTTACAGAATTAAAAATGAAAGACAAAAAATGCGAGGGGGCTCAATGTAAATTACCCCCTAAGGCGCGTAAATGGACGGCGATGGGCGCGCCACTTATCCACGTGGTAGGCTGTCGAAGCCCGATACCCTTCGACGATCCTCAGCTGAGATTACATCTGACGCTTGATCGAACGGCTGAGGCGACTATTGATTGGACGGTCCAGATTAGATCTGAGGCCGCCTCCTCCATCCGACGGTAGCTGCTGCGCATGAAGAACAGGGAGTAACAGTTGCCCTCCCTGACTTTGATCGTCGATTCCTCCTCCTCTGGGCGCTCCTTGGCGATGGCGATGGGCTCCAAACGTCCGGCGAGGTGTTCCGCAGCGTCCAAGGTACTCCAAAAGGTCCAGGACCCCCTAGATCGGTCCAACGAGCTCGGAGAAGAAAGAGGGGTCGTGGAACCTCGCAGGTGATCAAATCGAGCTCCAGGGAGCTCCATTTGGCTCTTGACCTCACTAAAAAGACACGGGGCTCGAGGGGGTCTCCCTCGACCGAGGGTTGCATCTCTAGAGGCAAAAATGAATGGGAATGGCGAGGTCCGGCGAAGTGGAGGAGGGGACCTCGATTGGCAGAGCCAGCGGGGCTCTGGTTGGTCTGAAGCGTGGGTTAGATATAGAACGTCAAGGGGAGTGAAATGGTGGTGATGCGAGGGTCGGGTAGTGCGTAGATCAAGTTAGAGAGGTTCGCCGGAGCTGAACTCCGGTGAACTTCGATCTGACCTTAATCGGGCACCTAAGGGCCTAATGATTACTCTAAATACTGGATTAAAGACTAAAAACGAAGACTAAGCTACAAAACAAGATAAAGGCAGCTCTTATACCTGGTGGTCGACCAGGGAGCTGGACCTCCGGCGAGAGGCGGCCATGGGTGCTTCCCTCAACTCCTCCGACCGGCTGAAGCGTCCAGGAGAGCCTTCCTGTCACGAGGATCCTCTAAAGACTGGAAACAAGGGTGGAAGGCGACCGAAGGGAGACCAAAATGGAAGAGGAGGTCGAGGGTTTTATTTATATCCATGGTGATGCACCCTTATTGACCGGGGTGCCACAAAGAATCAATGGGTCAGATGCTAGATCTAAGATGCTGGCGTGAAGATTGGAGCATAGACCGAGCTTTTTAATGAAGGAATCTATGCTCGAAAGTCAAAGGAATAGAAGGGGAAAGTCAGAGAAGATGGGCCGAAGTGACGTCTGACACCAGGCGGCTGCGGGGTAGAGGAGTTGACCGGGCAGTCAACGAAGGCCGGGACCTTATTGGTCCACATCAGCATCGACTTGACCCTTTATTTAAACATAATAAACGATTTTATTAATTTTTACTTATAAAATAAAAAATGTTTATTAATTAATGTAGTGATTTTTATTTATTTTTTTGATGAATTTTATTATAGGTTTATTTTAATGATGTATTTATAAGTATATTTATATGTATTTTGTATAATTTATTTTTATTTTATGTATTTATTTTAGTATATTATATTTTATATATTTATAGATTATTTTTGGGTATATAAATGTATTTTTATTTGATTTTTATGAGTTTATTTAAATAAATAGGTGTATATAGTATGTAGGTATACTCATAAGTATTTTACCTGTATTTTAGGTAATTTTATTTGTTTAATGACTTTTATTTGTTTTATTTTGGATTTATATTTTTAATAGAGTATGGATGATATTTACAATTTAACAAAAATATAGATGAAGAAGGAATAAAAGAATGAGATTTCCTTTTATTTATATACATAGGAAACATAGGTAATTTTAGTCTATGTATTTTATAGACTTATTTTATTTTTCAATTTCTTTTTCGTTTTATGCTAATTTCAATATGTATATGCATTTTCTATATTATTTACAAAATTCTAAAAATAGAAATTCATAAAAATAATGAATATAATGAATATTTTAATCAGTACTATGTACAATGAGGGCCAAAAACCTAACTTTCACAGATGAACTTCAAAAATTATGAAACCAATTTTATTATATATTTCTTGAAAAGCTATATACAATTAAAGGTGATTTTGGTGTATTTTGAGTTTTTATTTGGAAGATATGGGTATGTGAAGTTGAGATTCTGGCTTTTTATTCTGTGTATAAAATGTACATTGTGTATTATTTTTGTACAAACTCAATTTTGTATTTTTATTCACATTGTTATCTGCAACTTTCATGTACAAAATATTTCTATTTGATGAATAAATAATTAAATACAAAATAGGTGTCACAATGCATATATGAATGAATAAATAAATGAGGAATTTATTGTGTTATTGTCCCTTATCTCCCCTACTTTATTCCTTGTCGACCAATTCCATTCTGGCCTTGGTCTCGGGGTTTGGGTCATAAAATATTTTCAATATTTTATTCCTTTTTCTTTTCTTCTCTTTATTCTATAATTTTGGCATTAAAAGCTTTATTTTATGTATACTAAATACAATAAATAGTGAATGCTATTTTGTATATATTGATGCTATTAACATGCATTTGCTGGGATTTTTAAGGCCAAAATGATAGAATAAAGGTGATGAAATGGAGATTCATCAAATAGCGATTGCAGCGTGGTTATATCCCAAGTACCCATCCAAGAAACAAAAGAACTCCTTCCCAACCAACTTCTCAATAATCTGATCAATAAAGTGCAGTGGAAAGTGATCTTTCTTGGTAGTTGAATTCAGATGACGGTAATCTACTCAGACACGCCATGATGTGGGTACATGGGTCGAGATATCCTCACCATGGTCATCTGCCACAATTGTAATCCTAGATTTCTTAAGGATCACATGAAATGGACTTACCCACTTGGAATCCGAAATGGGATAAATAAAGCCAGCATCACACCATTTCCTGATCTCTTTCATGACAACAACCTGGAGGTTTGGATTTAGACGGCACTAACACTCATGGGTGGGTTTGGTGTCATTATCTAAGTAGATATGATGTGATCATAAAGTTGGACTAATCCCCTGAAGATCAAAAATATTCCAGCCTATGGCCTTACGATTTATCTTGAGAACCTCTAGTAAGCGAGATTCCTTATCGTTCGTCAACTACGAATTGATGATGATCGGAAACATTTGGGGGACACCCGCAAGGAAGGCATACTTCAGTGTTGAGGGTAAAGCCTTAAGCTCGGGTGGGGTATGAATCTGCTCTTTGACAACCTCTGCAACTACACTGGTAGAAGGTATATGATTTGTACTATGTGAATTGTCCATCGTGGCTAATGTAGGCTCAGCATGTAAAATCTCAGAAAGGTCTACAATGAATGATCTCTGCTCATAAAGTAATGGATCAACAGGATGTTCAGAATTCTCAACAAATATCTCAGAAATCTCAGTAGGAGGTGTCTCATCAGTAATCACAGAAAAAGAATGTATCTCAGGAATCTCAGAATGAACATCCTAAAACTCGGAATGATCCTCAGAAAATAACTCAAACAAGCCATCAACTGACAACTCGAAATGATCAACAAGTGAGCTCAATGTTATTATGTTTTCCAAAAGATCCTTTTGAGAAAGGAACTCATGGGTATATATGAAATCAGTGAATAGATTGGTGTCTCAAAACTCAGTAATAAAATCACAGTTCTCACAATCTATTGTAACTGGCTCTCTCTCTCATCTACTGATGTTGGTGGTGGTGATGGCCTAGGATCCGGGATTGTCTCAATCTTCACCTTATAACTGTAGGAGTGAAAAATGATCTCTCTGTTATCATAATCAACTGCCTCTTCGGTTGTTCGAAGGAATCACCGACCAAGTATGATCGGGGTGGAGTAACGGTGTAGAGGTGTCCATATCCAAGATATCAAAATCAATAGGGAATCTCATTCATTGCACTGTTATGATAACATCCTCTAAAATGTCTCTCGATCTTTTGATCGATTATCATCAAACTGAAGGATCATCCTGGTGGATCTAAGAGGCCCCAACCCAAACTCAGTGAGTAGTGAGGATGGCATGAGATTAATGGAGGATCCACTTTTGAGTAGAGTACGATCATACTCTTGATCAAATATATGGCAACGGATGTGAGGTGCTTCCTTATCTTCCTTTTTGGGTAAGAGGTTGTTGACGGAATGAACTATGTTCATGGTCAAGATGTGCTTTTCTATTTTCTTTCGCATGTTCACCTTGAAGGATACTTTTGAGCACATGCTTCTTTCATTCCCTTTTTGATTGCAGGCATGCACTCCATGGCCTTAAGGAGTGGCATCTCTAGAAAGATGTTATGAAGTATCTCTACCACTCCAGGATTAGATAGTGTAGTTTGTATTTTTTGTATTTTACTATTTTTATTCAAAGATGAAGGAAATGGAACAGAATCAGAAACATCAAACTGCTCATTTCTCTTATTCAAATCGGAGTCATTATGTACATGTGGAGAACCAGAATCAGTCTGTACAATGTTATCCATTGCATGAGTTATCTAATACAGGAGTAGATGAAACAAAAAGAAAATCCGGATGGGATTGCTTGGTCTGCTGGTGTAGATGAAGACTCCACGACCGGTGTGTTCTCCTTCATGGCTGACTCAGTACTACATCTTTCTTTATTCACTTTTTTGGCTTTTTTTATAAATAATGATGGTGATGGTAGTGAAGAAGGTGGTGTTGATCCTCCATGCTCTGGATCCGTTGCACTAGATATCTTCTTAATTGGTCAAGAATATAATGAAGTCGGTGAATCTCTCTTAATGGCTCTCCCCAATCCTAGCTGATATGCAGGCGACTGCAATCTCCTACCACTCCTGGGATGAATGGTGTCAGGTAAACATGTAAAATCAAGGGTCATGCCTATCTCGGGTATGGATGGATCATGGGCTACCTTCTCCTTACGTCTAAAATTGTTGGGATTGGTTTTGACCTGAGATGGAATAAAAGTCTTCATGGTAGTTAGGTCGTCAAGCCTCTGATTCAAATCGTTCATATTCTTCATCGGGACCGCAAGCTGGTCGAGCGTAGGATTCACCAAAGGTGTCTCTGGATGCTCAACTATAGTTGTCGCTAAGACTGGTAGTGTGGAGGCTGCTAGTACCCAAAGTATTGTGACTGATAGTAAGGAGCTGAAGGATGCGGAAACTGTGCAGACTATTGTTGATAATAGAGATGATGAAAATATGTAGGATGCATCGTTTGTTGTCCATGTCTCCAATTCTGGAGTGTGGTGGAGATGAGAAATGAGGTTGTATCTTTTGGTGCTGGGGATGCAGTCTTCCTCCCTAAAAATGTTGGATGGGTCTCTGACTCTATTGTGAACCCAACTGACCTTGTCTTGACGGACGAGGTTGGCTACGCTCTTAGTCGAATCAAATGTTGTTCACCTCCTAAATGAGAGGTGGAGGTTGAGATTGTTGCTTAAGAATGTAAGGATGCTCCTACTGGTACGACATAATGCATGGTGAGGGTGACTGTTGCGGGACCTGATCCAGAGTCTACTTATTACGAGTCCGTGAATACCCTCTGTAATTTGTGTGAATTAATGTGCTAAAATAAATTTCATGTGTCGTTCATTGTAGGTGGGAAATCAGAATCAGTCAAGAAATAACCACTTAATTATCAAATTTAATCGGAGCGGTTTTATGTTTATTTAGCCTGGGCAAGTCCTAGGGTCGAACTCAAGGAATCAAAGGAACAACCTAGGTGATTGTCTACAGAATTTCATGCGCAATTTTTTAGGCGGATGTTTTTGGTATTTTTTAATGCGATTTTCGAAAGCAAAGGCAAATGCGAGCCAATTTTAAGGACTAAAATATTATATTCAATCAGACTATGTCCAAAAATTACAAAACTTGGTCAATATGTCAATCATGATGAAATAAATGCATTATATTTTCTGGAATTGTTTGATGCAATATGAATATTTTATGAATTAAAATGTGAAAATAGTGTGAATCATGCTAATTAATTATAATAAATATTAAATATCTTTATTTTTAGCAAATTAAATTATACAAGATATATCAATAAGTGAAATCATGGAAAAATCCTAAACCCTAAAATATTGAGTTTAATACCTATTAAAAATTAATTACTGAAATCAAAATGATTTTTATAGAGAAAAATATGCATGCAAATGTAATTATTTTTGGGTACAATGTAAATTATAGGGATTTTTACACCCGTAACCCTGAGTAATCTTGCAATAACATACATAACCCTGCATAATCATGAATTACATTAGAAACCCTGCATAATAACTCCATCTCACACTCATAACCCTCCGTTAATTTAATACGTTAACTCAACCATATGAGTGAGTTAACTTAACCCATATATCATCTAACGGCTAGTATTAGTCAAAATAAAAAAAGACAATCTATGATTTAACATCTTTATTCCAGGTTGGTTTGGGAGGGCTTCAAGCAGGTCGGTAGGTGGGAGGCTTCGTCGTCTTCGGCAACTTTGAGCAGGAGGAGAAGCTCGATAGGGAGGGATTTGTCCGAGGGAGGGGACCACGCGGGGGGTGGAGTGGGGGCTTCGAGCGATGGAGGGCATCACGGCATGGGGGAGGGGGGATCAAGCGGTGGGGCGAGGCGGCTTCGAGTGAGTGAGGGAGGGCATCGGTGCGGCGGGCTTCGAGGGAGGCCAGCTTCGTGTTGCAGGTTGATGGGAGGATGGAGGTTTGCTGGCCAGGGGGCTCATGGCGGGGGGGGTCTTCGAGGAGCAGGGAAGCACGGCGAGGGGCTTCGCGGAGCAGGGAGGAAGCTCGCGGGTGAGATCGACGGGTAGCAGGGGATCGATCGACGGGTGGGGGGTGGCGCTCGGCGGGGAGGGGGAGGGGGCCTTCTCGAGCAGCTCGCTTCGGGTAGCAGGGGATCTTGAGGGGGGGTTGTGCTTAGGGAGAGGGAAGCACGACGGAGGGGCTTCGCGGAGAGGGGAAGCGAGGGGGATCAGGTTTCGAGCAGGACAGGGAGAAACACCAGGGGGAGTTTCAGAGGTCGTCGGATGCAGAGGTGCTCAGCAGTGGGGAGGGATTGGCATGGAGGGTGCTGCTCGACAGGGGGAAGAGGAGGAGATGGCATGTTCTGTAAATAAGATTGAATATTAGGGGTATTTTTGTCTTTTTAAACGGAAACCGTCACGTATCCCAAATGGAACATAACATAGGGCTACGTCATGTAAGAGTTAAGCATTACTCAAGGTTTCTCGTGTGATTCATGATTACACAGGGTTATGAATGTTATTGCAAGATTACTTAGGGTTATGGGTGTAAAAATCCCTAAATAATAACTATTCTATGATCAGTGAATTTTTTGTAATTTTTCGAGCAATTGTTAATTAAATATGAATTCAAGAGCGTTAAGTTGGCAAAATATATAAGATTCCATATAAATATTAATTATTAATTAACCACATAGAATAAAAATGTGAATCAAGTGCCATAATGTAAATAATTAGTTGATGAATAAAGTGCCTATTTTTAAATAATAAAAAGATGCAAAATGATTGTTCAAAATACAGATGAAAGTTGAGGCTCTAACTGCAAATTACATTAGTAAAATAAATAAATAAATGCACAATAGAGACTGGAGTGTAAATACATATACATGTAAGGATATCTAAGAAAAATTTCCATTGGTTCATGTGCTCCTCACATGAACCCTAGGTGGAGGGCTTTAGTGTGATATGGCGAATCTCTAGGGGGTTGTAGTAAATGTTCCACACCCCACGTGCGTATCACATGCGGGGTTCTTCTGGTGAATGGAGAATGCTCGAGGGCCTTCTTGCAAAATTCCAAGATAGGCGCATGTACCTCATGTGCTCCCTTGGGTTGTTGGAGTAGGCAGAGGACAAACGGAGGAGCTATGGAAGCAGTGGTACAACCGATGTTGAAGGAGAGGGGGTCGTTCGACACATGACCGGCTATTGGAGTGGAGACGGTTGAGCTGATGGAGTCGACTACTACAGGGACGGTTGTCAATGAAGATCTGAGTCGTGGAGTGTGACGACCCTGGGAGGAGTCACTATGGAGGTCCTCTGTAGTCAGAGCAGTCGGGGACAGAAGCAGTCGTTGGAGCGTGTCGAAGAAGGAGGTCCTCTATTGGAGCTCATCATTAGGATCGAGGCGGAGATGAAGACAGCACCGTGGAGTGTGCTGATGCGAGGCGGAGCGGATGGTGGTGCTTGGAGGAAGTGGAAGGTGTATTAGCTCGACGGTGAATCAGAGTAAAGGAGCAACGAACAACTTGGAAACTCGAACTGCACGGTTGAAGATGCTCGCCGTAGCAAACGGAGGCAGTAGGTGGACATTGTCACTGTCAGCCAACCTGATAAGCTATGTGAATCGGGTGAATCGATGGATGATGAAAACGGAGGGGCAGTGCCTCTTAAATAGAGGAGGCGACAGGGATTGATTAGCAATGGCAGTGGGGCTGATGAGATTTAGTAGGGATGATTGGATTCGAGGGAGGAGATTGGGAAGGGAATCGGGGACGAGGCGGTGGCGCAATCGTTATGGGATTTGATTGGAGGAGGTAACAAGGGACGGCGCGAGATCGAGGGAGATTGAGTGAGGGGGTGGCGGCGTGCGAGATTGGCGGAGGCAAGCGGCGGTCGCGATATTCACGGATGAGGGCGACGTTACAGCTTCAGATGTAATGGGGTGAAAATTAGGGGAGAAAGGGGAAGGTGCAGTGGACGTCTGATCGGTAGAGATCGGACGGTCGAGATAGGGCTATGTGTATTTGTATTATTATTTTAATTAAATAGTTTTTAAAAAATGTTAATAAATAAATGAAAAAAATAAATGTGAAAATTGAGTGACATGTGGCGGCTTCAGGAGCTGTCACGTGTCAGCTCCAGAAAATTCGAAAAATTAATGAAAAGATAAAATTAAAAAGAAATAGCAAACGACCTTGGATTGAAAATTTTCTTTACAAAAGTTGCTCGTCTCGATTAGATCTACAACTTTTATGAAGGGGCCAAAACTAAAATATGTCATTTGCTCATAGTGATATTTTTGGGGTACTCTATGTAGAAAGAATACCATGATTTTTTAATTTTGTGATTTTTTTATCATTTTTAGTTAAGATAAAAAATAATAAAAATACGATAAAATCAAAGATAAATATTTACACATTACTATATTTTTTGGATTTTAATTAAGAAAATGAAGAAATAAAATAAAGTACGGAAAAGACAACTTTTGTACAAATTATTAGTAAACACTCAGACTTGGATAGTTTCTTTGATTTTGGTTTTATTTTAGGTTTGGATTTTTGCATATTTTAGTAAACCTTTTGTAAAAGAAAATAAAATAAAAGAAATAAAATAAAATAAAAATGGTTAATTATGTACATAAAATAATAGGTCAAAATTGTCTAAAATACATAATGTACAAAAGAGGCCCAAACCCCAACTTTTAAATATGAACTCTGATTCACTTAAACGTGGTCTTGTTTTGAAGGTAATTGAATGTACATTAGTTCTAAAATAAGTAAGATCAGATCGGACACTATATGAGAAAGATACACGTATTTTAGTTCGATCATTTTGGAATTAGGGTTTGGATTTCTAGTCCTCTTATTTATGTTAGTGATTTTTTGTATTTTTCTTTTATTCTTGTTAATGATATGTACACAATGGAGGTGTTTTCAGGTGATTTGGAGTTCGCATGAATTAATTAAAAATAAGGGAAGTTAGCTTATTTTACAGGTCAATTGGACTGGAATTTTTGGCTTCTTATTTTATGCAATTATGAATGATAAAATGCTATTATTATTTACATTCCATGAATGTTAATTATGCAATATAGATGATGAAATGCCAATGACTTTTGGGGATCTAAGCTTTATTATTGTCTTTTAGAGTGATGAATCGAAGATTCAATAACCCCCTATACTTAAACCATGCTCGTCCCCAAGCATCAAATTAAATGAAGTGAGGTGAATCATAGATCGTAGAATTAATTGTGGTTAACATTGTATCCAAAAAGAATTTCATTTACACGCATAGTTTGCCTTGTAAAAATCATTTTGCATATTTCAGTGTTTGATTTTTTAATAGGTATTGAAACTAGTATTTTCAAGGTTTAGTATTTTTCTAAGATCCACCACTTAGTGATAGATCTTGGATAACTTTATCTCTTGAAAATAATTAGGTTTAATATTTATTATAATTAAATATTGAAATTCATTTTTTTACTTTTAAAAATTCATAAAAAATTCATCATGCATCCAAAAATTCCAAAAAAATATAATGCATTCATTTCATCATAATTATCATTTTGGCCAAGTTTCATGTTTTCGTACATTGTTTGATTGATAATTGCATTTTAGTCTCTAAAATAGGTCGAAAAAGCATTTTGCATCGTTAATTGCATAAAAAATTACAAAAAAAGACCGCCTCAAAAACCACGTACGAAATTTGATAGACATAATTCTAGGTTGTTCATTTGCCTCCTTGTATTCGACCTTGGGACTTGCCCAAGTAAAATAAACATAAAACCACGCGATTCAAAATTGACTAAATAATTGTGGTTATTTTCTTGACCGATTCCGATTGCCGCCTACAACGAAACGACACATATTATTTTTTTAACGCACGATAGTACACGATGCATTATTTTTTTAACAAGCGTAATTTAGGATTCGTCACATGCTCATGAAGCAACCTGCTACCGCAATGATCCCCTACTAGATACCATATCTGCGTCATGTCAGGATTATGTGATTTGATCATTTTGTATTTGAAATGATAATCGATCTTCCAACCAAAGTTATACCATATATAATATTCACAAAAACCATTTTCATAATAATATAAGGAAATTTGCTAAACAAATTCTCATCCCTAGTCAAGTAACAATGTTTATTAGGATTGATATAACCAATTGTGATATAGATGATATCCAATCAATTTTGATTAAGGTAATATCATTTAAGAAAAAAATCATATTTAAATATTTCACAAAATATTTATCAACAATTATTTTCAGAAATTAATAATTAATTTCCAATAACTGATTAAATGAAAATCACAAGGTTCTTGATTAGGAAAGTAATTTTTATCAGTGACCCCAAATAACTAAAATTAGCATATCCCAATCAAATTAAATCTAAATTGCATAAAATAGGTTTCCAAAGCTTGCTAATTTGATTCATAACAGAACCCAAGTGATATTCAGGCATTTCTAGGAGAATGAAAACCATAATTAACTCTTTAGTTACGTCAAGATCCGCCATCTCTGAAACAGTGGATACATGTTCACTAAAAAGATCATAACTTGAGAAAATAGATTCCAAATATGCAAAATCAAGTCCCACCATTTCTTATGTAACGGAAAACATAATTGAAGTGATAAACACACGTTTTAAGGCATTAAACATGGGGCAAACAAATCGCACAATATAGGGCTGTGTGAAAAAAATACGAAAAAAAATCACAAACCCTAAAGTGCTTAAGTCATCCTAGGTTTAGGAATCGTATCCGAAACCTTCAATCTATGACTCTGATACCACTTGAAGGATATGGAAAAAAATCGTTAAGCACATCATGGAAGCATGAGGGTCGCATCGTATGCAATCTAGAGCGACTAGTCGCACTAGTTGCTCAAGGCAGTGGAATTTAAAAATTGTAAACCAATGAAGCCACATGATCCAAGAACATTTCTTGTATCATTTCATCTAAACCACAAACAAGATATTAGGGTTACCTCTTGAAGCGAGGTTGCGATCGAGTCTATTAAGGAAGAGACCTCCTGTCTTAACTCCAATCTGACGGAGGAGACACTTGTGAGCGCGTTGATGAAATGTGTACTCCTCGCAATCCATGTTGATGATCCAAGAAGAGAATCTCCCCATCTCATCTCATGAGAGCTGACATCTTCTTTACAATCATGACGCACAGAAGGAGACAGAGATCCACGAGTAGTCTAAGCGAGGGCACAATAGTGTGGCAACGATGGTGGTCTCTAGGGTTTAGAGTGGACGACCACTCTAGAGAGAAAGAGATAGACAGAGAGAGAGGGGGTGTCTATGGACAATGTAAGAGAGAGAGAGAGCTCTCATTTTTCAACTTCTTAGAAAGGCTAGGGTTGCCTCTCCTTTTAAAATGTTTTAGGAGTCCATGGATCCCAATCCATGGACAACACAAATGGAATGGTTCACATTGATTTGTGTTTCTTTCAATGGCCGTGATTTAGTTGCAAAAACACAACAACAATTAATTCAATTATATATATATATAAATTAATTTATATTAAATCAATTATCCATGGAGATAATAGTAAGGAGGAATGCCTCCTTCCATAAGAAGAGGGGACGACCACCGATTTCAATTAGGAATTGGTGGTTGTTGATGAATACTCATTCATCACTCTTTATTCTTTTATTTTAGCTATTTATCTTTGCAAAACACCTTGTAGATAGTTGTAAATACAATAAATTCCAAATATGCATGCTTTGTGTAAATATGGATAATTAGCATGTATTTGTGCAAAAATAAAAGAATAAAGAAATAAAGAAAAAGAGGAAAATATTTAGAATAAATATTGAGTGACCTAAACCCAAGAGAGGGCCCAATATGGGCCTGACCGCCAAATAAAATGAGTAGAGAGAGATAGGACCATTCAACCTTGCCTAAACCCCCTCTTATGTATATATTTTATTTTTACAAAAATAAAAAAATAAATGTGTTTCTCATAATTTGTATATAATTCTAAAAAAATAAAAATGAGAAAAAAATAAAACCAAAAATAAAAGCATTTCTCTCTCTTCTTGTACATATACCATATATATAGGAATGACATCACTATTTATTTCACCCTTGTAAATAAATAACAAAAATAAAATAAAAATTATTTTTATATCCCAAATTTTATGTTGTAGATAAATAAATATAAAATTGGGGTTTTTATAAAAAAAATAAAATAATAAAAATAAAAGTATAAAATACATAGGTATTTTATACATGTATATAAAATAATATAAGGTATATAACATATTTTATTTTTCAAAAAAATAAATCAAAATCACTAAAATATAGTTTGAAAGAAAATAAACATTTTTTTATTTTGGAAATATTTTCAAATAAAATCCTTTGTTATTTTATTTTAATTTACAAATCTTTTCCTTTTACTTTTTTTGATTGGTCCCAGAGGATTGTTGACCCCCGGTCAACTCTCCACTCCGGACCTTTCTTCACGGACCCGTTTCATTGCCCGATTTCTCCAAATATTGCGGAACGAATCTGAGACTCTTCTGCCCCGATTCCTCTACCTGCCTGTTCTCCATGTATCATATACATTCGTGGATCCCTAGGAGAGATCGGATCTACCTCGGATTGTACGCCCATGCCCCATCTTCATCGTCACCAGGGATGCATATAAAGTCTCCATTTTCACCCCCCAGCTCCTCAGCTCGCGTCGCAAGCCCTAACTCTACGCTAAAGAGACTCCCATTGGTGACAGCGATCGGAACCCTCTTTGGTGACCAGATTAGGTGTCTGTAGCCGTTGCTCGACAACGTGGCCGGAGCGCCACCATGTAAGAGCCTCCCAGCCTGCCGCAGCTCGGTCGAGGCAACATCCCCCTTCGCCGCACCCTCCTGGAGCTCAGGATCGATTTGCGATCATCAGGTAGCCATTTCATTGCCCTGAGCTCTATTTATCTTTGATTGTTCATCTTTCCCTCTGCCGGCTCTGACCCAGTGGTCGGAGCTCCGCCGATCATCTCTAGTCGTTCAGATTACTCCGTCGTTCCACTGTCACCTTTTCCCCATCATCTGATCAACTCAATCTTGGCTATCCGAGCCTAGATTGAGCTAGGCTCCTTACTCCGCTTACGCCGGAGCCGTCCTCCGCCATTCCCCGTCGCTTTCCTTTGTTGTTCATTCAATAACCCCCGCCGGAGCGAATCTCCCCGAGAGAGCTTTCCTTTGTAGGTCAATAAGCGTAGGAGTACCCCCCAGATCACCTCTCACCCACTTTGCCGGAGTCACCCAAGCCCCCTTGCCCCCGCCGGAACATCTACCCATTGATGACTCCATCAACCACCACCACCAGACGCGGAGGGGCGACGCGAGTCGAACCCCTCCCTCTGATCGTCCATTAGCCGTCTGGAGAGCCCCCAGTTTGCCGGCAAACCTCGCCAGGGAGGAGTTCATCCAGACCCTCCCGGAGCCGTCAGATCACGCTTACTCAGACTTCATCCGGACCATCCTTTGCCTGCATCTGATAGGCCGTTAGATAGCAGATCCAACGGCCACGTACGCCCCACATCCTCCATCTCGTCAGAGCTATCAGATCCTCCGGGCATCAACATCTCCACCGTACATCCGTAGCCACTGACCACCTGCCACCTGTCACCCACGTGACCAGCACGCACCTGGCTGGGTAATTTGCGCCATACCCCTGCAGTTTCTTTTTGTTCTTATTTAGTCTATTAAATAATTAGCACAATGTGGACATTTTGCATGTGAGCCTCAACTATTTTTATTATTTGCACTTTAGTCCTCTTTGTATGGTGCACGTGCATCGACACATGCTTTGGGGTTATTTGCATGTTTTCCCCTAGAGTTTAGTGTTATTATGAAATGAATTTTTGTAAATTGGAATGACACTTATGCCCCTGCCTGTGTGAATCACGTGCCTTCCTCATACTATTTTGGGCTTTTTGCAATTTCAGCCCCGCATTTCTTTCAAGTGTTATTATTTAGCCGAATAGTTTTCCATATTTGCAACCAGGTCCCTTTGTCCTGTGAGCTTTTTATTGGCTCGAATAAAATAGCAAATATCATCCAAATTTCGTGAAATTTGGAAACAAGGCTCCTGACATGTTGTAAAAATTTCTATGAAATTTTGGATTCGTTTTGTTTTGATTTTCTATTTTTAAAATTAAAAAACCTTGCATTTTGCTACTGTCTAACTTGAAAAATCAAATAAAAATATTTAAAAGCCACCAAAAATTCTAAAACAATTACCTTGTGCTAACTTTTGTGGTGTTTTTATTTCTGTCAAATGTTTGTCATTTTTTGCATTTATAAAAACCCTAAGAATTAAAAAAAACTCATAAAAATTTCTAAATATTCTTAAAAAAAATCAAAAAATGAAAATTTTTTTTCCATTAGTTAGATTTTTATTTTTATTTTATCATAAAATTGTCTCTGGAATTTTATAGCTATTTATTTGTTTTTAAATAGCCTTTAGATTCTGGTTGCACATTGGTTTTCAATTTTTGCTTATTTCATTTTTAGAAATGTAACTAAAAATTACAAAAATCTGAGAAATTACCAAAAACACTTGAAAAAATCATAAAATCCAAAAATATTTTTATTTTAATTTTCTGACTTGTTTTGAGGTGTTAAATAATTTGTTGTTTGTGACTTTTCTCCTTCTTTTATATTTTCGTTATAACTAAAAATCACAAAAAATTAAAAATATAAAAATCCACCAAAAATATTCTTTTTGTTTATTTTTGATTCTCGACTACTTCTTAGGCGTTTCGCCAGTCGTGCTCCTTGAGTTCAACCCTGGTAGCAATACCAGGTTAAATAAAATAGCGAGACCGTTATTTGAGTTACTTGTTTGACTTTGATATTTAGTGGTCTTTCGATTTCTTGTTGAGTCAAACTCGAGAGGTTGAGGTCGCAACGACCCTTGATACCTTCTCACCTTAGTCTCTCGGATTTTTCGGCTCATCAGAATGGCGTCGTTGCCAGGGAGCATGGCTTAGTAGTCGTTTTTCTTTTTCGGTTTTCGTTACACGATTTTTTCACGGTTTTTATTTCTTTTTATTTTATTTTATTTATTTTTATTTTTATTTTTATTTTTGCATTTTTTTTTATTTTATTTTATTTTCTTTTCTTTTTCATTATTATAATAACTGTAGACTGACGCACCTCTGTTTGACTTTCTTGCGAGGGCCCGAGGATCGAGGCAGCTTTCTTTAGAAAGCCGATGTAACCGCAACACCCGGAGGCGGCTCTTTTCTGTATAGAGCTGCAGGAGAGCGCAAGTGAGGCGAGCAGAAGTGCTTGGGAGCTAGCTTAGTTTAGCTGTAGCTTAGTTTAGTTAGTTTCTTTTTAAGATCATTATTATTGTAATAAGACAGGTACAAATAGGACTCTCGGAGACTTTGTGGTGATTGTCGGGGTATGTTTCTCCGAGCACCGGTGTGCTCGGGGGACCTTACCGCGATTTTCACCGGTTTTTGTTTTTCTCTCTTTTTATTTTATTTTGTTTCTCGAGGATTTAGCCTTAGCTTAGGAATTTCTTGCTCTATGATGTAAATAATTAGGGCCCAAACTTAATTAGACTGCATGTTCCTATAGATCGTTAATTGGACCTTAATTAATTAATAAAAAAGGCTAACCTGGTCACTCGAGGGGTCACGTGCCGCTAGAGGCCATATACAACGCTGGCATGATCCATTGTGGCGGACACTGATCGACATCAGAAACTAGACCCCGACCCCTCCCGTTGACCCGTTAGCTCATGTTCTTCACATGTAGAAATTCCTGTTAAGGTCGTTTTCCTCGCTTCATCATTTAGCTTAGTTTATTTTCTGTCTTTCAATTATGCGCGGATCATTTTGCATGTAGAGAGCTAGAAGAAAGGTACGCATTCTTACTCAACATGCATCATTGATTTCATCGCGCATCGGCTTTTTCGTCTTCTCCCCCCATTTTCTGGACCTAAAAAAATCAAGAGAACTGAAAAACTCGTTAGGCAATTGTTTTATTTGAAAAATACATAAAAAAGTGAAATCATAAAATTGGGACTGTTTAAGCAAACTGGACCTAAAAATCACCTCACCAAAAAAATTGCATTCGGAGAGCAATCCCCTCATTGGATGGTTTGATTGGACGAGAGAGTGACACGTACACTAGGATAGAGCCATATCCGACCCCCTTTCAGACTACTAATTCTGCGCTAGTCGTTCTCCAGTGAGGATCGCTCCGGTCTCCGGTAATGCGGGCCGTGATATCCTTAACAGAGCGAGCCGATCGGGTAGCCGATAAACGGTCCGCGGCTTGTATTGGCTGGGAAAGATCTAGTTTGGGATCGGGACAGTCTCCTGGGGGCATTGGATTCCTAACAGCTCATTAATCGCTCTAATAGACTGTCTTATCACCAAAATAATAATGACCAGATAAAAGACCGAACCTTTACGGTCATCAGCTCAGCATGCGTTGGTGAATTGGGGGTATTGTTTGCCAGATCCTGTTTTCTTTCCAGATCTCATCTGCCTTACTTGCCAGATCGAGATGATGGGTCGGAGGTCCCTTAGGCAGCCTCCGGCTGCACCGCTTTCGAGCACTCCGGCCTGCTCATCTAGGTTGGCTCGCGAGAGCCGAGATCCGCTCTCCGAGCCCGAGTTCGATTCCACCCTGTTCCCCCTTGACCACCCTTCTACCACCAATCCTGAGGTGCCAGAGCCAGATCAGAGAGAGCAGCAGCCAGTTGATTTATCAGCACCTGAGTTTGGGTCTTTTGCCTTTGCAGAGACCATGGCCAACAGCGAGGAGCGCACCGACGGTCCCCGAGACAAGCAGACATATGTTTTGGACCAGGGTGCGATCAACAACACCCTGTTAGCCTCCCTGGAGACGATGCGGAGACAGATTAGAGATCAGGGAGCTTTCATGGTGGACATGCGTCGGGAGATGGAGTAGATGAGAACAGATAGAGAGCAGCGCAGACCCGGTGGAGGAGACATACCTGAGGGAGAGCAGCCAACCCAGCCAGGAGTAGGAGCATGCCTGATGAGAAAGTTGCACAACCCTGGTGCAACTCTGACACATAGATGGATCATGTTGCCGGTCTTAGCGGGAGACTTCAAGTTCCTGCCACAGACGATTCAGCTCCTTCCTCATTTTTACGGACTCACCACCGAGGAGCCACATCTTCATCTCCAGGAGTTCAAGGGGCAACACTGTCCATGATCGCAGTGTGGACGAGGACACCATTAAGATGATGGCATTTCCCTTCTCCCTCGTTGATAGAGAAGCCAACTGGCTGAAGCATTTAGGGAGATTTGTGACGACATGAGAGAAGCTCCGGAACGAGTACCTCAACAAGTACTATCCACTCGGCTGGACCAATGCAGCGAGAGCCCTGATCAGCAACTTCTCCATGCTCCCCAACGAGCAGTTTCACGAGGCATGGGATCGCTTCAGGGAGCTTACAGACCGATGCTCGCATCATGATATCTCGAAGCCGAACCTTGTTCAGAGCTTTTTCTGCGGGCTTACACTAGAGCTGCAGGGGTTGGTGAATGCATCCTGTGGAGGATCGTATTTCGCCAAAGATGAGGATCAGGTCTGGGTCATCTACGAGGAGATGGTCGAGAACTACACTGTCATGTCTCAGACCTGCCTCTATACATAGGGGAAGCCCCAGCCATAGGTCGTGTCCTATCAGATGATAGCACGGGTCGATGCCGGTCCCTCCATTTCATCAGCGGTAGCAGCATAGGCAGAGTCGACAACCACCGACATAGGCATCATCAGCGAGAAGCTGGATCGGATCGAGTTGATCGAGAAGAAGCAGTGCCAGGGCATGTCTCAGATAGATAAGATGACACAGACGCTGAGTGACCTAAAGACACAGATCATGTGTCTCCAAGAGGCACAAACGGCTTCTCAGCCCCATCTTAGGTCACAGGTAGACACCGGCAGCAGCAGTAGCACTCAGCCTTCCGCCCAGTACGGACAGGTTAACCTTGTTTAGGCGGAGCCCTACCAGCCGCAGCAGCAGCAGCAACCGTACGTCCAGTCACCACCATCTCAGGACAACCAGATGGTTGTGTATCAGCCGGACCAGCCCCTGACAGTACTCCCCCACCCACTTACGAGCAGTAGCCGTTGATGGATGTCAACGGGATATGGTATGACCGACCCCAGCCCGATATTCGACAAGACCATCCTGGATTCCGCTGGTCAGCTGGAGGCACTAGTTCCCAGCAATAGCCTCCAGTTCAGGGTGGCCAGTACGGCCAGCAGCAAGAGACTCACCAACAGCCCAAGTTCTAGTTACACCAGCAGCCATCACAGCAGCAGCAACATGGTTCTTGTCCCTACCAGCAGGGACAGTCTTGGAGGCAGCCTCAGCAGTATCACTCCAAACAGTATTAGCCCCCTTATCTCTCTCACCAGCAGCAGCCGCCTCATTACCAGTGAGGCCACCTATTAGGTTCTCATGGGCCCGCCTATGAGAACCCTGCCTTAGATGACTTAGCCCGCCTCATCTCCGATCAGCTGGCTACTTTCAAATGGGAGATGGATGAGTTTAGATAGGAGATGAGAGAGATAGTGAAGGGGAAGGCTGCCATTCTTGTACAGATAGAACCGAACCCGAACAACCTCAAGAGGAAGTCTGAGCAGGTAGAGTTCACAGAGACCACCACTCCTAGTGATTCACTTGGTGATATTACTGCATATATGTTTGATGCTGATTTTGTTACACTTAGGAGCAGTAGGATGCCAACAGGCGGCGCCTCGTCTGAGCGACGTCCTCACGCCACTTCAGGAGCACTAGACGAGGAGGAGAGCGGTGCTAATGCCGCTCATGAGCATTATGATGACGGTGGCACTGATGCCACCAAGGACATTGATCCAGTCGACAGTACTGAGGCCATCACTTCACCAGATGGAGGAGGTGGTACTGATGCCACCAGATACGTTGCTGAGCCAGAGCGCGGTATTGATGTCGCGATTCCAGATGCCAAGGGTGGTGTTGAGGCCACCATTTACAGTTCTTCACTTCCTGTTGTTTTCCCTTCAGTTGATGTATCTCAGGACACTTCTGTGAATAAAGGAAAGGGTTTGTTATTTTCGGATCCACCTGTGTTGATTGATGATTTGTGTGTGGATTCTACTTTGCCTGAGCAGCACAGACCCGATCCTAGTCCTTCATCTAAGAAGGACCCAATTTCCCCTTTCCCCAAGCACTCCACTTGGCTAAGGGGCCTAAAAAAGACTCAAAAAAGTCTCGCCAGCTAGAGTTTAGCCAGCAGATGATGGATCGATTTCACATACAACTGACTCTACAGGAGGCCTTGGAGCACATCCCTCTCTTCCAGAGATCCCTCAGAGACAGAACTACAGTTCGGAGGAAGAGGCGGGACCATCAGTCAGAGATCCATGTGCTCACTCGCCCCACTTGCTTCACGATTCAAAACTGTCTACTAGCCAAGAGGTCAGATGCAGGAGCCCCCTATGTCAGATGCCACATTCATGAGCAGAGGCTCGACCATGTTCTATTAGTCAGCGGGTCTTCGATCAACCTACTTCTGGCAGCCTTACTTGACCGACTCGAGTTAGGCCCTCTACGACAGAGCAAGACGGTCCTTCAGTTTGCTGATCAATCTGTCAAGAGGACGAAGGGGTTGCTGAAGGACGTTGTCGTCACGATTCAGAGCCTGAAATTCCCCGTGGACTTCGTTGTGTTGGATATGGAGATCCCTGAGTCTATAACCGATACCCCCACTCATCTTAGGACGCCCGTTCTTGGCCACAGCCAAGGCAGTGTCCGATCATGATAGCAGGAAGGTATACTTTCATGCTAAGGGCGAGAGTATACAAATAGAGATGATCGAGGAGACTAGAGCCAGAGATTCAGCTTGCTCAGAGTCGCCTTCAGATTCAGAGCAGATGACAGAGGCAGGGCGAGACATCCACCCGGATTGTGATTTTATGATTACAGACGATGAGGTAGTTTGGGCAGATCCAGCAGCACGGACTATCCTCTCACCTTCAGAGTTTGCTGATGCACAGATGCCAGCAGAGGATAGCTTGGAGAGCACATTCCTAGTCCATGATACATCTCAGGCAGCAGAGCTGGTTCCCGATCGTGAGGCAGATGATTTTGTTGATACTGATACAGATCCCTCGGAGTCAGACATAGATTGGGCAGAGTTTGATGATTTGGTTCCTTGTCTGATTTCCCCAGAGCCTACAGCTAGGGTGGAGGTTGATTCCATGCAGAGCAGAGACACACCAGCAGAGCAACCTTCACCAGATTCAGATTATCAGCGAGAGTTCTCATTCTCCCATGCAGATTTGGTCGCATTTACTTAGACATTTCAGAGGCCAGATCCGCCAGCATCGAGTTGTAAGAGCTGAAGCCTTTGCCTTCATCGCTGAAGTATAGGTTCCTTGCGGGCGAGCATGAGATGTACCCAGTCATTATCTCAACAGATTTGACTAGAGAGCAAGAATCTCGTCTGATGGGGGTTCTTGAAAGGAACCGTAAGGCGATTGGATGGAGCGTAGCCGATCTCCAAGGGATAAGTCCGACCCTGTGCTCCCACCATATCTGACTCGAAGAGGACGCGAAGCCATCACGTGAGTTTTAGCGGCGGCTGAACGCGAACCTTCGAGAGGTTGTCATGAAGGAGATCTCGAAATAGTGGAGCACCGATTTTATCTACCCCATCTCTAACTCCAAATGGGTCAGTCCGCAACATGTGGTTCCCAAGAAGACAGACATCACCACAGTTGTTAGTGAGTCTGGAGAGAAGATCGCTACCTGAGTACCTACTTCTTGGCGGGTCTGTGTGGACTACAGACGATTGAACCAGGCCACCCAGAAGGATCATTTCCCGTTGCCTTTTGTTGATCAGATTATAGAGAGACTAGCAAGGAAGAGCCATTACTGTTTCTTGGACGGGCACTCTGGATATAATCAGGTGGCCATTGCGCCCGAAGACCAAGATAAGACCACATTCACCTGTCCCTTTGGGACATATGCTTTTAGACGGATGCCCTTTGGATTGTGTAACGCCTCGGTGACATTCCAGAGGTGCATGTTGTCCATCATTTTGGACATGGTGGGTGAGTGCTTGGAGGTCTTCATGGACGACCTTTCGGTCTGCGGTGATGGGTTTGATGCTTTTCTTGACTGCCTAGACCGTGTCCTTCAGCGATGCATTGAGGTTCACCTTGTGCTTTCATGGGAGAAGAGTCACTTCATGGTGACTCAAGGGACGGTGCTTGGCCATATCATCTCCAACAAGGGCATGGAGGTTGATCCGGCCAAGGTGGATATCATTAGGAAACTCAGTCCACCGTCCAACTTGCGGAAGTTACAGTCTTTTCTGGGGCACGTCGGTTTCTACCGACGATTCATACATGATTTCAGTAGGATTGCCTGGTAGTTGACTGATCTGCTGACGAAAGACACCGCGTTCATTGTGGATGATAAGTGTCTAGTGTCATTTGAGACTGTCAAGATTCTAGTTGTAGAGGCTCCTGTCCTCCAGCCGCCTGATTGGTCTCTCCCATTCGAGATCATGACAGATGCCTCCGATATTTCTTGTTGGGGTCGTGCTGGGACAGAGGAGGGATGGAGTCCCCTTTGTTATTCGCTACGCTAGCCGGACTTTGGATACAGCTCAGCGGAACTACACCGTCGTTGAGAAGGAGATGCTAGCCGTAGTTTTTGCCCTAGATACGTTCAGATCAAACATCATTGGATCTAAGGTGACCATTTATACTGATCATACCGCCATCAGGTATCTCATGGCAAAGAAGGATGCCAAATCCAGATTTACCAGATGGATCCTTCTACTCTAGGACTTTGATATAGAGATTAAGGACAAGCCTGGAGTCAAGATTGTGGTAGCAGATCATCTCTCCCAATTGGAGTTTCTTGATGATTCTTAGTAGATCGAGCCTATTTGTGAGATCTTCCCAGACGAGGCGATCCTTGCTATCGCCTCTCTCCCGTGGTACGCTGATATTGTGAACTATCTTGTTGCCAAGAAAGTTCCACAAAATTAGCCCAGGCAGCGACTTGAGACCTTCCTCGCAAAGGCCAAGTTCTATCATTGGGAGGATCCCGTCCTTTATCATGAAGGAGGGGATAGCGTCTGGCATCGGTGCATTCCTCAGGAGGAGCACCATAGCATCCTCACATATTGCCACAAGCTTGAGGTAGGAGGACATCACTCTGGGAGGAGAACGGCACAGAAAGTGCTCCAATCCAACCTATAGTAACCTACTATCTTCAAGGACTCTGATGAGTTTGTGAAGAGGAGTACTGGCTGTCAGAGGATTGGCACTTGTGGACAACGTGATATGATGTCGATGCAGCCCATTCACTTCTGTGAGGTTTTTGACGCATGGGGATCGATTTCATGGGGCCATTCCCTAAGAGTCAGGGATTCGAGTACATTCTGTTGGCCGTATATTATGTGAGTCATTGGGTTGAGGCCATCCCCGCCCGAACCATGGATGCTAGGACTGTTTGCCGATTTTTGAGGAAGAATATCATTTCACGGTTCGGGGTGCCTAGAGTTTTGATATCTGACGGGGGGTCTCATTTCGTAAATGACAAGGTAAAGGCCCTTGCTAGTGAGTTGAGCATAGACCATCGAGTAGTCACACTGTATCATCCTCAGACCAATGGTCTTGCTGAAGTGTCGAACAAGGAGATCAATACTATTCTGCAGAAGGTCGTCCGCCCTGACAGAAAGGATTGGTCACAGCTTTTGGACTCGGTCTTGTGGGCATATCAGACGTCCTTAAAGATGCCTTTGGGTACATCTCCCTTTCGCCTCGTTTATGGCAAGCCCTGCCATTTACCTGTTAAGTTGAGACATAGGTCACTTTGGGTTGTCACTGATATACTTTTGGATCCAGTGAGTGTAGGGAGATCAGAGGAGGGCAGAGTTAGCAGCCCTGGATGAGCTTCGTGATGCATCCTTTTCGAGCAGCCTACAGTATAAGGAGAGAGTGAAGGAGTGGCATGATTCTCATATCAGCCACAAGCAGTTTGAGCTAGGATAGAGAGTATTGTTGTTCGATGCCGGGCTTCGTTTATTTCCAGGGAAGCGATAAAGCAAATGGAAGGGACCCTATCTGGTCCGAAAGGTACACGACAACGGAAGCATCGACATATCCGAGTTCTCATCTGAGAGTACCTTTCGTGTTAACGGGCAGCAGCTCAAACCATATCTAGATCATGAGTCGCTGGTCGTTGACGTTGCCCCTATTCACTTTGTGTGAGATGTGATCTCTTAACTCACAACTATTGCATCTCACACCTGATTATCACTGTTTTTCCGACTTGTATAGATCCAGATGTCCATATCACACTATTCTTCAGTCCAGCACCCCATTTGCATCTTTGATTATGTTATACTTAGGGTGCACTTTACCCTAAGTATAGGGGGTGTGAGACTTTTGATTTCCTTTTGATTCTTTTCTACCTCTGTTTTACTGCCTATACTTAGGGATATTTTACCCTAAGTAAAGGGGAGGTAGACCCTGTACATCCTTCCACTCGGATTTCCCTTTGTGTACAACCTGCTATACTTAGGATTACTTGATCCTAAGTATAGGGGGAAACCCCCGAGATTCCTTTCCATTCTATTCTTTCATTCGTCTTTGTATATAGCCTTTCTTTTCACTTCCCTATACTAAGCACGAGTTATGTCTTCTTCATCGCTCTTGATTCACTCTGAGGACATCGTTCAAGCTAAGTATAGGGGGTGTCGTATATATTCCATATATACTTTAGCCATAACTCGTACTTTTTGTGAGTGTGTTAATAAATAAAATGGCTAAAACCCTTAAAATCCATAAAAAATTTAAAAATTCTTTCTTGTAAATAAAATTCTTTATTGCACATACATAGATATGTACAAAATTATTTTTGTAAAAATGTTTGTAAAATCTTTTGTGTAAAGAGTTTGTAAATATTTTTATACCAAAATTATGTATATAGTACAAATTTTTTGTAAAATATTTTGAAAAACAAAAATTTTGCAAAAACCTTGTGTAAATATGTGTAAATATTTTGCAAAACTTTGCATTCATGCATACATCCATGTTTTCAAACATTTTTTAAAAATTTTGCACATTTTCAAAAAGTTTTGTAAAAATTGCATCTTTGTAAATATTTGTACAGTTTTCCGAATCATAGTTGACGTTTAATTTAGCCTGTAATTAAATTGAAAAATGGAGTTTGGTTAAGATCATAATCCACCTAATTCTAAGAGGAACCTTATAGGGCTTAGGGTTGAGACTTTTCAGGTCCATGGTGACTTAATTCTTTGAGTCCACTAGGCTATGATCATTTGTCATCTCGATGAGCCTAAGTAGAGCACTTAACAATGCACACATGACTCTTACAGACAATGGCTTTACTTGGACCAGCACTTTACACCGAGCTCTCCATGGATGAGGTGGTGAGGAGGCAGTCCTCTTTGACTTGGGGTAGCATATGAGGGTAGTACTTCTAGGCAGAACCTCTCTTCTTCTTCTTCTAGTGAAGGAAGTGCGTCTCAACTTGGTCTAGTAGCCATGAGGTCTAAAGACAGGAGTTCTGGGATGCAATAAAGCTTCAAAAGAGGGATAGTCTACTGGCTCAAGAGGAAAACCTCCTTATGTATATATGTTGCACCATGTAGATATGTTGTATATATGCACATCAAAAAAAAGTTGCAAAAAGAAAAGAATAACTCCAAAAAAATGGTGGGTCTGAGAGAAAATGATAATCCCACCAGAGTGTATATAGTCCAATAAAGCAAAGCTTGTTATCCATGTTTCATCTCATGAAGCTTGCAGCAGGGAGACTTAGCTACACTGGTTGGGCTCCCTAGGATACATGGCTACACTACCCATGGTCCATTCTCTTCTTTCCCCTCTTCTTGAGCTGGTTGAACTTGAACTTAGAAGGGAATACCCCGCTCCTCAAGGAAAGAGTTGCCAGACTAGGGCATTAGAGTTACCTTGTTGAGAGGGGTTGTCACTTTACTGTCTCTGAGGTGGAGAGCTATACCTCACTTACACCGTACAAGAAAAGATTCATGGTCATCAGATTTTGTGTATGTAGACTTATTCTTATCTAGATTGTTGAGGAGTCTTGACTATAGATTAGTGGAACATTAGAGGCTGTTAAGTTTTAAAACCTATGTCTAAATAAGGTTCTGACAAATTAACAATCCAAAGATCTGACTAAGCTCCATACTTCAATTTAATGAAGACAAGTTTAATAATTAGCATTGATTCATCATCTTTACCTTCTTTTTCTTTTCTTTTCATTTCACTTCTTTTTCAAATAAGTGTTTGCTAAGGGACTAGCAAAAGTAAAGTATAGGGGTGATGAATAATCATTCATCACTCTTTTTTCTTTTATTTTAGCTATTTATCTTTGCAAAACACCATGTAGATAGCTGTAAATACAATAAATTACAAATATGCATGCTTTGTGTAAATATGGATAATTAGCATGTATTTGTGCAAAAATAAAAGAATAAATAAATAAAGAAAAAGAGGAAATATTTAGAATAAATATTGAGTGACTTGAACCCAAAAGAGGGCCCAATATGGGCCTGACCGCCAAATAATATGAGTCGAGAGAGATAGGGCCATTCAACCTTGCTAAACCCCCTCTTATATATATTTTATTTTTACAAAAATAGAAAAATAAATGTGTTTCTCATAATTTGCATATAATTCTAAAAATAAAATAAAAATGAGAAAAATAAAATAAAACCAAAAATATCATTTCTCTCTCTTCTTGTACATATACCATGTATATAGGAATAACATCACTATTTATTTCACCCATGTAAATGAATAACAAAAATAAAAAATATTTTATATCCCAAATTTTATGTTGTAAATAAATAAAATATAAAATTCAGGGTTTTTATACAAAAATAAAATAATAAAAATAAAAGTATAAAATACATAGGTATTTTATACCTGTATATAAAATAATATAAGGTATAAAACATATTTTCTTTTTCAAAAAATAGATAAAAATCACTAAAAAATAGTTTAAAAATAAATAAACATTTTTTTATTTTGTAAATATTTTCAAATAAAATCATTAGCTATTTTATTTTTAATTTACAAATCTTTTCCTTTTACTTTTTTTTATTGGTCCAGAGGATTGTTGACCCCCGGTCAACTCTCCCCTTCGAACCTTTCTTCGTGAACCCGTTCCATTTGCCCGATTTCTCCAAATATTGCGGAACGGATCCGAGACTCTTTGCCCCGATTCATCCACCCACCTATTCTCCATGGATCATACACCTTCGTGGATCCCTAGGAGAGATCGGATCTACCTCGGATTGCGCACCCATGCTCGGTCTTCATCGTCACCTGGGATGCATAAAAAGTCTCCATTTTCACCCCCCAACTCCTCAGCTCACGCCGCAAGCCCTAACTCTACCCTAGAGAGATTCCCCTCGGTGACAGCGACCAAAATCCCTCTTTGGTGATCGGATTAGGCGCCTGTATCCGTTGCTCGACGAACGTGGCCGGAGCGCCGCCACGTAAGAGCCTCCCAGCCTGCCGCAGCTCGGTCGAGGCGACGACCCCCTTCACCGCACCCTCCTAGAGCTCAGGATCGATTTGCGATCATCAGGTAACCATTTCATTGCCATGAGCTCTATTTATCTCCGATTGTTCATCTTTCCCTCCGTCAGCTCTGACCCAGTGGTCGGAGCTCCGCCGATCATCTCTAGCCATTCAGATCACTCTGTCGTTCCATCGTCACCTTTCCCCCATCATCTGATCATCTCAATGTTGCCTATGCAGGTCAATAAGCGCAGGAGTACCACCCCCCAGATCGCCTCTCACCCACTTCGCCGGAGTCGCCCAGACCCCCTTGCCCTCGCCGAAATATCTGGCCATTGACGACTCCATTAGCCACCGCCACCAGACGCGGAGGGGCGACGCGAGTCGAACCCCTCCCTCTGATCGTCCATCAGCCGTCCGAGAGCCCCCAGTTCACCGGCGAACCTTGCCAGGGAGGAGTTCATCCATACCCTTCCGGAGCCGTCGGATCACGCCTACTCGCCAGACTTCATCCGGATCGTCCTTTGCCTGCATCCGACAGGCCGTTAGATAGCAGATCTAATGGCCGCGTACGCCCCACGTCAACCATCTTGTCAGAGCCATCAGATCCCCTAGGTGTCAACATCTCCACCGTACGTCCGCAACCACTGACCGCCTGCCACCTGTCACCCACGTGGCCAGCACGCACCTGGCTAGGTAATTTGCGCCATACCCCCTGTAGTTTCTTTTTGTTCTTGTTTAGTCTATTAAATAATTAGCACACTGTGGACATTTTGCATGTGAGCCCCTACTATTTTTCTTATTTGCACTTTAGTCCTCTTTGTATGGTGCACGTGCATCGACACGTGTTTGGGTTTATTTGCATGTTTTCCCCTAGAGTTTAGTGTTGTTATGAAATGAATTTTTATAAATTAGAATGACACTTATGCCCTTGCCTGTATGAATCGCATGCCTTCCTCGTGCTATTTTGGGCTTTTTTGCAATTTCAGCCCCGCATTTCTTTCAAGTGTTATTATTTGGCTGAATAGTTTCCATATTTGCAACTAGGTCCCTGTGTGTTGTGAGCTTTTTATTGGATCGAATAAAATAGCAAATATCATCCAAATTTCATGAAATTTGGACACATAGCTCCTCCCATGTTGTAAAAATTTCTGTGAAATTTTTGGATTTATTTTTTTGATTTTCTATTTTAAAAATTAAAAAACCTTGCATTTTTCTATTGTATAACTTGAAAAATCAAATAAAAATATTAAAAAACACCCAAAAATTCTAAAAAAATTAGCTTATGCTGATTTGTTGGTGTTTTTATTTCTGTCATATGTTTGTCATTTTTTGGATTTAAAAAAACCCTAAGAATTGAAAAACACTAAAAAACTCATAAAATTCCTAAAAAATCTTTAAAAATTAAAAAAATACAATTTATTTCCATTAGTTAGATTTTTATTTTTATTTTATCATAAAATTGTCTCTGAGATTTTTTAGGCTATTTATTTATTTTTAAATAGCCTTTAGATTCTGGCTGCACATTGGTTTTCAATTTTTGCTTTATTTCATTTTTAGATAATTAACTAAAAATATAAAATCTGAGAAAATTACCAAAAACACTTGAAAATCATGAAATCCAAAAATATTTTTATTTTCATTTTTTGACTTGTTTTGAGGTGTTAAATAATTTGTTGTTTGTGACTTTTTCCCCTTTTATATTTTCTTTATAATTAAAATTCACAAAAAAAATTAAAATCTAAAAATCCACCAAAAATATTCTTTTTCTTTATTTTTGATTCTCGACTACTTCATAGGCATTTTGCCAATCTGTGCTCCTTGAGTTCGACCCTGGTAGCTATACCAGGTTAAATAAAATAGCGAGACCGCTATTTGAGTTACTTGTTTGATTTTGATATTTAGTGGTCTTTCGATTTTCTTGTTGAGTCTGACTCGAGATGTTGAGGTCGCAACGATCCTTGATACCCTCTCACCTTAGTCTTTCAGATTTTTCGGCTCATCAGTTGTCCACCTTCCTCTTTAGGAAGGTGTCATGCCACTCCTATTTCATGATATTGCATTATCTCATGATTCTCTCCAAGTTTTGCAATAACTTTTGTTGCAAATAATTTCACAAAAAAAATGCCAATTTATTTTGTGATCATTGCAATCATGTCATTGGAAAACTGTGAATCACATTCACAACCCAAAATAAAATGTAAATTACATTTTCAATCAATTGTCCAATGTGAATCTGATTCATATCGACATTTAAATTGTAAATGTTATTTACAAGTTGTTGTCTCTTATATATTATAAATCACATTTATGATATATATGATTAATATGGATAATGTTATCCACATTATTCATGTCCATGATAATTAAATCGCATTTAATTATCTTGGCTCTCTATTTTCATGTGCCCAAATAATATGAATCACATTCATATTATTCACATCTTCTGATAATTGAATCACATTTAATTTATCTTAGATAACTCTTTCTATATGTCCAAATAACAAGAATCAAATTCATATTATTAATGATAATTATATCACATTTATCTATCCATTTATCAATGCCTAGATACATTATCAACAACGGAATTATTATTGAACTCCTTCAAGAATAATGCGCTTTATTCAAGGATACTTGGAGATAAGGACAGGGTGATTGTATGTTCCACATATAGTGACTTGGATGTTGAGATCATATCTCAAATCCAGGTCTTACAGAACTCCCATAGATGTTTGATTAAATCAAAATCATAAATCAAATCTTTCCATTGCATCTGAATCACATTCATATCACTGTCCAACATTTGGATCAAGACCATATTACTTCTCTATTGAGAGGAGTCACTAAATCCAAACCCGTTTCATCATTTCCTAGGAATAGAAGCGTCATGGGTATGCAATCGTTTATGATCACATCACCCTCAGGTATTCCTAATACATGTACATTTTGCATAATTGAAGACTTAGAATAAACCTGAAGTTTTAGATCTTATTTAGACTGTCTCCTTCAGGGTTTTATCATTAGGTTTCTCATTTGACTATTGGGAGTTGGTATTGATCATATACGTTCCAAAAGCATATATCATACTTAGGTGTTGATCATATACTTTCAAAAGCATATATCAAACCTACAAATTCAGTCAAGCTTCCATAGTGAGACGACCGTACACAGAATTTGGTTCCAATATATCACGAGTGAGCTCATGTCTTTTCGGTTCAATGATCCCTTTTAGAGATCGTATTACTCATATGCCCTTGTATGCACTCCAGTGCGTTGGTGTATAGACCTTGTTTAGGACATCAACCTATCGGCCTGCCAAATGTACATACTTAGACATATAGTAACTCATAGGTCCTCCGTTAGAGATGCGTGCCTATATCATGATAGCATACGACGTAGGTCTTTAGTTATCTCGGTCTCGCTAAGTCAGCTCTTTGACCTAACTTATCTAACCTATTGCTTTGTGGTTCCTCTCTAAGACCTCTAACAACCTAGAATCCTGTTCTAAAGTCAAGTCTGAGATAATGATAATAGGATATCTCTCTTTGGGTCTTGCAAGAAAGATGTACTTCAGTTTAGAGGTAGTGATTTCAGTTCTGGCATTGTGATATCGTCAAGCAAATCTGGTTGAACTAAATCTGAATCTGGTTGTGTGTTGCATGAAGGTGGGCTAACCGTGTAGTAGTCACCACCAAATTAGAGGTATCCAGAGTCGGATCACCAAGAGATGCAGTAATTCATCAAACCCACGTCTGGGCTCATCATCTATGTCCCATGATTGTTCCAAAGGGGATGGAACTGATAGATCACGATGGATCTCTATGTCATCAAGGTAATAGGTAGATGCATCTCTCACAAGATCAGGCAACACCTAGCAAACGGCATCATGCACTATGCATTTCCATATCAAAGGATCTTGCTCTGTCCTGAAGAAATCATCGGACATGCGAGCTCACGATGAACTATTATGCAACAAATGTTATTGCAAATATCATCCCTTAATCTGAAATGAAGAATAACTGATTTGCATGATAGGTCCCTTAGTACAATTAAGGTTATGTACCATGGCCATCTTGATGATTATACAACTGTTGATTTAATTGTTAAATCATAGAGGTTGGTGCTTGGATGAATATCTAAAGAGTTAGATTGAGGACTCATCAAGCACCGTTAAATGATTATTAAGAGGCGACCTCCAGCCTGAATAGGAGATGGCAATCCTTTCTATAATGGCTGATATGTAACCGACCTCCTGATGCGGTCCTCTGCATAATAATAGAGATTCGTACCGTCGGATCTCATGGGGATCAACCCTGCTCTCCTCTCGCTCCACATTTATACAGAGGATAATGTGAGACCTTCTCATGAGTTCCAAAGGAGACTTAACCCCAATCTACAAGAAGTAGTGAAGAATGAGATTGAGAAATGATGCAAAACAAGGTTTATATACACTATTTTTTAATCCAAGTGGGTGGCCCCGCTTCATGTTGTCCCAAAGAAGTAGGGAATTCATATGCTCACCAATGTGGAGGGGGTAGAGATCACGACACGAATACCCACGTCGTGGCACGTCTATGTCAACTATAGGCGCATGAATACTGTGCCTAAGAAAGATCACTTTCCTTGCCATTCATTGATTAGATCTTGGAGAGACTTGCCAGGAAAGCGTTCTTCTGTTTTCTTGACGGGTACTCAGGCTACAACCAGGTAGCTATAGACCCTAAGGACTAGGAAAAGACCACATTCACATGTCCATTCGACACTTACGTATTCAGGCGTATGTCATTCAGGTTCTGCAATGCCCCTAAGCACTTTTCTGTGGTGCATGATCACCCTATTTGCCTAGATGGTGGAAGATTTCGTGGAAGGGTTCATGGAGTACTTCTCAGTGCATGGTGATTCCTTTGATACATGTTTAGCGCACTTGGACCGAGTCCTCAAGCGGTGTAGGAGGTGAATCTAGTACTCTCCTAGGAGAAGAGTAACTTTATGGTGACGGAAGGTATCGTGTTGGGGCATGTCATCTCCAAAAGGGGAATGGAGGTTGACCAGCCAAGGTAGAGGTGATCAAGAAACTCGATACATCTACCAACGTAAGTCAGTGAGGTTGTTTCTAGGGCATGTTGGATTCTACAAGAGATTCATTTAGGATTTTTCAAAGATTGCTCGCCCACTGACTGAGCTCTTAGGGAAATACATAGAGTTCGGTGTAGATCACAGGTGTCTAGAGGCCTTTGAGCTCTTGAAGATGAAGATTTGTGCCTTTCCTATCCTGCCAAGCTCCTGACTGTCTCTCCCCTTTGAGATCATGACTGACTCTTCAAATTTTGCTATAGGAGTTGTGTTAGGACAATGACGAGAGGGGATCCCATTTGCGATCCACTATGTGAGAAAAGTATTAGACCCTACACAGAAGAATGACACCATGACTAAAAAGGAAATGCATGTTGTAGTATGGGCCCTTGAGAAGTTCTGGTCGTATATTTTGGGCTTTAAGGTGACAATCTACATTGATCACATAGCTATTCAATACTTAATGGATAAGAATGACGTGAAGGTGCATCTTCGTAGGTGGATTTTACTCCTCCAGGAGTTTGATTTGGAGATAAAGGATAAACTTGGAGTAAAGAATGCTGTGGCTGATCACCTTTCCTAAATGGAGCTTAAGGACTCTCCTGATTATGAGCATATTAGAGAGACCTTCCCAGACAAGTCAATTTGTACTATTGACTCACTCCGTGGTATGCCAACATGGTGAACCTTTCTTGTCTCTAAGAAAGTTTTCCCAAGGTTGGACTAGGAGAAGCATAGACCTACTAAAGTCGGATTCGAGGAGATACCACTAGGATGATCTATTCCTTTTCTTTGAAGGGTTGGATTATGTTTGGAGAAGGTGTATTCCTCGGGAGGAATACCAAAGTGTCCTCACATATTTTCATTCTCTTAAGGCTACAAGACACCATTTCAGAGAAGAGAACCACTCACAAGGTACTCCAATGAAGATTGTATTGGCCGACCCTATTCAGAGATGCTATTGATTTTGTGTGGTCATGCCCAATTTGTCAAAGGATGGGACGGTCAGTTACATAGAGAGATGAGATGCCCATGTGGCCTATGATCATTTGTGATGTTTTTGATGCATGGGGCATGGATATCATGGGTCCCTTTCCCAATAGCCAAGGTTACGATACATCTTGTTGGTGGTTGATTATTTGTCTAGGTGGGTGGAGACTATCCCAACCCAAACTACAGACAGCAAGATAATCTGTAAGTTTGTGAGAGACCATATATTGATAGGTTCTTGGTATCAAAAGTTCTGATTTCTGATGGGGGTAGCCACTTTGTGAACCGAGATGTGAGATCTTTAGCTAATTTGAGCACAGAGTTACTAGTCCTTACCGCCCACAGTCCAATGGCATTGCAGAGGTTTCGAACAGAGAGGTGAAGAGTATTTTGCATAAGTTGGTTCGTACAGATAGGAAGAACTGGTTCCAACTCTTGGACCAAGTTCGGTGGGCCTATAAGACACCTTTGGGCACTGCCATTTAGAATGATCTATGGCAAGCCATGTCATTTGCCTGCAGAACTAATTCACAAACTCGAATGGGTAATTAAATAGATTAATTGGAGTTAGCACCTAGGGAATCTTTGTTGTGACTTGAACAAGCTCGTGGAAATCCGAAACAGGGCATATGACAGTAGTTTGATTTATAAGGACAAAGTGAACAGATGGCATGATCGGCATATTCGATGCAAAGACTTTGTGATGAATCTCGTAGTCATCATGCTAAAATCAGTCATTTAGGCTCTGTCCCCATCATCCTCTTGTAATTAATCATTAAAAGAGCATTATTAGCCATCATGCAGTGTAAATAATATCCGCATTTCATCATGCATAAATTGCATTAAAATTCCCTGGTGTAAATTAGCCCAAAAAGCCGCTAACTTCTCACATTTTTAGTTAATTCATCCTAACTCCGATTGACCCAAAATCACCTCCATTGTGTAGATATTACTAACCTTATTAAATAAAAAATACAAAAAAATTACTAACCCCAATAAGTGTCAAATAATCCCAAAGTCAAATTTCACATCTGACGGACTAAAATGAGCATATCTCCCACATACAGTGTCCGATTTTGGTCTACTCACTTTTAAAGTACTCCATTTTCAAATACCTTCAAAACAAGACCAATTTCATAAAATTCGGAGCTCATATGTGAAAGTTGGGTTTTGGGCCTCTTTTGCGCATTTTAACTTCTTGCTAATTTTGACCTGCGATTTTATGTGCTTAATTAACTCTTTTAATTTTGTTTCTTTTTCATTTATGTTCTTTGATGAAAGTTTTATTAAGCGACGTGAAAATCCAAATCCAGATCAAAACTGAAATCAAAGAAACTGACCAAGTCCGAGTGTCCGTTGTCGGTCTGTACAAAAGTTGTCCGTTTCTTACTTTTATTTTATTTTCCTAATTCCTTATCCTTTAAAAATAAAAAAAATTAGATTAATGTGTAAATAATTTTCTTCTTTTTTATCGTATTTTTTCTAGAATTTTTATCCCCTCTAAAACCACCAAAAATTACAAAACTCCAAAATTGCGGTTTTTCGTACACATGGAAAGCCACCAAAAATACCACTTCTCACAGGTGACCTCTTTTGCTCCCGGGCCCTTCATGAAAGTTGTAGATCTCGACGAGATGAACAACTTTCGTGAAGAAAATTTTTTGATCCGAGGTCATATTCTATCTCTTTTTCCCACTTTAAAATCTGAAATTTTTTTGGTGCCACGTGGCAGCTCCAGGGCGTGCCACGTGGCACCCCGCTGTTTCCTCTCTCCAGCCGCACCCCGGGTCACGTGCCCAGCACGTGACCCCATCTTCCTTCTTCCCCAGCCGTTCTTCCTTCACCCCTTCCTTCCTGTAACGCCCATGGACGCCCCATAACCGCCACATGCGGCCATCAAAGCCGCCATGCGCGGCCTTAACCCCTCCTCGTCGTCCTATAAATCCGCACCTACCGCAGCCCAGCTCCGCATCCGCCATTCCATCAACGCCGGTGACAGCGGCTTTTCTAGGCGTGATCCGCGGAACCAAGCTCCGTGTAGCTTCCCGTCCGGCAAGCACAAGCTTCGGAGCTCCATCGCCGACTCCTTGAAGCAAAGATCGAAGAGGCGTCGCCTCTCCACACTTCCCAGGTGATCTAGAACATAACCATTTGTTTTTATCTCCGTTTGCAGGTACCTGCACCTATCACCGTTTCATCGCCTTCAGCCGCAGCGCCTCCGCCTCGCGCGGCGCCGCCCCGCCTCCGCCTTTCGCGCCTCTCCGCTCGCCAGCAGCTGCGCAAGGCAGCTCCGTCCTCCGCCACCACCTTGCGCAGCCCCGACCTCCAAGCGGCTCTGCCCGCGACTCCGCCCCTCCGCCGCGCCTCACCTCCTCCATCTCCGCCGCGCGGGGGGTGCCGCCCAAGTCCAGTCGACCACCCCGCGGCGCCTCCACCTTCGACGCTCGGCCGTGTGTCGGCCGGCCGAACTGCGCCGACCACCCCAGACGCCCTCCGCCCTCGCCGTTCGCCCCTGCCGACCATGAGGCACAGATGCCGTCAGATCTGGGCTAACTGCCCTTGATCTGACGGTCCGTAGGCCGCCACGCGTCCCGTCCCCGAACCTCGGACCGAGCCTCCCGCCTCCGCCGCCGAACCTCAGGCTCGGACGCCCGAGCCTCCAGGCCCGGGTACCCGAACCTCAGGCCTTCCATCCGAGCCTCAGGCGCACGTGCAACGCACGTGCGCTCTTGGGAAAATTGCGCTTAAGCCCCTGGCACTTTCAGAAATTGCAAAAATACCCCCGCCAGGGGTAAATTGCAGAAAGATCCCTCAACTTTTTGATAATTACAGATAAGTCCTTCCAGGGACCTCTTTGCAAAGAAATAATTATTTTATTTACATTTCAGTCCCTGAAATTTCATTTTATCATATCTTTGTCATACGGACTCCGATTTTAGCATATAATATGTCGTTTCGAAGCTAATTCCCGTGCTCTACAACTTAGCATAGTTTGTGATCAGATCTAGAGGTGTTTGTTATCAATTATTATTTGAGGATCATCATAGACTTTTGCAGGCTACGTTTGACATATTGATGCTTGGGAATTATTGACAAATCTTTTGCAGGAGTTCAGTTGAGGGATCTCAATTTGACTAACCCTTGTGATCATGGCTGATTATTCACAATAATTACATCTTTACAGGGGTTAAATCGAGGAATAATTATGTAACTCTCTATTGGTCCGATCCATGATTAATTTTGAGGAGCATATTACATGGAATTTTCGTTAAGTTCATTCATCGAATAAATCTATTTTCCTGTAACTTGGAGTTGATGAATTTTCTTGGACGTTAATGATCTCTTTTGATTTGTGATAGTCTTTCGAGAATTATTTGATAAAATTCAGTGAGGTTTGAATCTTTTAAATCACAGATCCTGAGCATAAATTTTGTTGCATAGCATTCTTATGGCATTGCATATTTTTTCGACACAGGAAATTAATCGACCATTAATTAATTATTTAATTTGATTTAAGACAAGCAACTAAAAATCACCGTTCCCTGTGTTCGACCTTGGTAAACTTGCAAGTAAAAAATATTCCACAACATTCAAAGCTTGTGGTATTTTGACGACCGAAATCCGCTTCCTATACTACAATTCATCGATATTAAAGAGGTGGATTTCGCGCTCATCACTTTGTCCCGAGGCAAAACGTATGGTTGTTTAATGTCGAGTTGAATATGTTCCACGAGAAGCTCAAATCTAAGTAGACGAGTCCATTTGTTGTTAAGGAAGTGCACGAGAATGGAAGTGTAGAGATAGTTGATCTCACATATGGTGCACAATCCCATGTGGTAAATGGACAACTATTGAAGCACTTTGTAGATTCTAAGGAGCAGTTAGTCCAAGTGGAGGTCATCAACTTCATCCAGAGTGAGCACACAGCAGATACATCATATTACTCTTCATAAAGATACAACATCTTGATTCAACATCTTAGAAGATTCACTCACTCTTGTACATCTGATTTATTCATTCTTTTAGATCTTAGATTCTTTCTTTTTTTAGATACTAACTCCATACCTAGGCTATTCAAAGCCTAAGTATAGGGGACCCGCTCTTTCTTGTATGTTTATTTTTCTCTCTGTATATTCTCCAATACCATCGGTTCTCATACTTACTCATGTCCTACACTTCGGCTGACTAGAGCCTAAGTATCGGGGGGACCGATGCCCGCCATGTGTATATGTTCATCCATATCTCCTCTTGACCTCGACCGCCTGCCCCGAGCCTAAGTATATGGCGTGGGGTCGACTTCTATACTTTTTGTTCTTTTTACTCTCCTACGCTTAGCACGAGCTGCGTCTTTTCCTCTTTTCTTGTGCTCTGAGGACATATCACATTATAAGTATCGGGATCGTGTATATATTACATATGTACTTTAATCGTAGCTCATACTTTTGCATATTTTTGTATATATTATTCAATAATTACGGGATGGATAAAATTGGTAAAAAAAACTTTTTTATAAAATACATGTATACTTGTATAATATGTATATTGTATATAAACTGTACAATCTGTATAATACTTGTATAATTTTGGAAAATTCGTGTAAAAAATACTTTTGTAAAAAGGAGATATACCCAAAAACTTTTGTAATAAAAATATTTTGTGAAAAAAATGCTTAAAAAGAGGCTTCTTATTTACTCTTGCATATCATCCTTGCATTGATTAAAAACTCATCTTCATTCATATGCATTTCATAACATATGCATTTCATTTGTATATCTAGCATATGCAAAGTGAAAAGTTAGTGGGTTCTGGAACCAAGTTATGAATAGAAGTCGAGGATGGATTTAATTTGACTTTAATCTACTTAATTTCAGAGGAACCTTTTAGGAACTAGAGTTAAGATTTTTCAGGTCGAGTGACTTAATTCTTTGAGTCCACAAAACTATGTTCACATGCCATCTTGATTGGACTAAGTAGAATATATCATACATACGCACGATTCTTTTAGACAGTGACCTAACTTGGACAATCACTATGCATGTAGCTCTTCATTGATGAGGTGGTGAGGAGGTAGAATCCTTTGACTTTGAGTATCACACAGGTGGAAACATCCATCCTCCTCTAGGGAGGGTAGTGCATCTCAACCTAGTCTAGTGACACCGACGTCTAATGACGGGATGTTGTAGGTTGCAATAAAGCTTCAAAAGAGGGATAGTCTACTAGCTCAAGAAGAAAAACTCCTTATGTACATGGTGCACTTTTGTATATTAAAAAAAAGAGAAAATCTCCAAAAAAAAGTTAGATGGGCAAAAGGCAAATAAATAAAAATTCCTGTTGGAGAAAAATATGAATAAGCAAGGCATATGCTTCACAGTCTCATACCAAGGAAGCATGTAGCTGGAGACTTGGCTACACTGGTCAAGCTCCAAGGATATGTGGCTACATTGGTCGCAATCCATTCTCTTCTCCACTCTCTCTTCATGAACTGGTTGCACTTGAACTTAGAAGAGAATACCCCGCTCCTCGAGGAAAGAGTTTCTAGACCGGGGAATTAGGGTTACCTTATTAAAGGAGGATATTTCTTTGTCCTTTCTGATGTGGAGAGATATATTTTACTTACACGGTACAAGTGAGATTCATAATAATCAAAATTTGTGTATGAGGATATGTTCTGACCTGACTGTTGAGGCGACCTGAATAGAGACTTGTAGAACTTAAAGGTTGTTAGGTCTTAAATTCAGATCCCAATAAGGTTCTATCACATCATTAATCCAAAGTTCGAGTCGAGCTCCATTTTCACCTTTTGTTGACGACCTTGATATGGAACCAAAAATCATTTCACTTTTTGCATTTCATTTTAGTTGCTCAGGGACGAGCAAGGTTTAAGTATATGGGTTGATGAATATGTGATTCATCACTCTAAAAGTTGAAAATAGAGTTTTTTTTCGAGCAATTAGCTACATTTCTCCTTTTTTTTGCATTATTCTCACTCATGCATTTAGAATCAATATACACATTTAGCAAGCATATCTGCATTAAGTGAGAAGCCTAAATTCCCTTGTAAATATCACATGTATATTACCACATTTTTCACTATTTTTGTCGATTTTTCACTAACTCAAAATTGAATAAATCAACTATGTAGTGTACATATTACTAACAGTAATAAATGAAAAATATCCAAAAACTAATAACTTGTAAAATTGACAAATAAAACCCTAACTCTAGTGTGAGACTAAAAGCCTTAAAATATGAATATCTCTCATACAGACTCTTATGGACCCCTACTCACTTTTGAATTAATGTACATTCAATTACCTTCAAAACAAGACCAAATTCAAAAGAATCGGAGTTTGTATGTGAAACTTGGGTTTTGGGCCCCTATGTATATTGTACAAATGTCCCTTTATTTTATTCATTTTATCTTTTTACTTTGTTAATTATTAAAAATCTAAAAAAAATAGACTAAGTTGTAAATGTTTATTTCATATTTTCTCTAATTTTATTTTGATTTTATCCTATTCAAAAAATGACAAAAAAACTATAAAAAGACAAAAATGTAGTATTTTGTATCACCACAAAAATACTTTTTGTATAGGTGATTTATTTTGGTTTCAAGTTCTTCACAAAAGTGTAGATCTTGTCGAGATGAGCAACTTTCATGTTGACCACTTTTCAATTTGACCCTTTTTGTTATTTCTTTTTTATTATCTTTACATTTAATTTATGATTTTTCTGGGAGTGACACGTGGCAGCTCCTAGAGCCACCATGTGTCACCCCCATTTTATTTTGTTTTCGTAATTTTAATTTATTTATATTATTTCTTTTGTTTTATTTATCTTTATTTTATTTAATTATTTATTTCTAATTATTATTTATTCATTTATACTTATTTATATTTTATTATTATTATTATTAAAATTTAAATTTAAGTTTAATTTTTATTTTTTACCCACCACGTGGCCACAACTGTGTGTGTCACATGGAGCCTCCCCTTCTCTCTCCTTCCTCCTGTGTGCCAACCTTCTCCATCCTCAGGACCCGTGCCTGCAACCCAACTGCCTCCCCGCACCTTGCATGGCGGTTGCGTAAATGCCTCTGCACCACTTCTCCTCCTCTCTCCCCCGGTCACCACTTCTGCGGCAACCGTCTGCATCCCACAGCCCTACTCCCCATCTCGCCACTCTTGTAACCACCAACCCACATCTCCCATCCATTTTCTTGTCCAACTTCCCATGCATGACCCGCACCGTCACCCATTAACCACGGCCATCTCGACCTCCACTTCGATTGTCCATAAAGGGGCCTTCTCCACCTCCATCGCAATCCATCAGCCACTTCCAAGAAGCAGGAGTGAGCTCTGACTACCTTAGGTGGCAGATGAGGAACTCCTCGTTGAGCGATGATCCTCCAGTTTCTGGTGAGATCCAAAGCATGATCATCATCCTCCTTTGCTGCAGTCGGGCATCGCAGCTGCTTAGCTGATGAATCTCCATTTCATCACCTTTATTCTATCATTTTGGCCTTAAAAACCCCAACAAATGCATGTAAATAGAATTAATTTGTATATAATAGCATTCATTGTTTCTTGTATTTATTGTACATTAAATAAGGTTTTTAATGCCAAAATTATAGAATAAAGAGAAGAAAAGAAAAAGGAATAAAATATTGCAAATATTTTATGACCCTAACCCCGAGACCAAGGCCAGCATGGAATTGGTCGACAAGGAATAAAGTAGGGGGAGATAAGGGCCAGTATACAATAAATACTTCATTTATTAATTCATTTATTTATGCATTTTTGGCACCTATTTTGTACATAATTATTTATTCATCAAATAAAGAAACTTTGTTCATAGAAGTTGTAGATATAAATGTAAATAAAAATACAGAATTGAGTTTGTGTAAAAATAATACACAGTGAACATTTTATGCACAAAATAAAAAGCCAAAATCTCAACTTCACAGACCCATATCTTGCAAATAAAAACTCCAAATCACCCAAACTCACCTTTAATTTATATAGCATTTCATAAACTATTTTATAAAATTGGTTTCATAATTTTGGAGTCCATCTGTGAAAGTTAGGTTTTTGGCCCTTCTTGTACATAATACCTGATTAAAATATTCATTTTATTCAATATTCATTATATTTATAAATTAATATTTTTAGAATCTTGTAAATAATGTATATAATTCATATACATATTAGCCTTAGAATAAAACCCAAAGAATTTGTAAAATAAAATAAGTCTGTGTAATATATAGGCAAAATACCTATGAGAAGGATGTACGTAAATAAAAAGAGAAAAGCATTCTTTAATTATTTCATTCTTTTATATTTTTATTATTAAAAATACAAAGCTAAAATAAAAACAAATAAAATCCATTAAATAAATACAATGTATATAATATACATGTAAAATACCTATAAGTATACTTACATATACACAAACACATTTATTTAAAAAAAATGTAAATAAACTAATAATAATTAAATAAAGATATATTTATACTCATAAAAATAAATTACAAATTTATAAAATAAGAAAATACAATAATGAAAGAAAATAAACAAAATCAAAATAAATGTATATAAATATACTTATAAATACCATATTTTTATAAAACCTTAATAAAATAATTCAAAAAAATAAATAAAAATCATAAATAAATACTACATTAATTTATGAACATTATTTATTTTATAAGTAAATTCTAAATAATTCATTTAATACGTTAAATAAATGAGTCAAGATAAGCCTGACGTGGACCAATCAGGGGCCAGGGAAAGTTGACCTCCGGTCAACTCCCCCTGCGCCTCTGACTGACCCGTCAGACCTGTCTTTTCCGCTCTTTTCTTCCCTTTTTCCCGCATGGCTCAGTGATCAATCGACAACAGTCATTTCATGAGATTTGTTCTCCTTTCATCCGTGATCCCCGCCGATCGTTTAGATCTCGTGTACATAGTTTGTATCGCCGGCTACGGCCTGGTCAATAAGGGTGCTCCCCCTGTCTATAAATAAGGAACCACCGCCTCCCTCACAAAATTTGGTCAGCTTTTCAGCCAATCCCTTCCCAGAATTCGGTCCCGGCGATGCTCCTGGTGACAGGAGGAGCTCGCCAGCACTTTGAATCGATCGGAGAGGCGGAGGTTGCACCCATGGTGGCGCTCCGGCAGCCACCCTGCTCCCTGGAGTCCCTCCAGGTATAAGAGCTGCGCCTTTACATTTTTAGGTAGATTTTTGTTCCAGCATTTTATTCCTGCATTTTATTTCGCATTTAGATTCGTAGCTTAGCCTAGTTTAGGTAATTCGAAGTTCGCCGGAGCGGAGCTCCGGCGACTTCTCCACCATGCCCTAGTTGTTTTCCGACCACCATTTCACTGCCATTTCGTTCCCCTACGCCTTCTCCACCTTCCAGCCACCTTGTCCAAGCGGATTCGCTTCTGAATCCGCGAATCGAAGTTCCTCCACCACCCTTCGCCGGAGCTTCTTCGCTCGCCTTCATCCCTGTGCTTTCAGCTTCAAACCCCGGGTCGAGGGTGACGTCCTCGAGCCCCTCTACCTTCCTGTGCAGGTTAGGTGCGAAGAAAGGCACCAGGAGACGTTTCCCATGCGGGCGGAGGTACCTGGAGCGCCGCTTCTTCTTCGAGCTCGTGGCACCGCTCCGGTGTGCTTCCGCCCGATCCGACACCTCCAGACGCTAGAGCAACCCTCCAGGAAGCGAATGGGACCTTCAGGAGCAGCGATGGTCGGCCGGAGAGCGAGATCCAGGCGGGAGAAGCTCGCGCCGGCGAGTCTTCTTCCCTGTTCTTCCACGCGTCCTCTCCCGCCGTTGGATGACGACGAAGGCCCAGATCGAGCAGCAGCCGTCCGATGGAGCGATGCTACGGCCGTCAGATCTCACGCGAGATCTAATCTCCTCCGCTCATCGGCGAAGCGTCATCGGCGCACGTGGAGGCGCCACGTGTCAAGTGAACGAAGATCAGTCGTCGGATAAAGCGCCTTTTGGGGGTAATTTGCACATCTAGCCCCTGCCATTTTTGTATTTAATTTCTAATCTTGTAAAATATATAGCAAGTTGTAAATAAAATGTAAATTTTGTAGAATGGACCCTGAGTTTCTTGAAATTACATTTAGGTCCTTCCGCGCCTCGCGTGTAGTCCCACGTGAGGCGCGTGAAATTTTGCATTTATACCCTGGCGGTTTTTGTATATTGTAGAATAGTTCTAAAAATTAAAATAAATGTTTATTCCTGTTGTATTTTTGCACTGATGCCCCAGTAACTTATTTTATTTGCAAAAATACCCCTGCCAGGCAGTTTTATTTTTGTCTCTTTATCTATTTATTAAAAATACCTAGAAGGCTTCTAATAATTCACAAAAATTAGGATAGATGCTCCATGCCATGATAGTCCACGCCAACATTTTAGTTTGCATTTTTTGCATTTTTCCTGATTATTAAAAATGAAATGGAAGCTATTTTTGCACTGTCTAAATTAGAAAATATAAAAAAATTAGAAAATGTTTTTGAAAAATCCCAAAAAAATTATATATGGTATAATTATATATATATCGAGTCCCAGAAATTAAAAAACCCTAAAAATATGAAAAAGAAAATTAAAAAAATCAGAAAGCTCCAAAATCCAACAAAAAAATAGAAAAATCCTTAAAAAGCCCAAAAATATGTTTTTTTCTCTCTTATAATTATCTATTTATTATTATTAATATATTAAAATTAATTTGGGTAATTTTTGGAGTTTATTTTATATTTTTTTAAAACCCAAATTATATTCGGCCAATTATTTAGTCCTATAGTGTGGACATTTTTGAATTTAAAAATACATAAAAATTAGAAATATTTCAGAAAAATAACCAAAAAAATTAGAAAAATATTAAAAAGCCAAAAAAAATTATATCTATATATATCTATCTATTTATATTTATATAAATAAAAATATAATTAAAAATAATAAAAAAATATAAAATCTAAGAACAAAATAAAAATTATAAAAACAAAAATATATAAAAAATATAAAATCCAAAACCCACAAAAACAATAAAAGGACATGAACAATTGATTAAATAATTGAATGATACATGACATACAACCATTCGCCTCCCAGTGTTCGACCTCTACCTGTGCTTACGCCTATACACATTTGCATGTAGAGTTATAATAAATTTTAACTCCACATTTTTGGATATTCATTGCATATATTTATTGTGGGTTAATTGTTGATCGATCCGGAGATTTCTTGAGCGGTCGCCTCAGCGACATTGTGATCCCGCCTTGTGTGGATTACTCAAGACCCTCATAAACCTCATGTTCATCAAATGGCGCCGTTGCCGGGGAGGCAACGGATTTTGTATGATTTTGTATGGTTATTTGTTCATTTATTTGATTCTTTGTTCATGTCCTTCATTTATTTATTTGTGTGATTTTTATTTTTATTTCTATTTTGAGATTACTTGATTGACTGCTCTGACCTCCTCTTTTCTTTGTCTTTGATGCGAGGGACCGCCAAGCGAAGGAGGACCTCTTAGGAGGACCTATGCACCCAAGCAAGGTGGAGTTGGCTCTTCTCTGCCAAGCCAACAGGAGAGAGCATCCATGACAGAAGAAGGAGAATTTTTGAAGACAGTCTTTATTTTTATGCATTTTATTTTGTTTTGTATATTCATGTAAAAGAGTGACACTTGGTTTGTAATAATACAGGACTCTCACAGGTGCACGAAGACTCCCGAGGTCCAGTGCCCGAGGGATTGTTTCCTTGGGGGCCTCGATGATTTTTGACGCTTTTCTTTTATTTTATTTTTATTATTTTGTGTGTGAATGAGCCTTAGCTTAGGAGTTGCTTGCTCGTAGAGTTAGGTCCAAACACCCTAATTAATTGCATGTACCTATAGTTCGCTTTGGACCTAGATCAAACTCTAAACAGTCGCTCATTAATCTCTTAGCCTTTGTGCCACAGCGAGCCCCGCAAAGCGCTTTCTCCTAAGCTCAAGTGTGTTGAGTACAGAGGAGGGGTGAGCCAAGACCGGACTTTTTGAGGCTAAAGATGAATGAGCGACTTGTGGTGCTTCACGATAATAGCAATTTCTGAACCTAGGGCGATTTCTTCGGTTTGCATTTGCATATAGCATAGGTTTCAAATTCTGTTATGCATTCCGCATGGAGAGAGCTGGGAGGCACTGTAAGTCTTCTTACTTGGCATGCATCATCGTTTTCCGACTTGCATGGCTTTTCCGATCTTCTCCCTCTGATTTTGCCAACCTAGGATGCTTAATGGAAATTGGAACCTCGATAGGCACGTGCATTGAAAATACCCAAAAAAAAGTGATAACTTAAATAAAATCGGGACTGCTAACTCTATTGGACTTAAAAATAAAACGTAATGGATTCCTTGTCTTGGGGAGAGCAACCCCCTCATTGGATGCGTTTTAAATGCTCACGTACACACTAAGGAGTAGAGCCCAAATCCTATCAAGCCTCCTATGTGATTGTACAATTTTTGTGGTTCTCACCTAACTCTAAAATCAAAAAGATAAATGACCGTCACCTGATGGTCTTCACTGTGTTGAGTAGGTGAATTGGGGGTTTGCCTGGTGTCTTGATTGTGACTTGGAGCTCATTGTGTTTTTCTTTCATCCCCAGAGTAGTCGGCCCCACCGTGTGAGTCATGCATTTTTCATCTTTGAGTCTCTCTATCCCTCTTATACATATATCTCTTCATCTTGCATCGAGTCATGATATTGGCGCTTGAGCTCAATCATTCTTCGCCAAGTCCTGTGTCTCCCTCTTCTTCGTCACTCTCCTCGTATTCTCCGTACCATCATCATTCTCTGGTTCAGGGAGATCCCTTCCCTTGAACCGCAATTTTGACGGTGTTCCCACCTTGTGTGGAACACCCAATTTTATCTATATCCCGATTTTCTTGCTCGCCCTCCTCGTACCCTCTGTATCACCCTTCTACCACCCACGATATTGGCACGCCCGCTCAATCAGCTTCTCCACCCCATTGTGTTACCCTTCTTACCCATCTTCCTCGTGTACCCTGTATCATCTCTCCCTTTACCCAGGAATGCTGTGCATCTTGATAAGGCCCGCATCGAGGATTATTTATACATATTATTAGTGTAAGTCGGGCATGCTGTTGAGGTTGCTGAGATCGACTTGGTGGATTTATCTTTGATACGTGCATATGGATTTCTTGAGGATTTTTGCTGATGCACAGAGCATAGGTGTGATGCATTATTAAGGAATTTTAGTTCTCGCACACCGGATTAAGGATGTGATGTGCTGCGATGAGTTGATGATGATTTCATGAGCATTGATTGATCTATCTATTTGAGGTTCCACCCATCTTGATCTTTGGGGATTGACTGATTATTCTACTTTGGATTTCTTGATAAAGGTGTGCGGATCCTACATGATCTCTCATCTTCCTGATTGACTCGTCCTTGATCTCCTGACTCTTTGATCCACCATGGCACTTAGAGGATTCTTGACTATTTTTCGTGCCATCTCAGCTTACTGGATTGACCTGAGGGATGTTTTGTGATTGGCCTGATGATTTTCTCCCTCCCATGATCTTATGCCCTCCAAATGATTGAAGGATTTATTGCTTTTTGAGGACCTGAGATGACTTGCCAGCATTCCCATGACCTACATTGATCTAGCTCGCATTCCTCCCTGAGGACTATCTGCGGGAGAATGCGACAATTTCTAGGACTGCGGTTTCATTCACTGCTTCGGTCGCCATTATGTTGGGACCCGAAACCGAGTCAGACGATATGTTTGATTGGCCTCCCCCTGAGATTGTGTACTTGACCTGTCAGTACATGAGGCCAATGTACTTGACTCATCTGAGTCCGCTCTCCTTGACGATCCTCGCAAGGTAGAGCTCCACTTTTCTGATTATTCCATGCCTAGTTCATAGCTCCCCGAGGGTTCTCTACGGGAGACTATGACATATTTCAGATATGATTGGTCTTTTCTGTTGGTAGCCGCCTTGTCGACTACTGAGACCACTATGTGGATCCGTCTGATGGATCCGGCTCCTTTGAGCCCGCTCTCCTTGACGACCCTCGCAAGGTAGAGACACGTTCTGACTATTCTTTGCTTAGTTCACAGCACTCTCCGAGGACTATCTGCGAGAGACTGCGACACTCTCTTTACGCTCGGTTCCCACTTCTGACTGTGTCTCCGATTTGCGGAGCACGGAACCGAGTCGTTTGATATATATGATTTTGGTCCCATCCTGAGTTTCCTATCCAATCTGCAGATCATGGGATCTATCTGTTTGCTCAGATCTTTGACTCCTTTGAGTATGTTCGCCTTGACGGTCCTCGCAAGGTGGAGCTTCTGGTATCTGCTATACCCATAACTAGTTGGCAGCCCGCTCCCCGAGGGTTATTTGCGGGACGCCGCCACACTATCTTGATTTTACGGTCTCTTCTGCTGGTAGCGAATCTGTCGCCTACCAAGACCATTTCTATGATACGTCTGATGGGTCAGGCTCCTTTGAGCCCGCTCTCCTTGACGACCCTCGGAAGGGTGAGCTTCTGTTCTGATTATTCATTGACTAGCATGTACTACTCCCCGAGGGTTTTCTGCGGGAGAGTACATCATTTTCTAGGCACTCGGCTTCATTTCTAGTGTCTCCTGTTTGTTGGGTCACGAAGCCGGGTCTTCTGACTTTGTACTCGGTCTCCTCCCTGGTTGTGTCTCCTGTCTGTTGGAGCACGGAACCGAGTCCTCTGATTATTCTCTGATTCTGCTCACCTTGAGGACCCTCGCAAGAGTGAGCCACATATGGTGTGATCCGGTGTCTTCTTATGACTTGCAGATTATATCACCACCGTGCATCACATAGTCTCATATGCTTTATTTCCGATCTATCTGAGACCATGATTGCCCGGAGGAGTCTGTACTGCTCTTTCGTCCTCCCGGTCTTACAGTATCGGTTCTGTTCCATCATGTTGACCCTATGAGCCGATCATCTGCTTCATGCTACCGGACCCAATATCTAACCTTTCTGATCTGATTGTCCGCTGTAGCTGACACCCACTTGACTGCATATCCGGGTGTCTTTTCACCTTCTGACTGCGTCCTCGTTCTCACAGGGAGACGGCGACAATAGTATGGTAGTCGCTTACCAGACACCGTCCTGTACTTCACCTGTTTTTCGCCAGTGTATATATGTGTTTTGTTTATTCCTTCTTTCTCCCGTATGTTTTAGTGTGCCCCAGATCGATCGCCACATCATTATGTCTACACTTAGGACGTACCTTGTCCTAAGTATAGGGGGCACACACTGAGTTGTTCTTTCCTTGCACTTTTTCGTCACTCCTGTTCTTGCCTATACTTAGGGCTATCTCACCCTAAGCCTAGGGGGAGTGATGTGTATATTCTCCACGATCTTTCTGTATATATCTCTCCTTTTCTTCTTTTCTTCTTTTCCTTCTCTATCTTCTGAATCTAAATAAAAGGTGTCGCCCCTTTGTGTCAGTTTTCTGTACTTAGGACATACTTTGTCCTAAGTATAGGGGGGTGCACCCTTGATTTGTTAATTCTTTGATCTGTTTATTCCCACCCTTGACCCTCCCTGCTTTGTGTACAGTCTGCTATACTTAGAATTACTTGATCCTAAGTATAGGGGGGACGGTCAACTTCTATTTGTTTCATCTCTTATTCTTTAGACTTGTCTATACTCAGTACGAGTTATGTCTTCTCTTTTCTTTTCGATCTATGAGGACATAGCTCAATCTAAGTATAGGGGGGTCGTATATACTATGTATATACTTTAGCCATAACTCGTACTTTCGTATTCTCTTAATAATATGGCTAATAATTCTTTACATTCGTTAAAAAACCCTTAATAAAAAGATGGGATTATTCCTCAAATTCTTTTTGTATATACTGATTAATAAATCAGGTGAAAATGTTTTTTGCAAAATGTTTGAAAAATAGTTTGAAAAGTATTGTGAACATTTATTGAAAACTGTTTTGAAAACGTTTTGTTACATGTTTTCAACCTGTGTAAAAATGTGTGGTTTGTAAAATTTATTTTCTTTGTGTGAAATAAAATGTTTGAAAAATGATTTGCAAATGGTTTGAAAAAGGGTTGCAAAAACATTTTGAAAATCTATAAACCTTTGCAAAATGATTTTCAAATGTGTGTACATGTTTGTAAAAATGTTTGTAAAAATTATTTTGGACTATAGTTTTCAAAAATTATTTGGAAAATTTGTGTCAAATAAGTTTGAGGAATAGTCACATATAATAAATAACTAAATAAAAATAAGTAAAAATAAACAAAATTCTTTAATAAGTGTACATATATACCTATAAATAAAAATTAAATTGTAAATTCTTAATTATTGTAAAATAAAGAGGCACGCCCGTGTAAATAGTTGTACATATTTTGAGTGCCAAAATTATTTTATTTGCAAAAATTTTTTCTTTGATTTCAAATTCTTTGAAAATTGCATTATTCTTTGCATAGCATTTGCATTGCATTCATATTCTTTGATTGAGCTTGATAATTGAACTAGTCCAATAAAGTCGAAGATTGGAGCTTGGTTGGACCTTACTGCACCTAATTGCACTGGAACCTTATGAGAACTAGGTTTAAGGTAGTTCAGGTCTATTCAGACTTAATTCTTTGAGAAATCAGGGCTGGGTTCAAGTCACCTCAGTGGACTAACTAGAACTTTTCGAAACACACGTATGACTCTTGTCGACCGTGACCTAACTTGGACACTTGCACATTTCACTTGGCTCAACTCAGTTGGAGTGGTGAGGGGGGTTGGATTTGCCAGTCTGAGACGCACACGGGTGGAAACATTCGTCCTCCTCTAGGGAGGGAAGTGCACCCCAACCTGGTCCAATAGCCATGACATCTAAAGACAGGAGAGTGTGGGTTGCAATAACGCTTCAAAAGAGGGATAGTCTTCTGGCTCAAGAGGAAAAACTCCTTATGTAAATGCTGTTGTGAATAGTATGTTGAAAAAAAAATGAAACTCCAAAAAAAGTGGACAGGTTTGTAAACAAAAAATAAAAATGCCTGCCGGAGTATGTATATATGTTGTATAGAAAATAAGCAAGCTTGAGCATCAAAGTTATACCATGTGAGCCTGCAGCTGGATGACTTGACTACACTGGTCTTGCATCCCAGGATAGGTAGCTACACTGGCTACCGTCCATTCTTTTCTCTACCCCTCCTCTTGGGTTGGATGCCACTTGAACTTAGAAGGGAATACCCCGCTCCTCGAGGAAAGAGTTGTTGGATTAGGGAATCATTGGGTTGTCATTCTGGAGAAGTCAATCTCTTTGTCATTTCAGTTGGGGAGAGCCACCATCACTTACACTGTACAAGTCAGCTTCATAGTCATAAGGGTTTGCGTATGATGTAGGCTAGTTCTGACCTGGCTATTGAGGTGGTTTGAACCAAGTTCTGTGAATCTCGAAGGCTGTTGTGTTTTAAATTTGGGTCCCTACCAGGTTCCACACACATTCTCAACCCAAGGTCTAGCCTGAGCTCCAAACTTTGATTTTGCAAAGATAAGTTTTATAATTAGGCTCAATTCCATTTATTCTTTAAATTCTTTAATTTTTCTTTTCTTCTTATTCTTTGTTCTTTTGTACTTATTGCATAAGTATTTGCTAGGGACTAGCAAAGGCAAGTATAGGGGGGTGATGAATCTCCATTTCATCACCTTTATTCTATCATTTTGGCCTTAAAAACCCCAGCAAATGCATGTAAATAGCATTAATTTGTATATAATAGCATTCATTGTTTCTTGTATTTATTGTACATTAAATAAGGTTTTTAATGCCAAAATTATAGAATAAAGAGAAGAAAAGAAAAAGGAATAAAATATTGCAAATATTTTATGACCCTAACCCCGAGACCAAGGCCAGCATGGAATTGGTCGACAAGGAATAAAGTAGGGGGAGATAAGGGCCAGTATACAATAAATACTTCATTTATTAATTCATTTATTTATGCATTTTTGGCACCTATTTTGTACATAATTATTTATTCATCAAATAAAGAAACTTTGTTCATAGAAGTTGTAGATATAAATGTAAATAAAAATACAGAATTGAGTTTGTGTAAAAATAATACACAGTGAACATTTTATGCACAAAATAAAAAGCCAAAATCTCAACTTCACAGACCCATATCTTGCAAATAAAAACTCCAAATCACCCAAACTCACCTTTAATTGTATATAGCATTTCATAAACTATTTTATAAAATTGGTTTCATAATTTTTGGAGTCCATCTGTGAAAGTTAGGTTTTTGGCCCTTCTTGTACATAATACCTGATTAAAATATTCATTTTATTCAATATTCATTATTTTTATTAATTAATATTTTTAGAATCTTGTAAATAATGTATATAATTCATATACATATTAGCCTTAGAATAAAACCCAAAAGAATTTGTAAAATAAAATAAGTCTATGTAATATATAGGCAAAATACCTATGAGAAGGATGTACGTAAATAAAAAGAGAAAAGCATTCTTTAATTATTTCATTCTTTTATATTTTTATAATAATGTATATATTATATATATATATATATTATTAAAAATACAAAGCTAAAATAAAAACAAATAAAATCCATTAAATAAATACAATGTATATAATATACAGGTAAAATACCTATAAGTATACTTACATATACACAAACACATTTATTTAAAAAAATGTAAATAAACTAATAAAAATTAAATAAAGATATATTTATACTCATAAAAATAAATTACAAATTTATAAAATAAGAAAATACAATAATGAAAGAAAATAAACAAAATCAAAATAAATGTATATAAATATACTTATAAATACCATATTTTAATAAAACCTTAATAAAATAATTCAAAAAAAATAAATAAAAATCATAAATAAATACTACATTAATTTATGAACATTATTTATTTTATAAGTAAATTCTAAATAATTCATTTAATACGTTAAATAAATGAGTCAAGATAAGCCTGACGTGGACCAATCAGGTTCCAGGGAAAGTTGGCCTCCGGTCAACTCCCCCTGCGCCTCTGACTGACCCATCAGACCTGTCTTTTCCCCTCTTTTCTTCCCTTTTTCCCGCATGTCTCAGTGATCAATCGACAACAGTCATTTCATGAGATTTGTTCTCCTTTCATCCGTGATCCCCGCCGATCGTTTAGATCTCGTGTACATAGTTTGTATCGCCGGCTACGGCCTGGTCAATAAGGGTGCTCCCCCTGTCTATAAATAAGGAACCACCGCCTCCCTCGCCAAATTTTGTCAGCTTTTCAGCCAATCCCTTCCCAGAATACGGTCCCGGCGATGCTCCTGGTGACAGGAGGAGCTCGCCAGCACTTTGAATCGATCGGAGAGGCGGAGGTTGCACCCATGGTGGCGCTCCGGCAGCCACCCTGCTCCCTGGAGTCCCTCCAGGTATAAGAGTTGCGCCTTTACATTTTTAGGTAGATTTTTGTTCCAGCATTTTATTCCTGCATTTTATTTCGCATTTAGATTCGTAGCTTAGCCTAGTTTAGGTAATTCGAAGTTCGCCGGAGCTCCGCTCCGGCGACTTCTCCACCGTACCCTAGTTGTTTTCCGACCACCATTTCACTGCCATTTCGTTCCCCTATGCCTTCTCCACCTTCCAGCCACCTTGTCCAACCGGATTCGCATCTGAATCCGCGAATCGAGGTTCCTCCACCACCCTTCGCCGGAGCTTCTTCGCTCGCCTTCATCCCTGTGCTTTCAGCTTCAGACCCCGGGTCGAGGGTGACGCCCTCGAGCCCCTCTACCTTCTTGTGCAGGTTAGGTGCGAAGAAAGGCACCAGGAGACGTTTCCCATGCGGGCGGAGGTACCTGGAGCGCCGCTTCTTCTTCGAGCTCGTGGCGCCGCTCCGGTGTGCTTCCGCCCGATCCGACACCTCCAGACGCTAGAGCAACCCTCCAGGAAGCGAATGGGACCTTCAAGAGCAGCGATGGTCGGCCGGAGAGCGAGATCCAGGCGGGAGAAGCTCGCGCCGGCGAGTCTTCCTCCCTGTTCTTCCACGCGTCCTCTCCGCCGTTGGATGACGACGAAGGCCCAGATCGAGCAGCAGCCGTCCGATGGAGCGATGCTACGGCCGTCAGATCTCACGCGAGATCTAATCTCCTCCGCTCATCGGCGAAGCGCCATTGGCGCACGTGGAGGCGCCACGTGTCAAGTGAACGAAGATCAGCCGTCGGATAAAGCGCCTTTTGGGGGTAATTTGCACATCTTGCCCCCGCCATTTTTGTATTTAATCTTTAATCTTGTAAAATATATAGCAAGTTGTAAATAAAATGTAAATTTTGCAGAATGGACCCTGAGTTTCTTGAAATTACATTTAGGTCCTTCCGCGCCTCACGTGCAGTCCCACGCGAGGCGCGTGAAATTTTGCATTTATACCCTGGCGGTTTTTGTATATTGTAGAATAGTTCTAAAATTAAAATAAATGTTTATTCCTGTTGTATTTTTGCACTGATGCCCCTGTAACTTATTTTATTTGCAAAAATACCCCTGCCAGGCAGTTTTATTTTTGTCTCTTTATCTATTTATTAAAAATACCTAGAAGGCTTCTAATAATTCACAAAAATTAGGATAGATGCTCCATGCCATGCTAGTTCACGCCAACATTTTAGTTTGCATTTTTTGCATTTTTCCTGATTATTAAAAATGAAATGGAAGCCATTTTTGCACTGTCTAAATTAGAAAATATAAAAAAATTAGAAAATGTTTTTGAAAAATCCCAAAAAAAATTATATATGGTATAATTATATATATATCGAGTCCAGAAATTAAAAAACCCTAAAAATATGAAAAAGAAAATTAAAAAAATCAGAAAGCTCCAAAATCCAACAAAAAAATAGAAAAATCCTTAAAAAGCCCAAAAATATGTTTTTTTCTCTCTTATAATTATCTATTTATTATTATTAATATATTAAAATTAATTTGGGTAATTTTTGGAGTTTATTTTATATTTTTTTTAAAACCCAAAATATATTCGGCCAATTATTTAGTCCTATATTGTGGACATTTTTGAATTTAAAAATACATAAAAATTAGAAATATTTCAGAAAAATAACCCAAAAAATTAGAAAAATATTAAAAAGCCAAAAAAAATTATATCTATATATATCTATCTATTTATATTTATATAAATAAAAATATAATTAAAAATAATAAAAAAATATAAAATCTAAGAACAAAATAAAAATTATAAAAACAAAAATATATAAAAAAATATAAAATCCAAAACTCACAAAAACAATAAAAGGACATGATCAATTGATTAAATAATTGAATGATACATGACATACAACCATTCGCCTCCCAGTGTTCGACCTCTACCTGTGCTTACGCCTATACACATTTGCATGTAGAGTTATAATAAATTTTAACTCCACATTTTTGGATATTCATTGCATATATTTATTGTGGGTTAATTGTTGATCGATCTGGAGATTTCTTGAGCGGTCGCCTCAGCGACATTGTGATCCTGCCTTGTGTGGATTACTCTAGACCCTCATAAACCTCCTGTTCATCATTAGCTCAACCTCTGACGTGGCTTCGAGCGATAAATCAGTGAAGCTCCGCCGAGCTCTGCGATCCCAAGTGACCATCCGCATCACCCAAGTAATTAAACCCTCTTATCTCCTTCTTCTTTCCTCCTCTTTTTTTTCTCTGTTTCTTTTCTTCTCCGACCCATCTTCCCAAACTACTCTCTTTCCCCTCACAGATCGACCCACTCTACCTCGTCCCATGTATATCTCCAACCCTACAAAGGCCATAGCTTGTGATACCGATCAACCTCCCATGTCATCAACGAACTTGCTCGACCACCCTCAGCCTCTGCTTTTGAGTGGAGCCCCATCGATCGCACTGCCCCCAGCCATCGCAATCACCCTCACAAGGATCGCTCCGCTTCACGTGCCTCTTCGTTGCGGCCACAACCTAAACGTTGTCGCCCTTATGCCACCTCTCTCGCGTGTTCTCACCCATTTCCCCCACCAACTCTGTTCCCCATCACCTCATTGTGCCTTAGCCACCTCCACACTTGTCAGCCTCATCAACACGACCGCCATCGAGCTCCTCCGGTTGAGACTGCCCCTTGCCATCAACCTACCTCCTAGTAGATCCTCTTGGTCGCGCTTCTTCGCAAGCCCCCACCGCCTCGCCTCCGCCTTCTAGGTCATCGGTGCCATCTATTCCAGCAGCTAGCGATGTCTACACACTCCACCGGTTCTTCGAGCCCGCGACAGCAGAGGGACGGTCATCCCCTCTTCCTCCTTTCCGCTTGTGATTGCGTGGAAAAGCTCCACCAAGACCACAACTGACACTGACTCTCTACATGCCATCGACCCTCGACCGACTTTTCCAAGCGTCAGCTGCTCGCCTCGACCTCCTTGGTCTGCATGCCCGTTTCCTAAAGCCCCTCGTCATTATCCCTCCCCCAGTGCATGGTAGGTGAGGGTTGGGATCATTTGCAGAGTGTCCCCCCCCCAACAACTCCAGATTCACAAGAAATCCCCACTCCCCAGCCAGCAAGTGCTTTGCACGTGCTCTGTGGAAATTTTACACCCGAGGCCACAACAGATCCAGATATTGCATTAAGGCCCTTTCACATTCCTAGCACGTGCAAGGGGAAAAATTATGCCCATGTCCTTGAGCTTCTAGAGAATTACGCTAGTGCCTCGCTGACCAACCATATGTGCAAGGCACGTACGTGCATGTGAAATTTGTAGAATAACCCCGTAGGGATTTGGTAATCACATATTCATCCTTATCTTTTCCTTTATTTTGTTTTATGTATTTGCATAAAGGACCCTGCATTTGTGTGTTTCTTGAATGATTATATGGTGTCATTTTCTTATTTAAAAAATTGCTCATTGTAGAATTACTTATGCTTAACATTGTGGATGCTTGGTTGGATTTTTATGAGACATGGTTTATTTAATATGATTATTTTTGTGGAAAATTACATATTTCATTCACTGCATGCTCTTTAATTGTTATTGAATTAATCGTTACTCCAAAAATTATCAAAAATTTACAATAATTAGCTTTTAGTATGTCTACACTGTGCTCAAATTTCGTGGCATTTACACACATATCGAGGTCATAATAAATTAAATTGTGATTTTAGTAATTAATTTTTAATAGGATGTATATTCATTATTTTTAGGATCTAATATTTTCTTGGATAGTTCTCGCATAGACTCATCTAGGGTAATTTTCGAGAATTAAATTGTTTTGTTATTTATTAAAATTAATTTGCAAAAAAACACCGTGCATGCATAATTAATTCGTAACTAATTCATTTTGCATCAAAAAATTCCAAAAAATACATTATTTTAATTTCATCATGTTTAACATTCTGGCTAAGTTTCATAATTTTTTAACGTCGTTTGAATGAAAATTGTATTTTTGTCCTCAAACTTCACGAAAATCACATCTCATCCATTAATTGCATTGAAAAATACCAAAAAATATTCCTCTAAAAACCTAGGTGATGCATCACCCATAAATTGACCAAAGGAGACAGTGGTCTCCCTGAGTTTGACCTCGGGCTTGCCCGAGTAAAATACAAATTGACCGCTCGCTTTAATCGATAAATTATTTAAGTGGTCATTTTGATAAATCCTGATTGCTCGAATACTACAACAATTCGACACTATTAGCATAAGGCATTTAGAGGTTTTTCAGAATTATACAATAATTCAGTATTTAATGGAAAAGAAGGATGTGAAGGTGTGTCTTCTTAGGTGGATTTTGTTACTCCGAGAGTTTGATTTGAAGATTAAGGATAAACCTGAAGTTAAGAATGTTGTGGCGGATCATTTATCCCATTTGGAGTTGAAGGATTCCCCTTACATACTGAGCCGATCAGAGAAACTTTTCCAGATGATTCAGTCTATATTATTGACTCACCAGTGGTATGCTAACATGGTGAATATCTTGTCTCCAAGAAGGTTCCCAATGGTTGGACTAGGAGCAACATTGACCAACTAAAGTTGGATTCGAGGAGATATTACTGGGAGGAGCATTCCTTTTCTTTGAAGGATCAGATTGCATTTGGAGAAGATGTATTCCTTAGGAGGAATATCAGAGTGTCCTCAGATACTGTCATTCTTTATAATCTAGAGGACGCCATTGGAGAAAAAGAATTGCCCACAATGTAGTCCAATGTGGATTGTATTGACCAACCTTGTTTAGAGATGCTATAGATTTTGTACGGTTGTACCCGATATGTCAAAGTATTGGATGGGCACTCGATTATAGATATGAGATGCCCATGCAGCCAATGATTTTTTTGATGTTTTTAATGCATGGTGCATAGATTTTATGGGTCAATTTCCCAAAAGTCATGGATTTGAGTACATTTTGTTGGTGATAGATTATTTTTCAAGGTGGTGAAGGTGATCCTAACCCAAACTACAGACAACAAGATTGTTTCCTCAATCTTTTTGACTTTATAACTTGGATGGAAATGAATAAAGAAAGTACAAATTTACAGAAAAATAATCATAGGTATAAATATGGCTCTAATATCATAGATAATGCGAACCTTTAAACATTATTATAATAAAAATCTCTATGTGAAGAAGATCATGTGCACATTCATCTTCCATATGATCAGTTTTGCAAGAAACTCTAATACATAATAAATTAAAGCTAAACCATATCTTTATCAGTTTCCAGTAATTTACATTAATTACCTAATGTGCTGGAACAACTTCTGTAGATCGACAATCTTTATGCATACTTTGAGTGATTTCCCAGAATGTGTAGCCAAGGGAAAGTATTCCCTAAATGGGTATGGACCGAAAATTTTTACTGAAAGGGGGATGTATTGGCAAATCATTTGTCGCTCGCTAATGTGGTGCAGCAAACGGTTTGTTGTGGTGACATGGCATCTGCGGCAAACCGTTTACTGCGGACGACGAATGGTTGGCCAGGCCCGGCCGTGCGCTGCCAACTTTCCCTCCCAAAAAACATATAGATTGAAATTACATATAAAATTTATAAAATGAAATTGAAATGGAATTAATATGGAAAATTAGTATAGAGTAAAATTATATATATAATAAAATTATATCTAGAAAGAAATTATATGTAAATTAATATGGAATGAAATTGATATGGAATATGGAATGAAATTCATATTGAAAGATATTGATATGTGTGATAGATAAACATTGCTTTAATAACATAGAGTTAATATGTTATATTGTTAATTTAAATATAATTACTTTGATTTATCAATATAGAAGTCTAATTAATATATATTGATTTATTAATATAGAAGTCTTATTATATTATATAATTAATGTGATAGATATATATTTATTAGTAACATAGAGATCCTTACTCTCAGGTATCGAATGCTTTGGAGGCCTTTAATGTTTAATTTTTTTTCTTTATAATGAAATTATCTCCTCACCTTCTCGAATGTGACACTCATGTTGATGTTATCTCATTTGACATTAACTACACTTATCTCTATTATAATTTTGAGGTTTTTACACTTGGAGAGGACGGGCATCTGTGCTATATAGATTAAGGTTAAGATTTTTTAATATTGATGTAAAAATATATAAAGAATTAAAATACTTCCATTTATTCCAAAATAAGCTAAGATTTTAAAGTTCCAAGTAAGGAGACACTTCCATTTATAAATTACCAAGAGCAGAGAACCTGAGCATTTTCTTCTGATTGATAAAAGATACAAACGATAATATATGTGCAAGAGATCCTTAAAATGGGCATATATATCAAGATTTTCCAAAATAACACCACAATAGAGTAACCTAACTCATGACCTCAACCTCACTCGCTCTAGCATGGTCAAACATGTGTATTTCAGTGCAATGATATAATGTAGATCTAATGAGTCTGCGTACAAATTTTCTTCCTCGTCATAATAATTGGTAAGCGGTGAGATCTCGCTCTGTGATGAGTCGACCATAGCCGGAGGCATGGATTGCGATGAATAAGGGTGAACTATGAGTTTGACTAGATCATCTGAGGCTGTTATTGTATCTCCACTGAAGTTGGTGGTGTTGTGGTTGAAGGTGGTTGCGGTGACTGTGGTGGAGGGTGTGGTACACGGCTTGAGGCACGACTACATGGTGCATGCACTGCTAGGAAACGATTGTTGAACAGATGCACCAACTTGCGAGCTATGAAATGAGTTTTTGCCATGACCTGTACGAATGTTAGACATTTGAAAAAACATATTAAAAATTCACATTAATGTCATCGATAATCATAAACGACAATAAGGTAAAATATTTGCATAAATATAATATTCTTTAGTTTCAACAATGGGGGATAACATGTGGGTACAATCAATGAATCCATTTCTTCATGTTGTGTACAATATGTGATAGTGGCCCATTCGATGAAGACATTTTTCCTTTCTCTTCCTTTCCCATCTCTCCTAAACCCGGGCCTGCCTCCCCCTTCTCGTTCCTCCCCGGTCAGATGGTCCCCTCCCTGCATTGCCCCGATCCCTATCATGCCTTCCATCAGTTCTCCTTTTAGGTTCAGCCGTAGTTGAACGATCCCTTCCGGTCGTGGACCTACTACCTCCTCTTTGACTTGTTACATTTGAGGTGCGAGGTGGATCTGGAACTATCAATGGTAGGGATACACCAGATACCTTGGGAAGATCCATCAGTGATGATTGCATACCCCCGGTGACCTGTCCAATGTCATACCCTAGGATACCCATGAAAGATGCTTGACTCTGATTTTACCTCATCTGCTAATAATATTGTTGTGCTTGAAATGGATGAGCTTCCTGCATGGAAAGTAAGTCAAATGATGGGATTGTGGATGATGTTTGTTGCATATAGGGAATATAACCATGATCGTAGGTGTGTGTCGCATGATACGACGGACCAACATCATCTGCTCGGGAAGTGCATTGATCCCCCACTATTGGGAGGCAAATGTCGTGGGCTCAGTGTACACTGTGTACATGTAGGGACATCATGTATTCTCGGATCCACCAGTGACATATTATGGATTGTGTAGTAACGTAACCAATCATTTGTTCCAATTCAATGCTCCTTCGATGTTCTATCATCATTTCCCTCACACAAAACAAGGAGCTTACATATATTGAAATGTTTCAATCAGAAATTACAAAGAGATTATATCAGTTAATAAATAATCATTTGGTAGAAAATTACTAGTTGGTTCCACCTCGATTCATGTGGCTCATAGGCTTGTTGAGGTGGTAGTATGGCAGTAGCGATCCAACATAGTGTAATCTACCAATACCATGTAAGGTAGTCACCCAAGACATCAACATATGGCTTATCCAAATCTCTTTCTCCAATGATGTCGTTCAATCATTGATGCCATTGGGCCAAACGATCATGGTGATGTAGACCCTAATTATAGGGTTCATCATCTCTTGGTCTAGCCCACTTATCAACGGAGGAGATTTGCGGCATTGCCTCCGGAATGTGTTGCCGCATCCTGAATTGCCTCAGTATCTGGTCGGGTGCATGCATGACAACGACGTTGAAGCATATCAGCACTATCTTTGATCGCCAGATAGCCTAGCCCTCACGACATCTCAGGTAGTTGCACCACATATTGGGCCTAGCAGGGTGTCCACCTCATTTGTTGAGGGTAGTTTGTGAATAATTTTTCATTCTGAAAACTCACGAGAAATTTATGCAACTCATATGCATTATGCTCTTCTTGCAGATCAAACTCATTACGGTAAAATGACAGATGAGTGGTGGACGCACTCTCCCAGTGTGACCTCTTTCCTCCCGTCCACCTAACGAAATACTGCTGATATAAGGCTCACATTAAAAGAAATATACAGACCCAATATGGAAATTGTTTGGACCTTGCTGCGTAAGGGATCGATCGTAGAGTTGCCTCTACCAACTAATACGAACGTGGGTCTCCAATGAGGATGTGCTTCCAACACCACGTCTAGATGGTCAAACAAGAACCAGTTATGTTAGATATGATTGTGAGTAGATCTATGCTTGCATAATGTTGATTTGTTACCTGCAGCAAGGTCTAAAATGTGTATGCTCTCCTAACGTTCATGAGAGCAAATTGGTCCAAGTGGTAGTACATTTGTTCCAGGACAACCATTAGTGAATGTGCAAATTGTACAAGACCGTCAGTTAGTTTCTCGTATCGGGCATAAGGTACATGGTCACCTTTGCACTGAACTTACATCTTTACGAAGTAGATGTTTAGGCGATAAAACACCGCCAATACAAGTGTTAACACTGGTATGCCCCATATGCCCCTTTAGAACACTATTGAAAATTTCAGAGAGGTTTGTTGGGGTCAGACCCCATTGGCGACCCTCATCATAGGCACACGCCCAGTATCGTCGATCTCCCCCCTCCTGCCTCATTATCCAGTCATACACATCTGAGTCTGTTGTACGGATATGGTGCATAATCCGCTTGTGCTCATACTTGCTTATCACGACCCCTGTGATGTAGAACTTTTTTGGTATTCATTTGTTCGTGTGCTTGGCTTAGTACATGTTTGCATGCATGTGGCAAAGGCAAAAACAGTGGTAGTGGCCTCTCTTAGTCAGAAAGTGTTGGGGAAGCAAGTTATTAAGATCTGAAAATCTATCCCTGATGAAGCATATACCATCGCGATCAATGATACCGGAAAGTTTATGGAGGAAGAACCCCCACAACTCCAAATTTTCACCCTTGACCACGCGAAAGAAATTGGGAAGAGGTGCCCACTGGCATCAACGACGGTAGCAGCTAGGATGTGCCCTTTATATTTTCTCCACAGATGCGTGGCATAAATGCTCAACATTGGACGGCAGTGTGCAAAACCTTGTATTTAGGGGGTGAAAGACCATAACAAATGGAAGATAGCATCCATGCCTTCTACCCGAGCACCGATTTTAGCGTCGATCGTCAGTTGATGTTCGAACTCATAAAAAGAACCAGGATTGCAGTGCTTCATTAGCCACATAAACCTTCAGATATCTGCGTATGAGCCAATGGCATCTCCGAATATCTTCTCCAATGCTATATGCTTCACATTCCATGCCTTCTTGTAAGATATGTGCAATATGTACTTGTCCTGAACCAGGGATTGGATGACACTTGTAGTCAGTGTCAAGTTGGATCTCAAAGTGGCAAGAATAAATCTGCCAACAAATTTGGCAATACAAGCTTGATTGTCAACAAGTAATATTGCATTACGGTATACACGATAGTGATGAACTTCCCAACTATCTCGATGACTATTGTACGATGTATGCAACCTCCAACCGTAATCATTAAAGATACAACGTGTTGTGTACTGTGAGCTCTTCAATGCATCCACCTTGAACTAGATGTGCTTTGCCATGCTCCAAGTGCTCAACTCATCCACTAAGAATATATTTGAGTCGAATGAATGATTCAACTAATAGTCTTTACCGGATATGCCTTCGGTTGGAGGATCTGCAACTTCATTTAAAAAGGGCATCTCCTCTGCAAATGTTCCAAAGATCCAATCATACGAATCGAAGAAATCTGGAATATCCTCCATCGTATCCAAATCCATCCTGTAGTCCATAGGTAAATCGAAAATAGGTTCCTGGTGTATCGAATGAAGGAGAGATTCTCGACCATGATCGGTCAATATTCCCATTCTACCACAATGTAGTGCCCCGCATTGTTCTTTGTTCACTCCCTCTTTGGCATGTCCGTCTACCTCTTCATCCTCTTCCTCTTCCCATTCATCTTGGTCGTTATCTTCACCCTCATCTTCATCATTGACTCCCTCATATATAAATTTATTAAGGTCCAACCCTTGCATTGATATGGTTCCACGTCACGTTGGCATGGAGAGATCTCCACCGCCTCAAGTAGTAGCTCCATCATTCCCACTTGTCGACTTACTTGAAACATTAACTTCATAATTTTATCTGTCCTAATCAGGATGGGACGGAACGAGCTTGCATTTGCGGGCCACATGCAGGTGATCGCAATATCGTAAATGTCAGGCATATACCTAGTAAGCTCGTATATGTAAGCAAGTAGATCATTATAGCTGCAAGATACATGTACTCCGATCATGTCGCTTTTACCGCCTTCGTAACCGATCTCGGATTCCAAGTATTTTATATGTCCGCCCAGAACACATATAGCGCAACAACATCAACCATTTCCTATACATCTCCAAAAGTTACCAAAAGATCTACACACTTATATTCCAAGAAGGTCATTCCTAATTTATTTATTATTGTTAATTATTATTGCTTCATGATTTATTAATCATTACTTACTATTAATAGTTGTAATTATTATTACTTATTATTACATGGTATTATTTGATATTTTTATTGATTATTTTTACATGGTTTTATTAGAGATTATTATTAATAATTAATTATTATTATATTACATAGTATTATTTGAGATTATTAATAATTATCATTACGTATTATTACATGGTATTATTTGACTTATTTAATATTATAAATCTTATAAGTAATTATTAATAATTAATGATTATTTATATCAGTTATTAATAATAAGAATTGTTATTATTACTTTCTATTAAAATAAATATTATTATTCTAAATCATTATTATTATTAATAATAAGAATTACTATTACTTACAATTAATAATTAACTATTAATTATTATTCTCTACTAATTACTCTCTACTATTACTTATACTTATCAGTAGTTTCATTAATTACTACAATTAAGAATTATTCCTAATTAATAAGAATTATTATTTATAATCATTACTTATTATTACATGTTAATAGTACTTTATTATTAATTGTTATTTATATTAATTTTTAAATATTACATATTATAATTAATATTACTAATTAATACTTTTTTAAAATAATTTTTATAATTATTATTTATACTTAATAATAAACTACAATTATTTATATTAATTAATAATAATAATAATTGCTATTATGAATTATTAATTATTCATATTTAAAATTATTTTACTTTATTAGTAACTAATATAAATTGTTATTACTTATTAATTTTAATTAATAATTATTACTCCGTTCCTACAATAACTCTGAGCTACATCGATGAATAAATAAGGACGATTATCGTAGGAAATTACTAAAATATCATGTATGTAGTCCATACCACCCTAACTAGAATCCTTATATTTGTATATACAACAATGACCCATGGGAGAATCGAAAGACATATACAATCCTTACCACCCGACTATAGTTGTGATCTTCTTATGGCAAGGATGGTAATGGATGTAAAATCTATTTTCATTTACTCTTATTACATATACAATTCAATTTGTTTCAATTTTAAACTAGCAACAAATATATATTTACTATTTTTCTAAGTCGACAACAAATATCGTTATCATTTCAACTTAACAATGAACATTTATCCAATAAGCGAGAAATACAACCGTTATCATTTCAATTTAGCGAGAAAAATTATTGTTATCATCTCAATTTAGCAATGATTTTTTATTTATTGAAAAAATTACGAATAAATTAACAGAATTTGCTAATAAAATGGCAAAAATTACAAATAAAATAAAGCATACCTTAAGGGAAAAATAACCTTGGATGGAGAATGAGAGAGGAGGAGAGGATGGAGAATGAGAGAGGACAGGATAGAGGGAGGTGTGGAGAAGAAGGAAGGGGTGAGTGCCTTATATAGGCACTTCCCACGGTAAATGGTTTGTCGTTCCATGACAAACTGTTCACCGTGTCGGGCGGTCACCGATCGCGCCTGCCTCTCCCGTCCCATCTCCCTGTCGCATGCGCCTCGATGAATGCTTAGTGCGTCGACCAAGCCACTGGGCATAGTAAATGGCTTGTCACAGAGGCTATATCAGCACGACAAACCGTTTGCTGCGCTACATTGACGAGCGACAAATGGTTTGATGATACACCCCCCTTATGGGAAAAAAATCGGTTCGTACCCATTTTAGGAAATAGTTTCCTTAGGATACCAATTCTTGGATATCAATTACTTATAATTATTAGTAGTTCTTTAATTAGTACAATTAAGAGTTATTCCTAATTAATAAGAATTATTAATTATATTTATTATTACATGTTAATATTAATTTATTATTAGTTGTTACTATATTAATTATTAAATATTACAAATTATAATTATTATTACTAAGCAATACTTATTAAAGATAAATTTTATAATTATTATTAGTACTTAATAATAAACTACAATTATTTATATTAAATAATAAGAATTACTATTATGAATTATTAATTATTCATATTCACTATTATTTTACTTTATTAGAAACTAATATAAATTGTTATTACTTATTAATTTTAATTAATAATTATTACTCCGTTACTACAACAACTCTGAGCTACATCGACGAACAAATAACGATGATTGCTAATATTCATCATTATATTGATAAAACTCACTAAAATACCATGTCGTATGAAATTACTAAAATATCATGTGTGTAGTTCTTACCACCCTAACTAGAATCCTTATATTTGTATATACAACAATGACCCACGAGAGTATCGAAAAACATATTCTAAGCACGCTACTATAGTTGTGATATTCTTATGGTAAGGATGATAATAGATGTGAAATCAGTTTTCATTTACTCTTATTACTTATACAATTCTATTTGTTTCTGTTTTAAACTAACAAAGAATATATATTTTTTTAAACTAACCAAGAATATATATTTGTTATTGTTCTTACTCGACAACAAATATCGATATCATTTCAATTTAATAATGAATACTTATCCAATTAGCTAGAAATACAACAGTTATCATTTCAATTTAGCGAGAAAACTTATCGTTATCATTTCAATTTAGCAACAATTTTTTATTTCTTGATAAAAATTGTGAATAAATTAACAAAAATTGCTAATAAAATGACAATAATTACAAATAAAATAAAGCATACCTCAAGGGAGAAATGACCTTGAATGGAGAATGAGAGAGGAGGAGAGGATGGAGAATGAGAGAGGAGAGGATAGAGGGAGGTGTGGAGAAGAAGGGGTGGGTGGGTGCCTTATATAGGCACTTCCCACGGCAAATGGTTTGTCGTTCCACAGCAAATTATTCGCCATGTCAGGCAGTCGCCGACCGCGCCTTCCTCTCCCATCCCATCTCACTGCCGCATGCACCTCGAAGACCGCTTCGCCTCGTCGGCCGAGTCACTGGGCACGGCAAATGGTTGTCATAGAGGCCATGTCAGCACGACAAATTGTTCGTCGCACCGTTGGCGAGCGGCAAACGGTTTGCCGATACATCCCCCTTCTGAGAAAAATTTTCGGTTTGTACCCATTTTGGGAAATAGTTTCCATGAGATACCAATTCTGGGAAATAGCTCGCATGCTTCTCTACCTCCCAACAATTGCCTCGTGGTTCATTCTCAATATAGAGAAGAAAACGAAGAGACAACTTTCTATTTGCAAATTTAATATCTTGAATTGTTCTTGTGTGCTTTTAGCATTTGTTATGCACATCTATTTACAAGATGTTTTTGTATGTATTTGACTTTTGCTGTGCACATATATTTATAAGGTGAAGAATACGTTAGTCTGACATTTTTTTTATAACAAACTATTTAATCCACCATTCACCAAAATTGATTACCATAAGCATTTGACAGTCACAAAATATATCAAGAGTTCAAATATTTATAACTAATTTCTTATTATATGGGCATTAATTATATGAATTTTCCACTTCTACCCTTCTGAATTTTTTTGCAAAAACACTAATGCACTTACATTTCTGCAAGTATACTTGTGACCTAGGGTCTGTTTGGTTGCTGGGTTAGACTGGGTTGGGCTGGGCTGGGTTGGGGTGGGTGAATAGTAATCTGTGAGGAGGAAATACCCTTGTGAATAGTAATCAGGGTTGTGCCAACCCAGTCCAACCCAACAACCAAACATGCCCCTAGTGTTCTTGCACTGTGATATTTATGCCCTTTCATTATTTTAATTGTCTATGAGAAAAATTGAACCATGGGGCGGGAGACCATGGGTGTAGGGGTCATCCAAGGTGCAGGGGACAATAAGGGTTGGGGTGGAGAGTGTAGAGGAGGTGGTTGCAGGCGACGGAGGTGGCATCAAGAGGAGGTGGATTGCATAGTCGAGGGGAGGAGGAGGGCAAAGATGAACAAGAAGGTAAATTACAATTAGTGCCGACACCTTTAATTTCCACTGGACAGGGAAGGGACATCAACTAATCAAAGGAGTACACATGTTAATGATGTAAATATATAGGCACAAGTGTAATTGCGAAAGGTAGCAGTATTATTGCTAGTGTAAAAACTCAGAAAGACACAATCACAAGAATCCCTAATAAATAGAATCAAATCCACAGGAAATTTAATTATGATCGATCAATTCATAGAAATTTACTTGGGACTTTAGTATTTACAATTTATTATACGATGAAAAGGGAATAGTTTTTTTTTGAATGAAATGAAAAGGGAATAGTTAAGAGGGAAAAGGGTGCTTGCACCGGGGATGTAGGCAACTCCCTACGCATGTTCTTTTTATCATTTTTTTGAGGGTTTTTTTGAATTGAAACCCTAGGAGATTTAGATTACCATATGTCACTATTGTATCAATTCAAATTCAATTTAATTCGAGACTTCCTTCACATCCATTAAGATTATCAAATTTTAACGGTCTTAAAATTACCGAAAATGATCACTTCCATATGGGCATGTTAGGAATGTTTGTTTTGCATGAAATTTGAAACACCTATTGCACTCAATAAACTAAGTAAATCCCCTCAAAGTTCATTCAAAGAAACCTCAAAATAATGAAAAAAAAAGATTGGGCATAGGGAGTTGCCTACACCGGCCAATGTACACTTAAGATACCCACGTATTTTCAAAATATTTATAGCCACATCAAGACTTCTTATTTCGGTATAGATATCCAGGTACATCAAATTAAACCGTCTGGTTGTTGAATTAGTAACATATGTATATTCTTCTAGTCGATGAAGTCCTTTTTAAATCCAACTACCGTTTTCGAATTAGGTGCATTCAGTAGAAGTTCAACACAGAACTCAGAAGGAATATTGCAAGGATCAACTCATAATCTTTCTCTGATTAGGGTACTACAGTTCTAAAAAATTTGTATTAGGAGTACCATCATTTTTCGAAGTTTTTTTTTTGCTTTCTATTTGGATCAACTTGAAATCATCTTGACTCGACTATAGGATGGTTATATGTATTTCACAGATTTGACACACTTCCAAAGCAAGAGAATGGGAACCAATGAGGAAGAATTGGCATCTCTACGAGGCACTCAACTAACTGTTGGATTGTATACAATATTGCGATTCATATAATCTGGAATGATTGGATACAAATGGTTAATCAAACACTGGATGTTGCAGTTCCATCACTTGAGTATACACAAGCTTGTGCATAGAAAAGTAAACCTGACACTTTTCAAACAGGAATAACTCACTGCTCATATTCTCTTCATCAAGCAGAGAACTTAAACACAGAAATATCGCATGGTCACGTCGTTATGTTAATGCCATTGGGTTACAGGTTTTAGGATGTATGGGAACGCTATGTAAGGTATTGATCACATCAAAGTATACAGTGGTCATTAAGTAATTAGGCCTGATTAGGGGAGACTCTCCAAGACACTGTTCTGCCATTGCCCTGCAATTTGCAGTGTATCTTCTCTTAAGGGGCACATAGATGGCCCTCTTTTTCCTTTTTAGGGTGAAGCAGTTGGTGAATAATGGGAGGGGGATTAGGTCCACATCTCCACTTGGCTCCCCATTTAAGGAGACCCTGCTGCTGCTAGCAATGGTCCATCGGCCTACCCGACCCTACCACATTTGGCCCCTTGTCATTATTCCACTGCAACCTAGATCCTAGATATCTTGGTAGCAATTATGCACACACATGCCACCATCTCAGAAATGCTTGGGTCGAGAGAAGGGAATGCAGCCGGCTGATGCTAAGTGGCTTGATAGCTGCTTCACTCCATTCCAAGAAACAAGGTCAATGTCCTGCTGGATTCGACTGGGTCTTGCTTTCGATCAGTTTTTTGTCGGCGATTCATGGTGATGTGGATTACAAGGTGCTGCTGGCATCAAGCGAGGCGTCTCAGTCGGGATCGCATCGCCATAACTCGATCGTTCCGTGGCTGGAATCTGATTACGCGATGTTTGTTTTCTGTGTAGATTTAAGGATGATAGTCTATGTCCCACACCGACTGCCAGATTAAAATTATCATCCATTTATTAACTTTGTAGAGGCAATGCCAAACGTTATGATATTACAATATCGTCAACCAGTCTTTTCCACACTTGAAATCCGGTACCGGTACAATCGATGGGAGAAAGGGGCCACTCGTATTCATAGCCCTTACATCAGTGTTTTTGGACAATAATCAACCATATAATCTGGCCCGATCGACACGACCAATAGGTTGGTTCTCTCTGCGCTATTTCGTCTTTTTTTTCTCTCTTTTTTTTTGAAAATTTCTTCTGTGGATTTTCATCAATATATCATTATATTATGTCATTAAAATTCCGTGCGAAACAGAGACTGCTACGGCCTCCATCCAGATGGAGTCGATTTTAGCAATTTTGTTACCGTAAAAAAATGACTGTCTGGATAGAGGTTGTAGGAGTCTTTGTTTCTCACGAAATTTTAATGACATAATATAGGGATATAGTGATGAAATTCCACGGAAGAAATTAAAAAAAATAAAAAAAACAAAGTAAAATGGGGCGGGAGAGCCAAGTTAGCTCCTCTAAAAGGCAGCCCCATTTAACCCTACTTCAAATTGTATTTTGCATTATTAGGTTTACATTATAATATTTAATAGCGAACGCTTTTAAAAATCTAATTAAGCTAGAAAGAGCTAACTATATCTATTAAATGATGGAAAAACTTGAGATATTATTCAAAAGTTTGTGTATGGACCGATTGGACTCAGACTTGGGCCTCAAAGTAGTTCGCGGGCAGGTCTTATCCAATTCCTATACAGCTATAAAACAGGATTTGGAAGTTGAGCCCATTCATCATGTGGCCCAAGGAGTGTCTGTATATCCAAGGCAAATATTTTGGGGGCATACATGCCACCGGAAGCCCCATATATGGGTTTTTTTTGTTTTTCAAATGGTATCTGAGCTCCTTCGACCCCCCTGTACTTGAATTCCAACAAGCATTTGATACCACACTCAAATATATCATGTAGTGCAGTTAATTGATGCATCTTCAAACTTTCAGGGTCACCTTGATAATTCTATCTCTTTCTCCTAACCACCCTAACTGAGACTTGATCTTCTGATCGCAGTGTGTCTCCGACTATGACAGATCCATCATCATCTTCATGTGCCTCTGATCTCAATATCTACCCTATAAACTTTTTCTTACCAAAAGCTCCTTTTCCGAGATTAACTCAAGATAGATGTAAATGGAGGTAAAGAATCCATGTAACCGACCCTACTTAACGTGCTTTGTTGATGTTACCAAAATCTCCTTCAACGGTCATCTCAAGTCGCGTCTCATCAAACCATTTTGTCTTGCATCTGCGAAAGGAAATTTTAAAAACTTTATAAAGGTGGGTTAAAGTATGCATCTCCTTTCCCTTTTAAATCAAATTATTGTCCTTATTTTGGTCTTAAGATAGAGATTTTTTTTGTTTCACTTCTTTTTACTGGTCAATTTTTTTTCTCCTGAAATCTTAGACTATCGATTTTTTGTTATTGTGACTTATTTGACATGACCTCATTTCTTTTATTTCTTTGGTAAATATTGTATCACTAATCATTCTTTTTATTTCATTTTTTTGTTAAATAACTGCATTGCATTATATTGAAGTTACATTTTTGTTTACTTGGCTTATAATTGCATTGTATCATATTCCTTTTTGTACAAGTTTTTTTCCTAAAATTAAGTTTTTTTGTGCTCAAATTTGCTCAATTTCATTGCCATCATTTATTGCTTTCCTTTTGTGTCTAGACGCTATTTTGCACTCTGTTTGGAAATGCAAATTTTATTTTTTTACAACTGTTTTAGTAGTTTGTTATAATTGCTCTGATCATCAAGTACTTAATTTTTTTACACATCTATTAACATTTTTTAAAACAACAATGCTCCTCTGTTTTTGCTCATGATTTACACATAGAATGTTCTATTATTGTTTGTATCTGATTTTTCTTTAATAATAACTAGTTGATTCCTCCTTAGAATGTTTTCTAATGCAATTATCTTTAGGTTCACATCTGACTTTTTTCTTTTTTATGTGGTTTTGAAATTATTGTTTTAGTTGCTTTTGTTTTGCTAATCCCACTGTTAATATCATTATTTTAGTTGTGTTCCTTTTCAGGGTTAAAAACTTAATCAAGGTTCCCAAATCAACATTCCATTATTATTACTTTATATGTTTTTAACTGTGTTTTTAATGAACGTATTTTAAAGCCCATATTTTTGGTTTAGTTTTTTTTCTGGACTCAACTATTACATAAGTTAAAAAATCAAAATTTTAATTATCTTGTCAATGTTTTCTCTTCTTATCCACCTTAATCTCCCTTCTCCTCTTATTCTTCTTCTAATTTTCATCTAATTTGTCTATTAAATTCAGACAAAAGGTCGGAAACTTAGTTGCAACCAAGCTTGTACTATTGGAACATCTTAACGATATAAATTATGGGACATGGAAACATAGAAAAGGTTATGGTCTCGTGCACGATAATATATATTATGTGTTCGATAAGACTTCTCTCAGATTGCCTAGTTGAACAGATTAGGACACATAAGAAATGGAAAAATATATAATATGGCAGAAACTTCATGTTGAATTATATGGAGGACAATTTTATATGAATTTTCAAAACCTGAGAAAATGCTTTTAAGCTATGGAATTGTGTGAAAGAAAAATACCAGTCTAAATCAAAGGTGAGTATTCAACTTCTATTGTACAAAAATAATTCTCTCAAAATGAAGGAAAGTAAAATGTCTATCATGTTAATAAAATGATTATCATGGCAAAATGCCTAGTGCAGTGAAGTCATCAATTTTTGACGGATTGCAAGTGACAACTATTCTCAATAGTTTGTTATCATCCTTTGATGTGGATGTTACATCTCCAAAGTTGAGCAGTGCCATTAAGAATGTTTATGATCTTCCTTCTCAGTTGAAAATGAATAAGAATTAATCAATCAGAGAAAGAGGATAGGGAACTTCGAAATTGAACATACTGAGAAACAAAATGTATTGTGAAGTATGAAATGGTAGGGATCCTCTAAGTAAGGCATAATTCAATGGAAAGCATGGAAAAGTACAACATGACTCATGCTATGGATGTGGGAGTTTTACTTTCTTCTAGGATAATTACACAAAGCAAAAAATGTTAATGCTTTCCAAGGGACAAGAATACGAAAACCAATATAGGATAGAATTTGTAGCAGTAGTAGAATGTAACTCTATGATGATAGAGCATAACGGTTGGTGGATTGACTCCACCATATTTCAATGAGCAAGGAGTGCCTAGTGGATTTTAAGGAACTTCAGAAGGGACAACACATGATTTGCAATGAGAATTACACTTATTTGGATGTTGAAGGTGTAGGAATATACGAATTGGGTCTAGGAAGTAGCACCATGATCCTTAGTGATGCAATGTATACTCCCAAAATTAATTAGAACCTCATTTCTATTAATGCCTTGTTGAAGAAGCCTGAAGTACTTTTCTATAATAACAGTATTACCATTAGCAAAGATCGAAAAACCTTCGCAATGGGAAATTTTGTAACAAGGGATGAGCTTTTTTGTCTTGATATTTCCTATGAATTAATGAAAGAAAGTTGTGATTATTTCTTGTATTTTTTGTCAATATATGATCTTTGACACAACGATTAGGACACCCCTGAAATTCAGAAATGGATCACTTGATTAAAAAAATGAGACTAATACCTAGCATGATAGGAATAAAGACATTGCCCGGTAAAAATTGTTTAGTTAGTAAAATGGCAAGGAAAACTTTCTATAACGAACAAGGTCAAAAAATTGCTATAATTGATCTATTCTTATATTTGTGGGCTTTTGAGTGTGAATGTTTGTGGAAATGAAATAAGGAATACTTTGTAACTTTTATTGATGATTACTCTAAGTTCTTGTACATTTATCTCTTAAAAAGAAAAGTAAAAACTTTTGAAATGTTCAAGGGATATCGAATGAAAGCACAAAATAGATAGGAAAGACCAATTAAAACACTTTGGACAGGTATACATGTGAATTCAACTCGGATGAATTCAAATATTATTGCATTCAAGAAGCTATTAGTAAGCAAACTACAATGCCTTACACACCACAACAGAATGGTGTGATAAAATGGAAGAATCTAACATTAATAGATGAAATATATTATATGGTATCACCCTCGTGTCTCTCTAGAAGTTTCTGGGGGAGAAGTTGTGTTAACAGCTAATTGCTTATTGAATCGAATTCCCACTAAATTTCAGGATTCAATGCCGTATGAAATATGGAATGGCAGAAACCATGAAGTAAGCCATCTCTGCTAGGGGAATGCATTGAAGGATATAAAGAATCTTTAAGCGTATCACGGAAGTGTGAAGATCGCATCATATGTGATTGGAGCGACTAGTCTCACTAGTGCTCGGAGCAACGGAATTTAAAAAAAAATAAATAATGAGATCACATGATACAAGAACACTTCTCGGATCATTTCATCAAAACACATACAAGATTAAGCATTACCTTTGAAGCGTGGTTGTGATCGTAGTTTCTAACGTAAGAGACCTCATGTCTCAAGATCGATCTGACTAGAGGGACGCTTGCGAGCGCGGAGATGAACCGTGTGCTTCTCACAATCCAAAGCATTGATCCAAGCGGCGAATCTCCTGATCTCGTCTCAGGAGATCCAACGTCTTCTTCACAAGCAAGGTGTACTGATGGAGACAGAGCTCCATGAGTAGTCTAGGTGGTAGCACAACGGCGTAGCGACGACGGTGGTCTCTCTAGGGTTTCCAAGTAGACGGACACTTAGAGAGAGAGATGGCATGTGAGATGAGAGAGAGAGAGACCTTTCAATTGTTGTGTTGTGTGTAAAAAAAGATCTAGGGTTGCCTCTCTTTTTATAATATTTTGGTGTCCATGAATCTCAATCCATGGACAACACAAATCCAATGGTTCACATTGATTTGTGTTTCTTTCAATGGCCATGATTTTATTGTAAAAACACAACAATAATAAATTTAGTTTAATTAAATATAGGGTTTTTATCAGTTGTGCCCCTCCGAGATATCGCAATATCAGTTATGCCCCTATCTTTTTGGTAATATCAGTTGTGCCCCCGACTTCTTGCCAATATTTCACTTGTGCCCCTCAGAGGGGCATAACTGATAAAAATCTTTTATCAGTTATGCCCCTCTGAGGGGCACAAGTGAAATATTGGCAAGAAGTCGGGGGCACAACTGATATTACCAAAAAGATAGGGGCATAACTGATATTGCGATATCTCGGAGGGGCACAACTGATAAAATCCCTTAAATATATATTGAATAATAATCAATATAAATTAATTTCAACTGAATCAATCCACCTTGGAGAAATAGGAAGGAGGCAAGCCTCCTTCCATAAGGAGAGTGGACGGCCACCAATTGCCATAAGGACTTGTGTTCGTCCACCCTCTCCGCATGGAAGGTGGATCCATCTTTCCTATTTTATGAAATCTTGTATTCCATGAATATCTCTATATTTGCAACAACATTTGTTGCAAAGTTATTCACATAAATAATTCATAATTATTTTATGAACATTAACCATGCCATTGGAAATTTGTGAATCACATTCACAACCAAAATTTAAATGTAAATTACATTTCAATTATTTGTCTAATGTGAATTCACATCAATATTTAAATTGTAAATGTTATTTACAAATAGCTCTCTCTTATATATTCTAAATCATTTTTGCTATATATAAACATAATATAGATATTGATATCCACAATCTTCATATCCACAATAATTAAATCATATTTAATTATCTTATATCATCATTCTCATGCATCAAAATAATATGAATCAAATTCACATTATTCATTGTAATTAAATCACATTTAATTATCCATTTCTCAAAGCTTGATTTAACAATGGAATTACTCTTGAATTATTTCAAGAATAATGTGCTTTCTCTGCAGATATTTGGAGATAAGGACAGGGAGATTGTGTGTTCCACACATAGTGACTTGGATATTGAGATCGCATCTCAAATCCAAATCTCGGGGACCTCTCATGGATGATTGATTGAATCAAGACCGTTAATCTAATCTTCTCATTGTATCTGAATCACATTCAGACCACTGTCCAACATTTGGATCAAGATTATATTACTTCTCTATTGAGAGGAGTCACTAAAATCCAGACATGTTTCATCACTCCCTCAGAATGGAAGCATCATGGTTATACAATCATTTATGATGACATCACCCTCAGGTATTCATAATACATGTACATCCTCCATATTGGAAGACCTATAATAAAGCTGAAGACATAGATCAATTTATATTGTCATCTTTAAGGTTTTATCATTAAGTTTCCCATTCGGTCATTGGGAGTTGGTATCCATCATATGCTTTCCAAAAACATATATCATACCTACAAACTCTTGTCATGCTTCCAAAGCAAGACGACCATGCATGGAATTTGATCGATCTCAATACCTCATGAGTGAGCTCCTTTCGTATGATTCACAAGTGAATCTGTATGATCCCTCTGAGAGATCGTATTACTCGTATGCCCTTGTATGCACACTAGCTCGTTGGTATATAGACCTTGATTAGGCCATCAACTTATCGGTCTGCCAAATGTACATACTCACACATATAGCAATACATCTGTCTCTAATCAGGGGATGCATGCATGTATCGTGACAATATACAACATAGGACTTGGTTATTGATGAATCCACATTTTATCATCTTTATTCATTTATTTTAGTATAAAGTCTCTTATAAAATACATGTAAATATCAATAAATTCATTCTTTTACTAACCTCGTTTTTTGTGTAAATATTGTATATTTATCACTTTTTAACCTAAAATAAATAAATAAATAAATAAAGGAAAAAAATAATATATATATGCAATAGACACGGGTTGAATCAGACCTCGAGAGAAGGTCAAGACTTGACTTGATCAACAAGGAATAAAGTAGGGGGAGAGAAGGCATAATTAGTAGAAAATCCAGAAATTCATTTGTCACCTCATATATTCATCTTCTGTACATTATTGACTATAATACACATTCTTTTATTAATTTATTCATTACCAAATTCTTCATAAATAAAATTGATTTATTTTTTGAAAATTGTGAATAAGATTCTTTTGTAAATAATAAATAGTTGCTATAAAAATTTTATATATATTTTGTAAATAGCAACACTCTCCAAAAGCCACGACTCAACTTTCAAGATCAATATCTGCTCCACCAAGACTCCAAATTCATAAAACTCACTTTCATTATATTGCAAATTAAATTATCTTTAAAATGGAGGTGATTTGGTAAAAATCAGAGTTAAGTGAAATGTGGCCAATTGGGGTACTATTGTATAATATGCATATATACACTATATATATTATTTAATTATTTATTGTTTTGTGCATATTTGTTAATATTATATTTTTATTAATTGTGAATATTGTATTTAACTCATATAAAATACAAATAAAAAATTTTAAAGTCAAAAATCAACAAAAATAAAATCATGTATATATTGTATATGTATCACCATTTATATATTGTACTTATATCTTTTTAATTAACTTAATAGATTAATTCTTAAAAATCAAATAAAAATACCATTAAAACCCTTGTAAAATATTGTAAATAAATAAATTATTAAAGTATGTATATATTTGTATAAATATTATTAAAAATCAAAATCTTGTATATATAGTACACATATCTATAAATAACATCATGTATTTATTTTAACCCTTGTATATATATTATTTAATTAATTAAAAATCACTAAAATTAACTTTAATTTATTCTTAACCTTTTTTATTTACATTATGTAATTAAATAAATCCATTTTCGATTTTTAATTGAATTATTTAACATTTTATTGGACTTTTGTCATCTAGCCTATTTTGGCATTATCTTGCACACCCTCTTATTGGCCAGCTCGGGTCTGTTGACCTGGGTCAACTGGCTGGTCCCCGCTTCCTTTTCGCTTGTCTCGCATTCAACCATTCCTTCACCCCTTTTTTCCCACACATCCAATTCACTAACGTCACCCGCCCCCTTCTCCATTATTTTTGCTCATTCGATCCTCTCGATCGTCAGCCTAACCATTCCATCAATCGTGCCTTTGATCTCTCCCATTTTAAAATTCAAAACTTGTTGGAGTTCACCCTATAAATAGCCACTTTTCACCTTTGGTGAGGGTTTGATCCGACTTTGGCCCCGTTTCATCCAAGATTGAGTGCTAAGGAATAGTCTCCAGTGACAGAAGAGCGGTCCTCCAATCGGGAGTGTGAGTAGGAGCGCCAAACACAGTGATCCAGCACTTCGCCGGAGACCTCTGTCGCGTAGTTCCTCCTCTCCGCCACCATCGCAGAGCGTGGCGATATTTTCCCTTCTTCTATTCCTTAGGTAATTTAGGTCTTGTAGTTATGAGTCTGTGTTCATTTTTCACTTGATTTCCATTAAATAGCTCATATTAGGTCTTCATCTTCAACCTCTGATCTGCACAATAGGAGGAGTTTCGATCATCCAAATCATTCCTCGACCTCACCAACACATCCTCCTTGCCCTTCTCCAGCTCTTCCACCCTCTACCCACCTACAGATCTTCCCAGGTCTGAAGTTCGGTCTCCCCTCTGACCACACTTCACCGGAGACCCCCATCCATCCACCATCTTCAATATTTTTGACCTAATTTCTTGGACGGAGACTTAGGGCTGGCTGTCGAGCCCAATGAGTCGAGCCAGGCCCTGGCTCGAGCTCGGGCTCGATATTCCTAGATGGGCTCGAGCTCGAGCTCGTTCGAGCCCAGCCAAGTTGGCTTGGGCTCGAGCACGGTGAGCTCGAGCCTCTTATCAAGCCAGCTCGGGCTCGATAAGGCTCGAGTCGAGCCTGTTATCGGGCCTGAGCCCCTTATCGAGCTTGGTTTGGGCTCGAGCCTGATTTGGGCTCGTCAAGGAAAAGAGTCATTTTTGGTGGAAAAGTGTTGTTACCTGAGCTCGAACTCACAACCTCCTCTTTGAAGACTGCGTTCCATACCATTAAACCACCATCCGAGTTGTATATAAAAGTTATATTATAATATATATTATAACATTCTATTTGCTAATAAAAAAGAAAAATACTAATTATCTAATTACAACCTAGATTAACATAGATAAGTGTAGAAAATCCAAGTCTACAACATAATCTACCAAATATTGTCGTTACATAAACCACATAGACACATAGTCCTTCGTTCACAATGTTGCAAAACTAATACAAATAAAAATAAACATCATTACAATTTCACAAATAGAATATATATATTCCTTTTCGAGCCCTTATTGAGTTATCGAGCCGAGCAAGGCTCAGCTCGAGCTCGGCTCGTTAAGCTATCAAGCTCAAAAATATGGCTCGGGCTCGGCTTAATAACCTACTGAGCCTAGCTCACGAGCCCTTATCGAGCCGATCCTGAGCCTGTCTCATCGATCCGTGACTCAGTAGCCAGCCCTGCGGAGACTCCTCCGAGCATTAGCTTTCATTTGGAGGGTCAAAGCACGAAGAATCAACATGAATGAATTCTGCATGTTCACTTGGAGCCGAACATTCTTTAACCTCCAGATTCTCGTCTCACCATCTCTTACCGCCATGGGTACATCAGATCGATAGAGCTTTACTCCATGAAGAAGTATCACCTGTCAGAAGGTGATTCAGGTAGGTGACGATCGATATCCTCTCGATCAAATTTCTCCAGATCTCACCTTCCATCCAGTTTTTCCAGAGGCTTCGTCATCCGCAGATCAAGAACATTCAACCCAGTTTCAATCTTGGTCTTACATTGAGCCCTAAAAGTCGACCGTGGATCCCACTTCCAGATCAGATCCAAGCCATTCGAGCAGCATTCATTTCCATCTGTTGGATTAGCCTCAAGGCGAATCATGCTCGCAGATCAATCCTCGTTAATAAAGGGTACATTTGCATCCAACCCCCTACCTTTATTTAATTTTCAAATAAGTCCCTGTGTGGACACGTGTCTGCTTGTAATAAATTGAACATTTGCACTTTGGCCCCTGTAGTTTAATTTATTTGCACATTAGTCCTACTTAAACTATAAAGCGTGTGTATCACATGACTTTCTGGGTTATTTGTAATAAATGGTCAGAAGTTTTGAGTTATCCATTGGTCCCTGGTTAAGTTAATTATATTTAGATCCATTCCAACGGGGCGCCCGTGCCTGTGCATGCATTTTTTTAGGGAAAATCACACAATACGCCATGTAGTTGATCTATTTGTTATTGTTTAGTCCACTGACATAAAATAATTGCATTTATGTCCCTGTGAGTCTGCATTTGATTTGCTTATTATAATTAAAATAAAAAATTTTCAAACCCCCCTTTAAAAAATCCACAAAAAATCATCTAGCTTCCCGTTACATCCATCTTGCATCAATAAATTACATTTTTCATTTTCATTATTTTTATTATTTATAAAAATTCAAAAATAGTACAAAAATTCCCTTTTGCATTTGAAATCAATAAAAAACTATAAAAATTGCATGAAAAATTCTAAAAAATATTACTTGCTTATTTTTTATTTTAATTTCTTTATAGTTTTGTACTTTTATTCCTTATAAAAACCATAAAAATCATAAAACTATTAAACATTAAAAATTTCATAAAAACTCATAGAAAATTCCAAAAAAATTATAAAAAGGTTTTCTGGAAAATAAAAAATTGCTCTTCCATTCTATGTAATTCATCCATTTTTGACTTTATTTTATATCTTAAAAATCCAAAAACGTTCATTTTGTGTTCTGTTTATCAATTTACTTGTTTTTTATTTATTTAAAGTCTTTAAAATTTTTGGGATAATCGAGAAAAATTAAAAAAAAAACATTAAAAACTATCAAAAACCCAAAAATAATTTTAGATTAATTTTCTGACTATTTTGGTATATTTGGAAAATTCAAAAAGATTGGTTTAGTGCAGGTGTCTTATTTCCTTTACATATTCCATTATTTTAAAAAAAATAAAAAAATCTATTGCAAAATTTTAAAAAATAAAAATCAGAAAACTAAATAAAATATATAAAAACTAAAATTCCATAAAAAAATACAAAATTCAAAAATACAAAAAACTAAGCATAGTGTGCATAGAGATTCCTTGATTCTTTTTATTGATTTTTCAATTAATTGAATAACCCTCGAGATTTTTGTAGCATCCCTGAGTTTGATCCTGTTAACTATACATGTAAATTAAATAGCAAAGTTTTCTTGCTACATTTTCTCTAATTATTTTTCTTGAGAATTGAAAAAAAAATTTGATGAGGGATTTTTAGGGTTGCAATGACACTGCACATATTTCTTAATAATTAAAACCCACATTTTTCCTGTTCAACAAATGACACCGTTGTCGGGGAGGCATGGTGAGGATAGTAGGTTTTTCTTTTGACCTGCTATTCTTGGTTATTTATACTTGTTTTTCTTTCTCTTACTTTTTTTCTATATTTGCTGACATTTATTTCATTATTTATAATCTTCATCACACATTATTTGTATAAATTTTTATAAATAATTTCTTCCATTTAATTTGTCTATATTTTTGTGCATAGATATTATGGATCTGCACTTTGTTGAGGAGTGAGCACTCAAATTGAATACCGCTTGTCATGAGGAAGCTTATACAACGCATGTAGGATTCGATTTGTCAGACACCGAAACTCTCCAAGACCGGACTTAGGAATTCATTTGAGATCCATATTCACTTTCCCTTCTCGGTTTGCTTCATATCCACTTCTTTGTTGCTTGTCTATATTTCTTGTTTATTTTCATATTATTTTTGCTCATATCTTTATAGCTGTATCACTTACACATTCTTATGTTCCTCTTTCTTACGAGGGCCTGACGAATGAGGGAGGCATTCTTAGGAGTGCCAGCACACCCAAGCAAAGCGGAGTCGGCTTGATTCTTCACTAAGCCACAGGAGAGCCTAGGAAGAGAAGAAGATTTGGAGGAGATCAATCATTTGGAGCACTTTGCATAGGCATCTATTGATTTATTTTCGCATTTTATACATTCACAATTCTTGTAAAAGGCCATTATATACCTTGTGCTTGTGGGGTCTCTTTCACCAAGTATCAGTGCACTTGGAGGACCTAAACGATTTTGTTTTCACTGCCTTGTTTATATTTGTTTCACACGGTTTTATGTGCTTGAGCCCTAAATTAGCAGTTTTTATTATCTTGCTTGAGATAGGTAAATTAATTAGGTCCAAAGTCCTAAACAAGAATTTCTGCACCTATAGAGTAGAGCGTAGATTGGACTTAGTCAAATAAACTTGTTCTTTCCCGTTAATAAAAGTATTGCTAGTACGATTCTCGTGGATCATATAGATTAGTTTAATTTCTGTATTTAAAATCTGCACGGATCACCCTGCATGTAGAGTGCAGGCGACAATGTACGCATCTCTTATCTCCTGCATGCATAATTGAATTTCATCGCGCATTGGCTTTTCTGTCTTCCTTCCTTGTTTTCACTCACATAATATTACAAAGAAATTGGAAATTCAGTAGGCGATTCACTGAAAAAATCCAAAAAAAAAGCAATAACCTTGTAAAAATTGGGACTGCTAACTGAACTTGATCATTAAAAATAAATGTAGCTGATTCATATCCTTGATTTGGGGAGAGCAACCCCCTTATTTTGTCTGTGTTTTATTTGCCACATCCACACTAAGGATTAGTGCTCCAATCCCAATCCTTCTTACGTGTTTGTACGAGTTTTATTTGATTACCTACCTCTAAAATTGACAAGATAAACGACCGATATTTAACAGTCATTACTGAGTTGAGTAGGTGAATTTAGGATTGCATTGTGTTTGTATGTACTTGGTGTTGAGTTTGATACGTTCATCTTCTCAAGATATTTATCAATCACCTAAAAATCACTCATGTTTTCCCTCCCTCCCATCATTTACTTTGAGGACCAGATGTTGTCCAACATTTTCCAAGCTCAGATCCCTTCACTATAGCTGGTCAATGATCTCTTTAATCTTGACCTAGATCTCTTTGAGCCTTATATTTCTTCCAATGGACGACTTTTCTCTAACTTCGAGAGAGAACACGTTATTTGAGTTTGATCGTTCATACTCTACCTTGAGTCTTTTTGGTTTTTCCCATCTCCCTGAGGGTTTTCTATAGGTGGTGTGTTCTCTGTACTCGGTCTCATTTCCTTGTTGTGCATCCGATCTGTCGGATCACGAGACCGACTTTTCTGATTTTTCTTCTGAGTCCAGGTTGTCTCTCCTTGATGACCCTCGTGGGGATGACCCGATCTATGAGATATTCGATGATATACCTGATTTATGTACGTTATGTGCATCGAATATCGATGAGTATCTTGATCTTGATTTTCCATATCTTTTTGAGATGATGAGACGTGGAGAATTCCATGACTGATCCTTCTTTCTCTTAGTTATATAATTCAATTCTACCATTTCACTCCATTCTAACCTTGAGCCAAAGATTTCTTGTGTGCTATCAGTGCTTGATTTTATCTACACCTCTATTTACCCGGTAGCAGACACATGCCTGATTGCTTATTTGGGTGTCATTATTTACACTATTGACCTTGTTGTTGTTCTCAAACCGAGACGACAATGATAGTATAGTATTCGTATTACGGATGACGTCCTGAGCCTCGATACTTCTTTGTCCAAGCCCTGGCGTCCAGCTAGGTACATAAACTCTAGTTCTTGTTGTGAGGCACCTCAACAATGTCTACTTTGTATATATGAGTTTCGACTTAATTCGTTCCTTCCTTCTTCCATTTTTATCGTTCATCTCTTTTCCGTGTTTATATGTTATACTTAAGATGTTCTTTATCCTAAGTATAGAGGGGTGAATGATTTGAGTTGTTCATATTCATTCTGTTTCATCACTCATGTCGTTGCTTATACTTAGGGATCCCCTACCCTAAGTATAGGGGGTGATGCTATTCATACCATCTTTTTGTGTTTTTATTTTCTTCTATTTCTTTTGATCTCTTGTTCATAATTCAACTTGTTGATATTCTTTTTCTATACTTAGGATCTTTTACCCTAAGTATAGGGATGGATGAGTCGAGTAATTGAGTTTGTTCATTCTCTTCCTCGATTTTCCCCATTTGTACAGTCTTCTATACTAAGGATTATTTGATCTTAAGTATAAGGGGGATCACCGACTTCTATTCTTTTTGTCTATTCTATGTGTTTTTGTATAGGATTCTTTTCATCTTTCTATACTTATCACGTGTTATGTCTCTTTGGTCACAATGAGGAAATAGTTTGAGCTAAGTATAGGGGGTGTTGTATATATTGTAAATATACTTTAACCATAATTCATACTTTTATTAATAATATGGCTATTAAAAAATGTTTTGAAAATTTTTAGAAAAATCTTTTGTAAATTTTTTGGTAAAATGTCTGCAAAATGTTTGTAAAATTATTTTGTCACAACGGATACAAATTATGGGTATATATACTCGTAAAATCCACGTGTGCATAAAAATCATGATTATTTATCTTCCTGTAAATAAAATTCTTTATTGTATATAAAATTCTTTTATAAAACTTGTTAAAATTTCTATAATCCTTGTGTATACTTGTATATATTCAGTTTGCTAACCCTTTTTCTTTCTTTAAAAAATACTTAAAATCTATAAAAAAATTGCAAACTCCTTTGAATTTTTTTTAAAAATTTCCTTTCATTTTCTTTCAAAAAAAGTGTGTTTTGTATATATTTCTTGTGTTTGCTTGTGCATTTTTCAGAATGGTATTGATATTTAAACTAGTCAGGAATTAAGTCAAAGAATGGAGCTTAGTTGGACCTCAATCCACTTAATCTGAGAGGAACCTTATAGGAACTAGAGTTGATACTTTTTAGGTCCTAGTGACTTAATTCTTTGTCTACAAGACTATGTTCACACGCCATCTTGATTGGTCTAAGTAGAATATTTCATGGTACATGCATGATTCTTTTAGACAATGGCTTAACTTGGACAAGCACTCTACACGTAGCTCTTCGTGGATGACGTGATGAGGGGGAAGAATCCTTTGGCTTGGGGAAGCACACGGGTGTGTAAAAACTAGTGGAAACATCCATCTTCCTCTATGGAGGGTAGTGCATCTCAACCTGTTCTAGTAGCATTGAGGTCTAATGACAGGATGTTGTGGGTTGCAATAAAGCTTCAAAAGAGGGATAGTCTACTAGCTCAAGAATAAAAACTCCTTATGTACATGCTGCATAATTGTATATACTTGAAAAAAATGCAAAAAACCCCAAAAAAGGGGACATGCCTGATTGAAAATAAAATGCCTATCGGAGTGTATATAGTTGAATAAGCAAAGCTTATGTGATTCATTATCTCATCTCATGGAAGCTTGCAGTTGGAGACTTGACTATACTGGTCAAGCTCCGAGGGATACATAGCTACACTAGCCATAGTCCATTCTCTTCTTTCCCCCCCTCTTCTTGAGCAGGTTGTACTTGAACTTAGAAGGGAATGCCTTCTCCTCGAAGAAAGAGTTGCTAGATCGGGGGACTAGACTTACCTTGTTGAGGGAGGTTGTTTCTTTGCCACTTTTGAGGTGGAGAGCTATATTTCACTTACACTGTACAAGTAAAGATTCATAGTCATAAGAGTTTGCATATGTAGACTTGTTCTGACATGACCATTGAGGAGACTTGAATAGGAGTCTTGTAGTACTTGTGGGTTGTTAGATTTTAAATCCATTTCTCAATAAGGTTCCGCCTAACTAATAATCCAAAGGTCTGACCGAGCTCCATACTACAATTTTATGAGATAAGTTTAATACTCAATATTGTTCTAAGTTCTTTAGTTTTCTTTTATTCTTTTCTTTTTCTTTTATTCACTTATTCTTTAAAAATAGTTTTTACTGGGACTAGCAACGTTAAAACATAGGGGGATGATGAATATGCATTTCATCATCTTTATTCATATATTTTAGCTTAAAATCCCTTATAAAACACCTATAAATATCAACAAATTCATTCTTTTACTGACCTCGATTCTTATGTAAATATTGTATATTTATCATTCTTTTAACCTAAAATAAATAAAGGAAAAATAAAGAAAATAATAAATTGTATATATGCAATAGATACATGCCGAATCAGACCCTGAGAGAAAGTCATGACTTGGCCTGATCGACAAGGAATAAAGTAGGGGGAGATAAGGCCTAATTACCAGAAAATCCAAAAAATTCATTTGTCACTTGTATGTATTCATCTTCTATATATTATTGACTATAATACACATTCTTTTATTAATTTATTCATTACAAAATTCTTTGTAAATAAAATTGATTTCTTTTTTAAAATTATGAATAAAAATCTTTTGTAAATAATAAGTGATTGTCATAAATATTTTTATATTGTGTAAATAACAACATACTCCAAAAGCCACAAAACTCAACTTTCAAGATCAACTGCACCACCAAGACTCCAAATTTATTAAACTCATTTTCATTGTACTTCAAATTAAATTATCTTAAAAATGGAGGTGATTTTATAAAAATCAGAGTTAAGATGTGAAATGTGGTCAATTGGGGTACTATTATATAATATACCTATATACACTATGTATATTATTTAATTATTTATTTTCTTCTGCATATTTGTGAATATTATATTTTTTATTAATTGTGAATATTGTATTTAATTCATATAAAATACGAATAAAAACCACAAAATCAAAAATCAACAAAAATAAAATCATGTATATATTGTATATGTATCACCATTTATATAGTGTACTTATACCTATTTAATTAACCTAATAGATTATTCTTAAAAAATCAAATAAAAATACGATTAAAACCCTTTTAAAATATTGTAAATAAATAAAATATAATAGTATGTATAGATTTGTATAAAAAATTAATTAAAAATCAAATTATTATATATATAGTTACGCATACCTATAAATAACACCTTGTATTTATTTTAACCCTTGTAGAAACATTATTCAGTTAAATAAAAATCACTAAAATTAAGTTTAATTTATTCTTAATATTTTTTACTTACATTATGTACATTTTATTGGATTTTTGTCATTTAGCATATTTCAGCATTATACCAAACGTCCTCTGGTTGGCCAGCCCGGGTCTGTTGACCTAGGTGAACTAGCTGGTCCCTGCTTCCTTTCCCCTTTTCTCATGTTCAGTCATTCCTTCACCCCTTTTCCCCCGCACCCTATTCACTAATGTCACCCACCCCTTCTCCATTATTTCCATTCACTTAATCCTCTCAATATCCAGCCTAACCATTCCATCAATTGTGCCTTTGATATCACCCATTTTGAAGTTCAAAACTCGTTGGAGTTCATCCTGTAAAAAGCCACCTTCCACCTCTAGCGAGGGTTTGATCTGACATTGGCACTATTTCATCCAAGATTGAGTAACAGGGGATAGTCTCCAGTGATAGAGGAGCGGTCCTCTAATCGGGAGCTTAAGTAGGAGCACCAAACGCAATGATCCAGCACTTCTTCGGAGACCTCAGCCACGTAGTTCCACCTCACCTCCACTACCGCAGATTGAGGCGATATCTTCCCTTCTTCCATTACTTAGGTAATTTACGTCTTGTAGTTTCGATTCTTTGTTCATTTTTCACTTCATTTCCATTAAATACCTTACATTAGATCTTCATATTCAACCTCCGATTTGCACGATCGGAGGAGCTCCAATCATCCAAATCATTCCCCGACCTCGCACCCACACATCCGCCTTTCCCTTCCCAAGCTCTTCCACCCTTTGTACACCTTCAGATCTTCCCAGGTCTGAAGTTCGGTCTCCCCTTCGACCACACTTCGCCGAAGACACTATCCATACACCATCTTCCATATTTTTGACCAAATTTCATGGCAGGAGACTCCTCTAAGCATTAGCTTTCATTTGCAAGGTCAAAGCATGAAGAATCGGTAGGGGAACAAATTCTAGAGGTTCACTTGGAGCTGAACATTCTTTGACCTCCAGATTCTTGTCTCACAATCTCCTACCTCCATGGGGACTTCAGATCGATAGATCTTTACTCTAGGAAGTTGTAGCACCTGTCAGAAGGTGATTCAGATGGGTGACGACCGAGATCCTCTCGATCGAATTTTGCTGGAGCTCGCCTTCCATCAAGTTCTTCCAGAGGCTTCGTCATCCGTACGATCAAAAACATTCAGCCCGGTTTCAATCCCAGTCGTCCATTAGCCCAAAAGTCGACTGTGGATCCCACTTCCAGATCAGATCCGAGCCATTCGAGTTGCATTCATTTCCAGCCGTTGGATTAGCCTCAAGGCGAATCGTGGCCACAGATCAATCCACCTCAATAAAGGGTACATTTGCATCCATCCACCTACCTTTATTTAATTTCAAATAAGTCCATGTGTGGACACATGTTTGCTTGTAATAAATTGAACATTTGCACTTTGGTCCTCGCAATTTAATTGCATATTAGTCATGCTTAAACTGTGAAGTGTGTGTATCACGTGATTTTTTGGGTTATTTGTAATAAATGGTCTGAAGTTTTGAGTTATTCATTAGTCCATATAATTAAGTTATTACATTTAGGTCCATTCTAGTGGGGTGCGTGTGCCCGTGCATGTGTTTTTAGGAAAATTACATAATTAGCCCCATAGTTTATTTATCTGTTATTGTTTAGTCTCCCAACATTAAATAATTACATGTAGGTCCTTGTGAGTTTGCATTTGATTTGCTTATAAAATCAAATAAAAATTGTTAAATCCCTTTAAAAATTCCATAAAAATCCATCTAGCTTCCTATAACATCCATCTTACATCCATAAATTATATTTTGCATTTTCATTATTTTTATTATTTATAAAACTTCAAAAACAATCCAAAAATTCCCTATTTGCATTTGAAAATCAATAAAAAAATATATAAAAATTGCTTGAAAAATTCTAAAAAAATCCATTTGCTTATTTTGATTTATTTTAGTTTCTATATAATTTTGCTACTTTTATTCATCATAAAAACCATAAAAATCTTAAAATTCTTAAAATAATAAAAACACATGAAAACTCATAGAAAATTCCAAAAAAATATAAAAAGTTTTTTTGGAAAATATAAAAAATGTGCTTACATTCTATGTATAATTCATCCATTTTCGACTTTACTTGATATTTTAAAAATCCAAAAATGTTCATTTTGTGTTCTATTTATCAATTTTATTATTATTTATTTATTTTAAGGCTTTAAATTTTTCAAAAAATCTGTAAAATCACAAAAACATAAAAAACTATCAAAACTCTAAAATAATTTTAGTTTAATTTTTTGACTGGTTTGGTATATTTGGAAAATACAAAAAGATTAGTTTAGTGTGTGTTTCTTATTTCCTTTACATATTTCATTGTTTTTAAAAAAAATAAAAAAAACTTTTGCAAAATTAAAAAAATCAGAAAACTAAAAAAATATAAAATTTAAAATTCCAAAAAAAATACAAAATTCAAAAATACAAAAAATCAAGCATAGTGTGCATAGAGATTATTTGATTCTTTTATTAATTTTTCATATAATTGAATAACCCTCGGAAATTTTTGTAGCCTCCCTGAGTTCGATCCTGTTAGTTATATAGGTAAATTAAATGGCAAAGTTCTCTTGCTACATTTTCTCTATTTATTTTGCTTGAGAATTTATTAAATTTTTATTGAGGAATTTTAGGGTTTCAATGACACTGCACATATTTCTTAATCATTAAAACCCTGATTTTCCCTTCTCAATAGTTACCTCGATCTCGTTGAATCAACTCTTTGGCCTAATAATCTGACACCTCCGAATCTCTATTCCTATGCAAAGGACCTGCATCATGAGGTCAGTCAGATATCATCTAAAAGAGAAAGGATTGCCATCTCCTACTCAGGCTGGAGATCATTTCTTAATAATCATTTGATGGTGCTTGATGAGTCCTCAATCTAACTCTTCAGATATCTGAATTTCGACTTAATTTATTCCTTCCTTCTTCTATTTTTATCATTCACCCCTTTTTCGTGTGTATATGTTATACTTAAGATGTTCTTTCTCGTAAGTATGGGGGGTGAATGATTCGAGTTGTTCATATTCATTCTGTTTCATCCCTCCTATCGTTGCTTATACTTAAGGATCCCCTACCCTACGTATAGGGTGGTGATTCTATTCATACCATCTTTTTGTGTTTTTATTTTCTTTTATTTCTTATAATATCTTGCTTGTAATTCAACTTGTTGATATATTTTTTCTATACTTAGGGATCTTTTACCCTATTTATAGGGAAAGACGAGTCGAGTCGTTGAGTTTGTTCATTCTCTTCCTTGATTTTCCCCATTCGTATAGTCTTCTATACTAAGGATTATTTGATCCTAAGTATGGGGGGGTCACCGACTTTTATTCTTTTTGTCTATTCTCTGGGTTGTTGTCGTATAAGATTCTTTTCACCTTTCTATACTTATCACGAGTTATGTCTTCCATTGTAGATCTTTGGTCACTATGAGGACATAGTTCGGGCTAAGTATAGGGGAGTATCATATATATTGTATATATACTTTAGCCATAACTCGTACTTTTATTAATAATATGGCTATTAAAAAATGTTTTGAATTTTTTTGAAAAACCTTCCATAAAATCTTTTATAAAATATTTGCAAAATATTTGTAAAAATATTTTGTCACGAGGCATACAAATTATGGAATGTATATATACTCGTAAAATCCACGTGTGCATAAAAACTGTGATCATTTATCATCCAGCAAATAAAATTCTTTATTGTATATAAAATTCTTTTTATAAAACTTATATCTAAAACTTATGTAAATCTTATATAAAATTTGAATAATCCTTGTGTATACTTGTATAAATTTAATGTACTAACCCTTTTTCTTTCTTTAAAAAATGATTAAAATCTATAAAAAAATTACAACCCCCTTTGAAAAAAATTTCAAAAAGATATTTCTTTCATTTTCTTTCAGAAAAGAGTGTGTTTTATATATATTTCTTGCATTTGCATATGCATTTGTCAGAATGGTATTGACACTTAAACTAGTCTGGAATTAAGTCAAAGAATGGAGCTCAGTTGGACCTTAATCCACTTAATCTAAGAGAAACCTTATAGGAACTGGAGTTTATACTTTTTAGGTCCTAGCAACTTAATTCTTTGAGTCCACAAGACTATGTTCACATATCATCTTGATTGGTCTAAGTAGAATATTTCACGGCACATGCATGATTCTTTTAGACAGTGTTTTAACTTGGATTAGCACCATACACGTAGCTTTTCATGGATGACGTGGTGGGGGGAAGAATCCTTTGGCTTGGGGAAGCACACGGGTGTGTAACAACTAGTGGAAACATCCATCTTCCTCTTTGGAGGGTAGTGCATCTCAACCTAGTCTAGTAGCATTGAGGTCTAAGGACAGGATGTTGCAGCATGCAATAAAGCTTCAAAAGAGGGATAGTCTACTGGCTTAAGAATAAAAATTCCTTATGTACATGCTGCACAGTTGTATATACTTGAAAAAAATGCAAAAACTCCAAAAAAGGGGGCATGCCTTATTGAAAATAAAATGCCTACCGGAGTGTATGTAGTTGAACAAGCAAATCTTATGTGATTCATTATCTCATCTCATGGAAGATGTAGTTGGAGAGTTGACTACACCGGTCAAGCTCCAAGGGATACATGGCTACACTGACCACGATCCATTCTCTTCTTCCCCACTTTTCTTGAGCAGGTTGTACTTGAACTTAGAAGGGAATGCCTGCTCCTCGAGGAAAGAGTTGCTAGATCAGGGGACAAGACTTACCTTATTGTGGGAGGATGTTTCATTTCCACTTTTGAGGTGGGGAGCTATTTTTCACTTACACCGTACAAGTAAAGATTCATAGTCATAAGAGTTTGCATATGTAGACCTTTTCTGACATGACTATTGAGGCGACTTGAATAGGAGTCTTGTGGAACTTGAGGGTTGTTAGGTTTTAAATTCATTTCTCAATAAGGTTCCTCCAACCTAATATTCCAAAACTATGACCGAGCTCCATACTACAATTTTATGAAGATAAGTATAATACTCGATATTGTTCTAAGTTCTTCAGTTTTCCTTTATTCTTTTCTTTTTTTATTCACTTATTCTTTCAAATAAGTCTTTGCTAAGGGACTAGTAAAGGTAAAACATAGGGGGATGATGAATATGCATTTCATCATCTTTATTCATATATTTTAGCTTAAAATCCCTTATAAAATACCTATAAATATCAATAAATTCATTCTTTTACTAACCTTGATTCCTGTGTAAATATTGTATATTTATCAATCTTTTAACCTAAAATAAATAAATAAATAAAAGAAAAATAAAGAAAATAATAGATTGTATATATACAATAGATACATGTCGAATCAGACCCCGAGAGAAAGTTAAGACTTGGTATGGTCAACAAGGAAAAAAGTAGGGGGAGATGAGGCCTAATTACCAGAAAATCCAAAAATATCATTTGTCACCTGTATGTATTCATCTTCTGTACATTATTGACTATAATACACATTCTTTTATTAATTTATTCATTGCAAAATTCTTTGTAAATAAAATTGATTTCTTTTTGAAAATTATGAATAAAATTCTTTTGTAAATAATAAATGATTGCCCTAAATTTTTCTATATATTGTGTAAATAACAACACTCTCCAAAAGCCACAAAACTCAACTTTCAAGATCAACTACTCCACCAAGACTCCAAATTCATCAAACTCATTTTCATTGTACTTCAAATTAAATTATCTTTAAAATGAGGGTGATTTTGTAAAAATCAGAGTTAAGATGTGAAATGTGGTCAATTGGGGTACTATTATATAGTATTCCTATATATTTATGTATATTATTTAAGAGGAGTGATCTTGTGAGAGCAAAAAAATGTGAGAGCATGAGAGCAGGCATTCTAGACCACTAGATTTTGTCTTCTCTCTCCTAGTCTTCTCTCTCCTAGTTAAATCTAGTGGTCCACAATGCATGCTCTCATGCTCTCATAGGTTTTGGCTCTCACAGGATCACTCCTCTATTATTTAATTATTTATTTTCATAAGCGTATTTGTGAATGTTATATTTTTATTAATTGTGAATATTTTTTTGATTCATATAAAATACAAATAAACCATAAAATAAAAAATCAACAAAAATAAAATCATGTATATATCTTGTATATGTATCACCATTTATATATTGTACTTATACCTATTTAATTAACCTAATAGATTAATTCTTAAAAATCAAATCAAAATACCATCAAAACCCTTTTAGAATATTGTAAATAAATAAAATATAAAAGTATGTATATATGTGTATGAATAATTAAAGAAAAATCAAATCTTTTATATATAGGTACACATACCTATAAATAACACCTTGTATTTATTTTAACCCTTGTATAAACATTATTTAATTAAGTAACAACAAACAACAACAAAACCTTTTCCCACAATTAAGTAGGGTTGACTACATGGATTCTTTGCCTCCATTCAGATCTATCTTGGGTCAATCCTGGGCTTATATCCACAAAACAAAGATCCCTTTGTATGGTCTCTTTCTAACACTTCTTGGGCCGTCCCCGCCCTCTCTTAGCCAGCTCAACATCCCAACACTCGCATCTCCTAACTGGTGCATCAGTTGATCTTCTTTGCAAATGACCAAACCATCTTAAGCGGTTTTCTCGCATCTTATCCTCGATCGAAGCAACACCAACTTTCTTTCTGATTGCATCATTTTGAATCCGATCTTTACGTGTGTGTGTGTGTGTCCACACATCCACCTTAGCATTTTCATTTCTGCTACAACCATTCTCTGCACATGTCTATGGTTCACAGACCAACATTCAGATCCATAGAGCATAGCAGGTCTCACGGCTGCTTTGTAAAACCTTTCTTTAATTTTGAAAGGAATTTTCTTATCACAGAGAACAACAGAGGCTCCTCTCCACTTTAACCAGCCTGCATTTATTCTATTAGTAAAATCTCCATCAATTTCCCCATCATGTTGCAAAATAGATCCCAAATATCTAAAAGAGTCTCTCTTCTGAATGTTATCATCACCAATCTTCACCTCAGTTCCTTCACCATTGCTTCCATCAAAGGTGCACTCCATATATTCTGTCTTAGCCCTACTTATACGGAACCATTTACTCTCCAACTCATGTCTCCAGACCTCAAGCTTCTCATTTACTCCATCTCTAGTCTCATCAATCAACACAATATCATCGACAAATAACATACACCAAGGTAACTCATATTGAATGTGACTTGTCAACTCGTCCATAATCAAAGTAAAAAGAAATGGACTCAAAGCTGAACCTTGATGTAAACCAATGTTGATGTCAAAATAGCCAGTCTTCCCAGACGGGGTCCTTACACAAGATAAATCCCTATCATACATGTCCTTTATGAGGTTAATGTATAGGATATGCACTTGTCTCTTCTCCAAAACTCTCTACAATATCTCTCATGGGACAGAATCACAAGGCTTCTCCAAATCAATAAAGATCATATGGAGGTTCTTCCTTTTAGCTTTATAAATCTCCATTGTTCTCCTCAGTAAATGGATGGTTTCAATAGTTGAGCGACCTGGCATGAATCTGAATTGGAATCTTTGACGTTGGAAACTTGCCTCAACCTTCTCTCGATCACACGTTCCCAAATTTTCATAGTGTGACTCATCAGCTTGATACCTCTATAATTTGAACAATTTTGAATGTCTCCTTTATTCTTATAAAGAGGCACCACGATACTCCTCCAATCTTCAGGAATTTTCTTATTTCGCTAAATAACATTGAATGGATTCGTAAGCCAAGTCAAACCACGCTCATACTTCTACAGGGATGTCATATGGTCCTACACCTTTCCCAGGTCTCATAACCTTCAAAGCCTCCTCTATTTCCTTTTTTTGTATCAGTCTATAGCTTGCACGATTCAAGTAACTTTCACTACTAGCTAGATCACCCAAAGTGATCTCTCTATTTCCTTCCCCAATGAAAAGTTTATGGAAGTACTACTCCCATCTAGTCCCTATATCCTTCTGAGTAACAAGCACGTGATCTTCCTCGTCCTTAATGCATCTCACTTGAGAAAGGTCTTTGGTCTTTCTTTCTCTTGCTTTGTCCAACTTGAATATATCCTTCTGTCCCTCCTTAGAGTCGAGATTTTTATACAAAACTTCATAAGCTTTCGACTTAGCTTCGCTTACAGCTTTCTTTGCTTCCTTCTTTGCTATTTTGTAGTTTGTGACAGTTTCCTATGTTTTATCCTTAGACATAGCTTTAGAGCATGCTCTTTTAATTTTTAGCTTCTCTTGCACCCCTTCACTCCACCACCAAGCCTCCTTTTGACCGGGGGATCCTCCCTTTGACTCGCCTAGCATCTCTTTGGCTACTTTTCGGATACAAGATGCCACTGCCTCCCACATCTCATTTGCACTTCCGCTACAATCCCAAGATAAATATTGTAAAACCTTCTCCCTGAAGCTCGATTGCTTTAGTGGAAGATTCCACCATCTAGTTCTGAGTGATCTTAGGAACCATCCTTTTCTTTAGCAGCCCTTTTATTTGTACATCCAAGACTAACAAGCGATGTTGGGTTGTCAAACTCTCTCCTGGATTACTTTGCAGTCTTTACAACTCAACCGGTCTCTTCTCCTCAACGCAAAGTAATCTATTTGTGTTCTCGTTGGCCCACTCTTATAAGTAATTAAATGCTTCTCCCTCTTCTTGAAGAGAGTGTTTGCTATGAAAAGATCATATGCCGTTACAAAATCCAGTATGACTTTTCCCTCCATGAACACTAGCATACCATGAAGCATCTTTTCCCACATGTCCATTAAGATCTCCACCTATGCAAATCATCTCTCTTTGTGGGATTCCTTGTAAAATCTTATCTAGATCCTCCCAAAAAGCTTGTTTAGTCCTTTCATCTAAACCAATTTGCGGTGCATAAACTGAGATTATATTCATGATTTCTTCTTCAAGCACCAATTTTAGCAAAATAATCCGATCCTCGAATCTTTGCACCTCAACCACGCAATCATTCAAATCCTTATGAACAACCACTCCACACCATTTCTACCCTTATCTTTACCTGAAAACCAAAGTTTAAAGTATGTCTTATCGATCTCCCTTACTTTCTTTCCAACCCATTTAGTCTCTTGAAGACTAATTAAGTAAAAAAACTAAAATTAAATTTAATTTATTCTTAACATTTTACCTCCATTATGTAATAAAATAGATTCATTTTTTTATTTTTAGTTGAATTATTTAACATTTTATTGGATTTTTGTCATCTAGCCTATTTTGGCATTATCTGCATGCCCTCTGATTGGCCATCCTGGGTCTGTTGACCTGGGTCAATTGGCTAGTCCCTGCTTCCTTTCCGCTTATCTCATGTCCAGTCGTTCCTTCACCCATTTTTCCCACGCACCCTATTCACTAGCGTCACCCGCTCCCTTCTCCATTATTTTCACTCACTCAATCGTCTCAATCGTCAGCCTAAACATTCCATAAATTATGCCTTTGATCTCTCCCATTTTGAAATTCAAAACTCGCTGGACTTCAACCTATAAATAGCCACCTTCCACCTTCGGTGAGGGTTTGATCCATCTTTGGCCCTATTTCATCCAAGAGTGAGTGATAGGGGATAGTCTCCAGTGATAGAGGATCGGTCCTCTAATCGGGAGCTTGAGTAGGAGCACCAAACGCAATGATCTAGCACATCGTCGGAGACCTCCGCCACATAGTTCCTCCTCTTCGCCACCACCATATATTGAGGCGATATCTTCCCTTCTTCCATTCCTTAGGTAATTTAGGTCTTGTAGTTTCGATTCTGTGTTCATTTTTCACTTCATTTCCATTAAATAGCTCAGATTAGATCTTCATCTTAAACCTCTGATTTGCACGACCGGAGGAGCTCCAATCATCCAAATCATTCCCCGATCGTGCCAACACATCTGCCTTGCCCTTCTCCAGCTCTTCCACCCATTGCCCACCTTCAGATCTTCCTAGGTTTGAAGTTCAGTCTCCCCTCTACCGACACTTCGCCGAAGACCCCCATCCATCCACCATCTTCTATATTGTTGACCTAATTTCTTGGCGGGAGACTCCTCTAAGCATTAGCTTTCATTTGCAAGGTCAAAGCACGAAGAATTTGCAGGGGAAAGAATTCTAGAGGTTTACTTGGAGCCGAACATTCTTTGACCTCCAGATTCTTGTCTCGCCATCTCCTACAGCCATGGGGACATCGGATTGATAGAGCTTCACTCTAGGAAGTTGTAGCACCTATCAGAAGGCGATTCAGTTGTGTGACGACCGAGATCCTCTCGATTGAATTTTAAAGGAGATCACCTTCCATCCAGTTATTTCAGAGGCTTCGTCATCCGCACGATCAAGAACATTCAGCCCAGTTTCAATCCTGGCCATCCATTAAACCCAAAAGTCGACCGTGGATCCCACTTTTAGATCAGATCCGAGCCATTCGAGTAGCATTCATTTCTAGTGTTGGATTAGCCTCAAAGTGAATCGTGGCCGCATTCACGTCAACAATGGGTACATTTGCATCCATCCCCCCTGCATTAATTTAATTTCAATAAATCCTCGTGTGGACACTTGTTTTCTTGTAATAAATTGAACATTTGCACTTTGGTCCTCACAGTTTAATTTATTTCCACATTAGTCATGCTTAAACTGTGAAGCGTGCATATCACATGACTTTCTGGGTTATTTGCAGTAAGTGGTCTGCAGTTTTGAGTTATTCATTCGTCCCTATACTTAAGTTAATTACATTTAGGTCCATTCTAGTGGGGTACACATGCTCGTGCATGTGTTTTTAAGGAAAATTACATATTAAGCGGTTTATTTATCCGTTATTATTTAGTCCGCCAACATTAAATAATTGCATTTAGGTCCTTGTGAGTCTGCATTTGATTTTCTTATTAAAAATCGAATAAAAATTGTTAAAACCCTTTTACAAGTTCCACAAAAATTCATCTAGCTTCATGTTACATCCATCTTACATCCATAAATTGCATTTTTCATTTTTATTATTTTATTATTTATAAAAATTCAAAAACTATCCAAAAATTAACTACTTTCATTTTAAAATAAATAAAAAAATAAAAAATGCATGAAAAATCCTAAAAAATCCTATTTGCTTATTTTGATTTATTTTAATTTCTATATAATTTTGGTACTTTTATTCCTCATAAAAACCATAAAGATCATAAAGCTCTTATAAACATTAAAAATTCATAAAAACTCATAGAAAATTCCAAAAAATTATAAAAGATTTTTTTGGAAAGTATAAAAAAATTTGCTTCCATTCTATTATAATTCATCCATTTTCACCTTTACTTGATATTTTAAAAATCCAAAAATGTTTATTTTGTGTTCTGTTTATCAAATTTATTATTTTTATTTACTTAAAGGCTTTAAATTTTTTCGAAAAATCTAGAAAATCACAAAAACATTTAAAAACTATCAAAACCCAAAAATAATTTTAGATTAATTTCTGACTGGTTTTGGTATATTTGGAAAATACAAAAAGATTGGTTTAGTGTGTGTTTATTATTTCCTTTACATATTTCATTGTTTTTAAAAAATAAAAAAATCTTTTAAAAAATTAAAAAAAAAACAGAAAACTAAAAAAAATAAAATTTAAAATTCCATAAAAAATACAAAATTCAAAAATACAAAAAAACTAAGCACAGTGTGCATAGAGATTCCTTGATTCTTTTATTGATTTTTCAATTAATTGATTAACCCTCAAGTTTTTTGTAGCCTCCGTGAGTTCGATCCTATTAGCTATACGAGTAAACTAAATGGAAAAGTTGTCTTGCTACATTTTCTCTATTTATTTTGCTTGAGAATTGAATATTTTTTTATTGAGGAATTTTTAGGGTTGCAACGACACTGCACATATTTCTTAATCATCAAAACCCTGATTTTCTCTTCTCAATAGTTACCTCGATCTCGTTGAGTCAACGCTTTGAACTAATAATCTGAAACCTTCGAATCTATATTAATATGCAGATGACATACATCATGACGTTGATCAGATATCATCCAAAAGAGAAAGGATTGCCATCTCCTACTCAGGCTGGAGATCATTTCTTAATAATCATTTGACGGTTCTTGATGAGTCCTCAATCTAACTCTTTAGATATCCATCCAAGCACCAACCTCCCTGACTCAACAATTGAATCAATGGCTATATGATCATCAAGATGACCATTGTACATAACCCTAGTTGTACTAAGGGACCTTATATTGTTCATTCATTTGGTATCAGACAGGGAGTGAAATAAACCAATAGTTTTTATTGATAAATCAAACATTACAATAACATTTATTATAGAATGGTTCGCCTCGGGTTCACATGTCTAACAATCTCCCACTAGCCCTTAGAACCATTCAGGTACAATCCTTAAACCCATACTCATTACATGATGGCCGAAAATCTTCTATTTCAAAGGTTTGGTAAGCGGATCTGCAACGTTATCGGTAGAGGCCACCTTGGTGATGACGATGTCACCATGCTTTTGAATCTCCTGAATGATATGGTATTTCCTTTCTACGTGCTTGCTTTTTTGATGCCATATGGGTTCCTTTCGCTTGAGTTATGGCTCCCGTGTTATTGCAGAGTAGTAGGATGGGAGTATATGAGGAAACTACATCAAGTTCCAGGATGAACTTGCGCAACCACACCGCCTCCTTTGTAGCATCTGATGTGACAATGTATTCAGCTTCTGTTGTTGAATTGATTGTAGTGTCGCTTCCTGCTTCTCCAGCTCATAGCACCATCATTCAATAGGAACACATACCCTGATGTCGACTTTCGATCATCAATATCTGACTGGAAGTTTGAATCTGTGTATCCTAAAACTTGGAGATCACCATATCCATAGACCAAGTTGTAATCTTACGTCTGCCTTAGATACTTGAAGATGTTCACTGCATTCTAGTGTTGATCTCCATAGCATGATTGGTAACGGCTTACCACTCCCGCTGCATGGCATATATCTGGCCTTGTGCACATCATGGCGTACATTAAGCTTCCTACAACTGATGCGTAGGAGCATCCAGCCATGGCTCTCTTTTCCTCAACACTTTGAGGAGCCATCCCTTTAGACAGGTGGATACCATGTCTTAAGGGAAGGAAGCCTTTCTTGGAGTTTTCCATATGGAAACGCTCCAAGATATTCTTAACGTACCCATATTGTGACAATTCCAAGATCCTCTTTTCTCGGTTTCTGAATGGCTTCATACTAAGATATAAGAGGCTTCACCAAGATCTTTCATCTCGAAGGTATGGGATATATAAATCTTTACACTGGTCATCATCCATGTATAATTCCCAATGATAAGGATGTCATCTACATAAAGCACGATGAACACAATGGTGCTCCCACTAAGCTTCTTGTACGCGCATGGTTTGTCAGGATTCTGCACAAAATCATAACTCTTTATGGTTTCATCGAATCTGATATTCCAGCAACGAGAAGCTTTTTTGAGTCCATAGATGTATTTATTCAGCTTGCATATTCCTCGATTACGAAGCCATGGGGTTGCTCCATATAGATATCCTCCTCGGATATCCTTTGAGAAAAGTTGTCTTAACGTTCCTCTACCAAATGTCGTATTCAAGATATGCAGCTATAGCTAGCAGTGCCCTGATGGATTTAAATTTAGTCACAGGGGAGAATGTCTCATCGTAGTTGATGCCTTCTCTCTGTATGTAGCCCTTAGATACAAGCCGTGCTTTGAAGGTCTCCACTTTCCCACCAGGTTCCCTTTTTCTCTTGAAGATCCATTTACACCCAATGGGTTCTACCCCTCTATACGGATCCTCTAGGGTCCATACACCATTCTTGTGCATAAAGTCAATTTCTGACTTCATTGCTAGCATACATCTATCCATGTCATGATCCGAGAGTGCTTCATCAAATGAACTAGATCATTGTCAGTTTCACCTGACACATGGAATCCATACCTTTCAGGTGGTACAACCACCCTCGAACTTCTTCGAAGAGGTACGGGTGGTTCATCTTCATTTACTTCTTCAGTTTCTAGTTCAGGAAGCATGGAATCCTCAAGGATTTCAATGAGATCTTTCACTTCATTTTTGTAGTGACTCTTGAAGAAGTCATCCTTTGGAAATTTTTGAAGGATATGGGATTGTCCTTAAGAGCATCACGGAAGCGTGTGCATCGTATCATATACGATGAAGAGCGACTAGTCGCACTAGTTGCTCAGTGCAGCAGAATTTAAAAATTTTCTACGATGAAACCACATGATCCAAGAACATTTCTTGGATCATTTCATCTAACCACATACAAGATAAAGGAATACCTCTTGGAGCGTGGTTGCGATCGAGCCTCTAAGCGAAGAGACCTCCTATCTCAAGTTCGATCCGTCAGAGGAGATGCTTCGGAGCGCGGGGATGAGTCATGTGCTTCTCGCAATCCAAGTCATTGATCCAAATGATGGATCTCCTGATCTCGTCTCACGAGATCGAACGCCTTCTTCACGAGCGCCATGCACCAAAGAAGACAGAGATCCAAGTGTCGTCGAAGCGGGCACGACAACGAACACGACCTTCCCTTTATGAGAGTGGACGATTACTCAAAGAGAGAAGGGATGGAGTATGCGTGAGAATGAGAGGGAGAGAGAGAGAGACATTGTCGAGATGGCGTAACTCGAAGAGAAAGGGATGCCTCTTCTTATATAGGTTTTTGGGAGTCCATGGATCCCAATCCATGGAGAACACACAATCAATGGATGAGATTGATTTGTGTTTCTTTCAACGGCTAAGATGTTGTTGTAAAAACACAATATTAAGTGATTTAATTTAAATTAACTTATATTGATAAATCAATATAATTAATCTCAAATTAAATCACATTTGACTAGAGATAGGATAATGAGAAGACCAACTTCCATCCCTAAAAGAGCGGGGACGGCTACTCCTCTCCACATGGAGAGTTGTAGTCGTCCACTCCTTTTGAGAGGAATGTGTCTATCTCCCCAAAATATCATTAGATCTCATTATATCATGATATCTCCTATGACTCTTGTCGTAAATAATTTTTCACAAAAATAATTCCAAATTATCTTGTGGAAAATATAAACCAAGCCATTGAAATTATGTGAATCTCATTCACGACCCAAAACTAAATGTAATTATATTTTCAACTAATCATTCAATGTGAATCCAATTCACATTAACAATTAATCAACAAATATAAATCACATAAGTCTCTCTCTAATATATATTATAAATCGTATTTATAATATACATGGATAATTGGATAGAGCTATCCACATTATCCATATCCACATTAATTAAATGGCATTTAATTACATTGGATAATCATTCTCATGCATTCAAATAATGTGAATCAAAGTCACATTATTCATGATAATTAAATCACATTTAATTATTCATTTCTCAATGCTCAGATATAATTCAACATTGGAATTATTCTTGAACTCTTTCAAGAATAATGCGCTTTCTCCACAGATACTTGGAGATAAGGACAGGGCAATTGTATTGTTCCACGTATAGTGACTTGGATATTGAGATCACATCTCAAATCCAGATCTGACGAACCTCTCAGAGATGCTTGATTTAATCAAGGATGCAAATCTAATCTTCTCATTGCATATGAATCTCATTCAGATCAATGTCCAACACTTGGACCAAGATCAGATTACTTCTCTACTGAGAGGAGTCACTAAAATCCAGACGTGTTTCATCACTCCCTCGGAATGGAAGCGTCATGGTTATACAATCGATTGTGATCACATCACCCTCAGGTATTCCTAATACATGTACATCCAACATACTGGAAGACCTGTGATTAACTTGAAGATATAGATCAATTTCACACTGTCATCTTCAAGGTTTCATCATCAAGTTTCTCAATCTTGGTCGTTGGGATTTGGTATCAATCATATGCTTTCCAAAAGCACATATCATACCTTCAAATTCTTATCATGCTTCCAAAGCACGATGATCGTGCATGGAATTTGATCGGTCCTAATACCTCATGAGTGATCTCATGTCTTCCGATTCAGAGTTGAACCTGTATGATCTCTTTGAGAGATCGTATTACTCATATGACCTTACATGCACACCAGCTCTCCGGTGTATAGACGTTGGTTAGGTCATTAACCTATTGGTTTGCCAAATGTACATACTCAGACATATATCAACACATCTATCTCCGGTCAGAGGATACGTGTCTGTATCATGACAGTATACGATATAGGACTTTGGTTATCTTGATCTCGTTAAGACCTAACTAATCTGACACCTCTGAATCTCTATTCCCATGCAGAGGACCTGCATCAAGAGGTCGGTCAGATATCGGCCTATATGAGAAAGGGTTGCCATCTCCTACTCGGGCTGGAGATCATCTCTTAACAATCATTTGACGGCGCTTGATGAGTACTCAATCTAACTTCTTAGATATTCATCCAAACACCAGCCTCTATGATTCTATTAGTGAATCAACAGTTGTATGATTATTAAGATGGCCATGGTACATAACCCTAATTGTACAGAGGGACCTTATAGTGCATTCATTCACTTAATCTTAGAAAGGGAGTGACAACAAATCAATAACTTTTATTGATAAATCAAATATTATAATAACATTTATTGTTGGAATGGTTCGCCTCGGGCTCACATGTCTAACAATTTTACATCTCTAGAGACGAAGACCTTTTGAGTCTCAGGTCAAAAAGTTGGTATCCAATACCATCTTTAACCTAATGAAGTAGCACTCCCGAGTGCAAGATTATAGCTTACTTGCATCCATGTTCTTCGTATGGACCAAGCAACCACAAATCCTTATGTGGTTAACACTAAGTTTGGTTCCATACCAAATCTCATGAGGAGTCTTAGGTACAGACTTGCTAGAAATCTTATTCAGGATATATATTGCAGTCTCTACTGCATATCCTTAGAAACTAAGTGGTAAATGTGCTTTACTCATCATTGAACGGAACATGTCCATGATGGTCATGTTCCGTCTTTCAGCAACACCACTAAGTTGAGGAGTTCCAGGAAGAGTTAGATTTGAAATAATTCTTTTCTCTTTAAGGTATTCCTTGAATTCATCTGAGAGATACTCTTCATATCAATCAGATCGAATTCATTTAATCTTCTTATCGATTTAGTTCTCAACCAAAGCCATGAACTCTTTGAACTTTTCAAAGGTTTTAGATTTATGACGTAATAGGAATATAAACCCATATCGTGAGTGGTCATCAATAAATGTCAAATAGTATCTATATCCATTTTGAGTCACGATACTGAAGGGAACACATACATCAGTATGTATTAGGTCGATAATACCTTCGCATCTTGCAACCTTGTTACGGAAAGGCATCCTAGTCATTTTACCTCGAATACGATTTTTGCAGGTAGGCAAAAGATTGAACCTATAGAAAATCTAAGGGTCCATCCTTTATCAATCTATTGATCATATCAACATATAAATGACCAAGCCTTTGATGCCAAATCACATTTGAATTATTTCCATCCTTCGTGGTTCTTTTAGGGTTTTTTATTAGTGGCAGTAACACTTATGGCATTTTCATTAATGCACAATTCATAGAGTCCACCAGAAGTTAGAACACCATCTGCAATATGTTTGTCATAACTATTTATGATAAGTTTATTATAGAATAGAAATGAATATCCATTTCTAACTAATTTAGATACGTATATAAGGTTCCTTCTAACATCTAGAACATAAAGACATTCCTTAAGCATAAGTACACTTCCACTAGATAATGATAGTCTGCAGGTCTCGAAGACGATTGTTGCAACAGTTACACCATATCCCATCTGGATGACTATCTCCCCTTCATAAAGATTCCTAGTTTCCTAAAATACATGCACCAAATTGCATATATGAACAGAAGCATCAGAATTGATGACCCAACTACCTTCTCGTCCTACGAGAAAATTGAATTCAATGATGAAAGTAGAATTCATACATGACGGGGCTTTACCTTTGTCAATATACTTCAGGTAATAAGGGTAGTTATGCTTCCAATCCCTGACTTCTTGCAGTGATGACACCCATCGGTCTTCTTTGATGTCACCAGTACGAAAGCAGTAGAAGATGCTTTGCCTCTTCTTCTTTATCTTCTGGGATGGGCCCTTCCGAGATCCTTGCTTCCGATCATACTTCCTTTCGACTTGTACAACTATTGCACTTCCAGAGGTATTATCTTTCTCAATTACATCTTCTACAGACTTTAATGAAGCCAATGACACAGTGTTAGATCAATCTTGTTCATGTGGAATGATAAAACAAAGTTATTGAAAGACTTAGGGAGCGATAACAGAATGAAGTCGGGCTGCATATCTGCGTCCATGTTAGCCACGAGAGTTTTTAGTTCCGAGAGGTACCCAAACATTTTGAGTACATTTTCTCTTATTGAAGTCACTTCCTACATTTTATAGTGAATAACTTCTTTCATAACATTATAACGCTGAGTTCGATTGAAAACATCGAACATCTCGTTGAGATTCAATATTATATCCTGACAGGTCTCCATGTCCACATGTTGGTGCTGAAGCACATTGGAGAGAGATCCCAGAATATAACATCTGACTAATGTATGATCTTCAACATATTTTTCATTGTATTTGATATCTTCCGAAGTCTTAGGGTTTACTATCTTGTCCTTAGACAGCACATATGAGATGCGATCCACAGAGAGAACAAGATCCAAATTAAAGAACCAATCCGAGTAATTTATTCTGTTCAACTGGTTCACCTCCAGGAGCCTACTGAGTGGGTTCATGGACTTTATTTTTTAAATTAAGAATGCACTATATTAGAACATATAAATATTTATATATTCAGTATTAAAAATTCTTTGATTAAGGATTTTTTAATCAAATTAGTATTGCCTTTTCAACTGTGAAAGTCCATTCCCTTAATCACTTTCAAAGCAAGAGATATACTTGCTACTATATCTCTAGCAAGTACTGGGATCTCCTTTTCTACCTTCGTTACATCCCAATAATATGAGAAACTGCAACTCAGGTAAAAAGAAGTAGGAACACATTCTTCCATGCAAATCCAACTGGCATTTCCCAATTCGGTCTTTAATACTCGGGCCCACAACCCCTAAGGCGATGTTGACCCATTGTTAATTAAACTAACCATCAACTGGAATAGCACTTGCTATGCGCAATCCAATATCGCCCCCATAATACGAGGAACCGATATTGGGGTCACTACGCATACAATCTTACTCTTTCGATAAGCAAAGAGCTCGATCCATGTGTGCTTGTATGCAGGAGATGTTACTTCGGACAGGCGTCTCCTACATACAATCCATGGTGACATAACCATTCGCCTTGACGGGACACCATGGATGTGACTTATGTGATCCTCCATATCATACTCAAATTCTAATTAATCAATGCCAATCATATTCACATGATTAATTCTTCCAAGAGAAATACAACTCTATTCAAAAAAGAGTATTTTTAATTGGATATAATTAATTTAATCATATTAAATTGATTATCAATCTGATTTAATCAACCAACAGATAATTTTAATTGAACTTGAAAGGATGGTACAATCTTAAAATACATATTATTCAAATTTTACTAATTAGGAAAATACACCATGACCTCTTCAAGAATTATCATTTCCTTACCCGCTGTCATGGCCAGTACGCACAAGATGTAGGACAGACCGCTCACGGAGCAACCTACTACCCCAATGATCCCCGACTAGAAACCATATCCACCTCAGGTCAGGATAATGTGATTTGATCATACTTTATTTGAGATGTTATTCGGTATCACAACTAAAGTTATACCATATAATATTTATCAAAACCATTTTGATGAATATTATAAAGAGATTTTCTAAACAAATCTCCAATCTTATTCAAGTAACAATGTTTTGCATCTAGAGATTATCCTACAACTATTTGTGGATAAACTAGAGATTTCATAAAACATTCATTAAATGGCCTATGATGATTAATCAGTTATTTTCATGATTATTAGACATTGCATTTAGTCAAGGAAAATTCATAATTCCATCATTTTTATTGAATTATAAACACATTAAGTAAAGATATTTGATGATCTAATCATCTTCCGACCCATCTCCATTGAATATGGAGTATCTAGGGCAAACAGAGTCGGAATCGCGCGAAATAAATTTGAGTGGTTTGCTTATTTGATTCTCTACTTAATATAAGTATTTATTTCACATTTTATTATGGGAAAACAATAAGTAAAAATAATTTTCGTACAGATCCGTGAATACATGCAAAATAATTTTCAATGACGGGAACGATTCGAATCATTTTCATGCACTTTTGGTACCAATTAAAGGTTACTATTTTGGGGACATATTTAGACATTTAAATACATTTACTAACCAAAAAACATGTCCAAATAGTGCAAAAATTGTATGTTTTAATTAAGCGAAAAACTGATTCGAATCATGCATCTAATGTAAAAACAATGATTATCGCGCATCCGAAACTTGAACCTCAATCGCCAAGAATTTTGAATCATATCCAAGACCTCAAACAAGACTCTGATACCACTTGAAGGATATGGAGAATCCTTAAGCGTATTACAGAAGAGTGAAGATTACATCATATGCGATCAGAGCGACTAGTCGCACTAGTTGCTTGATGAAGCAGAATTTAAAAAAATAAATGATGAAACTACATGGTTCAAGAATACTTATTGGATCGTTTCATCAAATCACATACAAGATTAAGGATTACCTCTTCAAGCGTGGTTGTGATCGTAGTCTCTAACGTAAGAGACCTCCTGTCTCAAGTCTAATCTGATTGGAGAGACGTTTGCAAGCGCATGGATGAACCGTGTGCTTCTCGCAATCCAAAGCATTGATCCAAGCAGTGAATCTCTTAATCTCGTCTCACGAGATCCAATGCCTTCTTCATGAGCGAGGCGCACCGAAGTAGACGGATATCCACGAGTAGTCGAGGAGGGCATAATGGTGTAGCAACGACGACGATCTTTCTAGGGTTTCTAAGTGGACGGCTACTTAGAGTGAGAGAGATGTGAGGTGAGAGAGAGAGCCATTTCAATTGTTGTGTTGTGTGTAAAGAAGAGCAGGGGTTGCCTCTCCTTTTATAATATTTTGGTAGTCCATGGATCTCAATCTATGGACAATACAAATCCAATGGTTCATTGATTTGTGTTTCTTTCAATGTCCATGATTTTCTTGTAAAAATAAAACAACATTTTAAATTAAATTAAATGTATTTTGAATAATAATCAATATAAATCAATTTCAATTAAATCAATCTACCTTGGATAAATTGGAAAGAGGCAAGCCTCCTTCCATAAGGAGAGTGGACGACCACCAATTCCCATAAGGACTTGTCGTCGTCCACCCTCTCCACATGGAAGGTGGATCCATCTTTTCTATTTCATGAAATCATGTATTCCATGAATATCACCATAATTTGCAACAATATTTGTTGCAATTTTATTCACACAAATAAATCATAATTATTTTATGAACATTGTGATCACGCAATTGGAAATCTGTGAATCACATTCACAACCTAAAATAAATTGTAAATTACAATTTTCAATTAATTGTCCAATGTGAATCCAATTCACATCAACATTTAAATTGTAAATGTTATCTACAAATAGCTATCTCTTATATATTACAATCATATTTACAATATATATATAATATGGATACTACTATCCACATTCTTCATATCCGTAATAATTAAATCATATTTCATTATCTTGGATCATCATTATCATGCATCAAAATAATATGAATCAATTTCACATTATTCATGGTAATTAAATCATATTTAATTATCCATTTGTCAAATCTTGGATATGATTTAACAATAGACTTATTCTTGAATTCTTTCAAGAATAATGTGCTTTCTCTCCGCAGATACTTTGAGATAAGGACATGACATTTGTATATTCCATGTACAGTGACTTGGATATTGAGATCACGTCACAAATCCAGATCACGGGGATCTCTCATAGATGCTTGATTAAATCAAGACCGTATGTATCTGAATCACATTCAGATCATTATCCAATATTAGGACCAAGATTAGATTACTTCTCTACTTAGAGGAGTCACTAGAATACAGACCTATTTCATCACTCCCTCGGAATGGAAGCGTCGTGGTTATACAATCATTTATGACCACATTACCCTCATGTAAATACATGTACATCCTGCATATTAGAAGATCTATAATAAACCTGAAGACATAAATCAATTTATATTGTCATCTTTAGGATTTTATCATTAAGTTTCTCATTTTGTCATTGGGAGTTGGTATCGATCATATGCTTTCCAAAAGCATATATCAAGCCTACAAATTCTTGTCATGTTTCCAAAGCAAGATGACCATGCATGGAATTTGATCGATCCTAAAACCTCATGAATGAGATCATGTCTTTTGATTCACAAGTTAATTTGTATGATCCCTTTGAGAGATCGTATTACTCATATGCCCTTGTATGCACACCAGCTCGCTGGTGTATAGACCTTGATTAGGCCATCAACCTATCGGTCTACCAAATGTACATATTCAGATATATATCAATACATCTATCTCCAGTCAGAGGATGCACGCCTATATCATGACAGTATACAATATAGGACTTTATTATCTTGATCTCGTTAAGTCAACTCTTTGACCTAACTAATCTGTTACTTCCAAATCTCTATTCATATCTAGAGGACCTGCATCAAGAGGTTAGTCAGATATCATCCAAAAGAGAAAGGATTGTCATCTCCCACTAAGGCTACAGATTATCTCTTAATAATCATTTGACGGTGCTTGATGAGTCCTCAATCTAACTCTTTAGATAATCATACAAGCACCAACCTCTAAGACTCAACAATTGAATCAACAACTGTATGATTATCAAGATGACCATGGTACATAACCTTAATTGTACTATGGGACCTTATAGTGCATTCATTCATTTAATCTCAAACATGGAGTGAAATAAACCAATAAATTTTATTGATAAATCAAACATTACAATAACATTTATTGTAGGAATGGTTCGCATCGGGCTCACATGGCTAACATGCATTGTACATGTCTTTTTTCCAAGTCAGCTTAGAGATAAATTAGACTTTAATACATTAAAGTGTAGATTTAGTGGATATTATGAAAATTCCAAAGGCTGTAATTTTTCACAAAATTGGAGATTTTTTTGGAAAGTTGTGGTGACTTTTCTTGAGAATCAAGATAAAAAGGAGCATGAAATCAAGAAAATCATACTCTTAGTGCCTTAGAAGACAACGAATATGGCATGGAGATGAGACAAGAAATATTGCATAACATACCTCATCCAAAAGTAAAACATGAACTAATCATAAATATATAATCTTTGAAGGAAGTATGTAGAGCCATGCAACTCACATGTATAATCGGTAACAAGAGATCCAAGACAAAACCTACATGGATGGGTGATTATTATCTGGATTTATGCAAGTCACATCATAGATGAAATAGATGAATATATACAGTAGAGGATTGTACATACTCTATTTCTTTTATTGAAGTAATGACATAATGAGTTGAGATCGTGTACAACTGCCATTAGGAGTGAATTCGACTCAATTGAGAAAAATGGTATTCGAGAACTATGTAATTGGCTAGGAGTTAGGAAATCCATATGGTACTAGTGGGTATTCAAAAAGAAGTGCCGAGTTGATGGTATCATTGATAAATATAAAGCTAGACTAGTTGCCAAGTGTTATACCCAGAAAGCTAGAATAGATTTCCACGAAACCTACTCTCTAGCATCCAAAATTGCATTTATAAGGATGATCTTAGAATAGTCGTATATATAGATTTATAGTTGTTTCAAATGGATATGAATACTGCTTTTCTCAATGGAGAATTGAGATAATATATTTATATGCGACAACATAATAGATTTCAGATGGAAGGAAATGAGGAGGTATACAAATTTTAAAAGTCATTTCACGATAATAGTATATCAAATTTCATGACAGTGTTATCAAATTTATATTTATTACAATAAGTTGGATAATTATGTGTATGTCAAGAAAAGTGGGAGCAAGTTTTTCATAAATGCTACTATATGTTGATGACATTTTATTTCGTGGAAATAACATGTTGATGCTTTTGAAATGAAAGATAAATTGAGCAATGAACTTGAGATGATGGATATATGAAAAGTATTTTATGTTTTTGGAATTCAAATCAGTAGAAATAGAAACTCAAGGATCTTGAGTCTAATCAAGAAAAAGATTTGCATATAACCCTGAAGAAATTTGAAATGCAAAAGTTGCAGTTTAGCCCCTGCACCACTTGTGATGGGAAAACAACTCAGCAGAAATTAGTGTCTTTAGAAGGACAGAAACCCTTGATGCTCCATATATGCACAAGCAATGGAAAGTTTGATGTATGCATTTATCTATAAAAGATCTGGTTTGATTTTTCTGTGAGCTTAGGAAGTAGATATAAATGTAATCACGGACAGACACATTGGAATGTCATAAAAAGCACAATGAGATATCTGAAAGATAGTGTACAATTAAATTTAGTTTATCAAACAAATTCACTTGAAGTTTGGTTACTTTTATGTAGATTTTGGAGGAGATGTTGATAACATGATACCTATATTTGGTTCATGTTTGATTGAGCAACTATTTCTTTCTTGAGAAGCACGCGAAAAATAAAGTTATGTTTTTAGACATACACAAGTAGGGTGACTAATTAAATCGACCGAAATAAACATTCCTATGTTCGAATTCAGTTCGATAAGGAATTTCGAGGGTTCGAATTCAAGTTTATTTGCATAAGGAACGTTCAAGTTTTGTTCGATAATAGTTCGTGAATAATTTCTAAATCATACATCTTAAAATGAACAAGTTCGATAGCAAAGTTCGACAATTCGATACTTTTAAATTGAATGTGTTACGATATATAAATATATATAGGGTAAAATGAGGCTGCCCCTAGGGGGTAGCTAACTTAGCTCCCCCTATCCAATTTTCTCCATAATTTTTTTTGTTCAGATCATTTTTTGATAACACTTTTACTTCAGGTTACATATTACAAAGAAACTGTTGGGAGAGGACAACAAGCTGTACCGCCAATCCCTTTAGGATGGCAAATCCAATTCTTCGGAACACAACATCCATAGACCTGGGAACCATAACATTACTATGCATAATTTTTTGGACCCTCTTAAGGAGCTCTACAACTTCAGACGCCCTGGATCCTTTCAGATTTTTATTTTTTTAAAGATAAAACTGTGTAAATTCATTATTATATCTATATATTATGTCATTCAATTTCGTGAGAAATAGAGACTCCTACGGCCTCCATCCAGACATGGTCGATTTAAAAATCCTGCGACCGTTAAAAAATAACTGTCTGGATGGAGGCCGTGTGAGTCTCTATTTCTCACGAAACTTGATGAAATAATATAGGGATATAGTGATGAATGTCCATGATTTTAGTTTTCAAAAAAAAAATATGGTAAAATGAGGCGAGGGGAGCTAAGTTAGCTGCCCCTAGGGGGCATCCCCATTCCACCCCCCCCCCCCCACACACACACACACACATATATATGGGTAAAATGTGTATGCCCCCTACGGGGAGCTAACTTATTTCCCGCCGCCCCATTTTTCATATATTTTTTATTTTTTTGAAAATAAAAACCGTGTGAATTTATTATTATATCCATATATTATGTCATTCAAATTTCATAAGAAACAGAGACTCCTATGACCTCCATCCAGACAATGTCGATTTAAAAAATCCTGAGATTGTTAAAAAATGCATGTCTGGATGAATATTGTAGGAGTCTCTATTTCAAACGAAATTTGAGTAAAATAATATAGGGATATAGTGATCGATATTCACAAAAAAAATTTAAAAAAATAAAAAATGGAGAAAATAACAGATAGAGCTAAGTTAGCTCCCCTAGGGATAGGGTTGATGGGGCTGCCCTCTGGGGGCAGCCAACATGGTTGCCCCACCCCATTTTTCAGCAATTTTTTTATTTTTTTTTGAAAAATATCACCATGTATATTCATCCCTATATCCCTCCTATATGCCATTCAAATTTCGTCAGAAACTGAGACTCCTACGACCTTCATCCAGACAGGGTCGATTTAAAAAATCATGTGACCGTTTAAAAAATGACGTATGGATGGAGGCCGTAGGAGTCTCTGTTTCTGACGAAATTCGAATGGCTTATAGGAGGGATATAGGGATGAATATACATGGTGACATTTTCCCAAAAAATAAAAAAATTTGCGAAAAATGGGGTGGGTGCAGCCATGTTGGCTACCCCTAGGGGCAGCCCCATTTTTCCCATATATATATATATATATATATATATATATATATATATATATATGGGACCTTTCAAATGAGGTGAGGGGCTTTTCTGAAATTGTAAAGGCTACTGTGAATTTAGTAAAAACTCGGTAATAGTTTTGTAAAGTATAAACTGCACATTGTAAAAAAATGAATTTTGTAAAATATAGTATCAAAATTTAAATTAACATTTCCATCATATATAATAATATTTACATAATTTTATTTCACTATACATGTTGTGTTAATACTTATTATTATATGTATGAAACAAGAAATTGTAAAATTTGTTGGAATCAAATATATGGTGAGACCCCGCCTCATTTGAAATTTCTCCTATATATATATATATGGGTAAAATGGGGCTGCCCCCAGGGAGTAGCCAACTTGGCTACTCCCACCCCTATTTTTCCCTCTTTTTTTTATTTTTTTGAAAAATAAAAATTTGTATATTCATCATTATATCCCTCCCACATTCTATTAAAATTTCGTCAGAAACAAAGACTCCTAAGCCCTCCATCCAGACGTGATTTTTTTAACGGTCGCAGGGTTTTTTAAATCGACCATGTTTGGATGGAGGCCGTAGGAGTCTCTGTTTCTGACGAAATTTTAATAGAATGTGAGAGGGATATAATGATGAATATATAAATTTTTATTTTACAAAAAAATAGAAAAATAAGGGAAAAATAGGGGTGGGAGTAGCCAAGTTGGCTACTCCCTGGGGGCAGCCCCATTTCCCTCTCTCTCTCTCTCTCTCTCTCTCTCTATATATATATATATATATATATATATATATTAAATTTCTCGGTTGTATCCAATATCATAACATTACACAGCTTATGAATTAGGATTTAAATCCATCATAGATAACAATGAATAATAACACAAAGCATCTCATAAATTCAACACATAACAACTAAAAAAATTACAAAGCATGATTTGCATGTCATTCTTCTCTCTAGCATTTCATTGAACAGCTGGTTAAGACAAAAAATAAATGTAAGAATGTATAAAGATGATAGATTCAAAACATGTAAGAAATGTTAGAGGTGGATTCAATATCACAACCAACGATGGAGTCGTGCAGCAACCTAGATGACTGAATCGGGTCGAGGATAGCGAAGATGTGGCAGTGGCTGTTGTAAGGAGAACTTGGGGGTGGTGTTGGCGTAGTGATAGAGAGAGGGAGGTGGTTGGCAGGGTTGTAGCCATTGGGGAACTGAACCAGTAGGGGCGTCAACGTGTACATGTTGTCGCGAAACTTGCATGGTGGCCTTGGATGTGGAGAGAAAGTGTTGGGGTTGACTGCAGTGGGCTTATGGATGGAAATGTCGAAATTAGGGAATGGGGATTTGGTAAATGTGTTGGTGAGTAACTGGTGGGGGAATTAGGAATTGGAAAATGGATGGGGTGGAAATTGGATTTGGATGGGAGGAAAGTAGGAATTAGGGACATTGGGGCGTATGGAACAAATTGAGAAATGGGTGGGGTGGGAGCTGATGAAGTCACGGGTGGGCACTTGGGCATAGAGGGAACTAAATGTATTAGGAATTAAAATTACGTAAATTATATTTACGTAACGTAAATACAATATACATTTATATTTGGATATATATATATATATATATGTTATCGAAGACGAACATTTATTGAACAAACTTATATTAATGCATGTTCGGTTCTTAAGCTATCAAAATAAAATTTAATGCTTATATTCAATTCATTAAGTCACATATGAACATTTTTCAAATTAATGTCGAAAAACATTACTCTAATCAAACATGAAAATGTTCGGTTTGATTAACAACCTTATACATAGGAAGTTGAGGATGTTGCATGTAGCATAGTCATCACTTATGCTATTCAGATCATACACTTTCTTTGGAACTTAGATCTTGAATTAAAATATATTGTGATAATCAAGTTGTAATAAGCTTGATTAATAGTGGAGCAAATAGTTTCAAGAAAAGTATATTGGGATCCATTATTACTATATTAAGGATATAGTGGGTAAACAAGAATCAAGCTAACACATAAACCTACAAGTAATATCTTAGCTGATTCTTTCGTTAAAGGACTTGCTGCAAGAACATACATTAAACATGTTGGTTTACATGACTTAGGAGTGATTGAGTTAAGTGACATGTATCATGAATAATGAACCGTATGTAGACATCTCCTAGAATATCGATAGTTCTCGAATAAGGGGAATGTTCAATATCATTATCATTTTGATAAAGTGGGATATATTGGGGTCTGTTACCAGAAAATTGATATTAAATTGTCATAAATATAGAGATAATGATGATGAATATGTGATTCATCGCTCTAATTAGTTGAAAATTGAGTTTTGTTCCAAGAAATTAGATGCATTCACATTTTTATATCACAAAATTAACTTTCATTCACTTATAAATAATTTGCACAAATTAGCATTACATTTTGCATTCGTATCCATCTATACTTTTTCACCTAACTTCATCCATTTTTAATCAATTCATGCTAACTCCAATTGACATGAAACTAATTTCATTGTGTATATATCACTAATCATGATAAAAAAATCATATAAAAATTCGTGTACATATTTGAAATAAACCCAAACTCTAATTTCAGGATAAAAAGTCGTAAAAGCCAATATTTCTCTCATACAATGTCTAAATTCATAAACTCACTTTTGAATTAATGTGCATTCAATTATCTGCAAATCAAGATGAAATTCAAAAGAACTGGAGTTCATTTGTGAAAATTAGATTTTGGGATATAATTGTTTATTGTACATATTCACTAATTTTGATCTATAATTTCATGTATATATTTAACTCTTTTCAATTGTTTTATCTTTCATTTATTTATTTTATTTCATATTTTAACTAACTAAAAAATATTCAAAATCCAAAAATATCAAAAATGCAATGCAAAAGAACAGTTCTTGAGCCTATTGGCCTAATCCACATGTATATATTCCATCTCTCTAATATATGTTAACCTTTTATTAACTCATAAAAATATCGAAAAATTGCATTTATTTCCATTACATTATTTCACATTACATTTGATCTTGTATGTAATATTTATCTCGGAAAATCAAATAAAAATTACAAAACTTAAAAAATGATACTTTATATTCATAAAATATCACAAAAAATATTCATGTCTTGCACAGTTGGTTTCATTCATATTTGAGCCCTTCATTAACATTGTAGATTACACTTAGATGAACATTTTTCATGTTTGGCATTTTTATATTCGATTCATTTGTTATGTTTAATGTATTTATTTATGCATTTCATGCATTGGTTAAAATCCTTGCTCAATGGTCGCACCATGTGGCACCACCCCATTCGCCCACTTTAGCCTCGAGGTCAAACTCGCCCAACCATTGGTCAACATTTTTTTGTCCTTTAGCGCCCATATCATGGACCATTGGATCAAAGTAATCCACCCACCTTACTCTCATTGCCAAACACATGCCTAGCATGCGCTCCATCTCTAAACATTAGATCTTGGAAGATCCATCGATCACTGCTTCTCCTTCTCCCCCCACAGTCGATGCTTTTCTATCTCCCTCTCTATTCATATCCCTCGTTGGACCCCATTACCCTCTGAAAATCCAACCACCTGCAAAACCCTACCATTATCCCTAATTTTAACCAACTCCACCTAACATTATCCCCTTCTCCATCGATGGTCGTTAGAACCTCCCTCCCTCTACGACTTTATCTCTTCCTGGAAACACCCCAAACCCCCATGCCTTTCACCTTCTTCATATTAAAACCCACCGACGACAACCTTCTCAAGGGATCTGACATCATCGTCTTCTTCCAAAATGTGAGAGAGAATCCGAGTTCAGGCCGGTGATAGTAGTCAGACCCTTCACGACGAGGACCTCGAACGATCCATGGTTAACCTCATGTTGCTGCACCACCCAAGAGAACCGAAGCTACGTCGTGCTCCACCCACAATGAGGGAAGAATTGAAGAGAGCCTCTCTGCTCCTCCTTATCTCAGGCAAGTACCTCTCTATACCCCTTTGCACCTTCGTCTCCTTCTTCATTCTACTCCTCTTCTCTTCTCTGTTTCGTACTCCATTCTCGGATTAACTCGGCCACCATCCATCTTCTTCCCCCTCCTATGATTCAACCATTGAATCAACAACTATATAATTATTAAGATGGTCATGGTACATAACCCTAATTGTACTAAGGGACCTATTATGCAAATTAGTTATTCTTCAATTCAGATTAAGGAGTGAATTACAATAACCTTTAATGCATAATGGCTCGTCGTGGGCTCACATGTACAATAATATCCCACTAGAACAAGGAACCATTTAATGAGTTAATATTTAAACACGCACTCATGTGCTAATCATAAGCTATTTAGAAAAATAGCTTTGTAAGATGACTAGTCACTCTCTTTCCAAGAGACTATGCCAAGTCCTTTTACAGACTTGCATATTCCCAATAACAGTGCTTGCGCCCAATGCGAATGTTGCATCTTATGCAACAAATACTTGATCTTATTACAATGCCTTTGTCACTATAATTGGATAAGTATTATAACAAGTAAGTGATACCCTTATGCCTAGAGATCTATATCTCCTTAGGCTAAGGTATAGTCTTAAGTCTAGTACGGTATCTGTAGGTAAGACATTTTAGATCACTTTCTATAAAAGTCTTAATTTCTTAAAAAAAATTTGATATCACTATCTTAAAATCTTGTGCCTATGAAGATGTTGATTATTACTGCAATTTAATATTTTATCTCCATAGTAGGACTGATAATATTTTACTGCTCCCACTTCATGGAAGATACCTTGCCTTTGTACACATCTAGCATACACCGAGCTTCCCATAGCCGATGCACTAGGGTATGTAGCTTCGGCATTCACATCCTCAACTCTTTGAGGTGCTATCTCTTTAAACAGGTCAGTACCATATCTTAAGTGAAAGAATCTTTCCTTGGAGCTTTCCAGAAAAATAGAATATGTCCAAGGTGTACTACTAATGTGATGGTCCCAATGCCCTCTTCTCTTTGATTCCGAACAACTTCAGAACTAAGATATAAGAGGCACAGTTGAGATCTTTTATCTCAAGGTATGGAATAGCCAGATCATAAAACACTTGTTATCATCCTTGTATCATTCCAATGATTATGACTTTATCTACATTTAGCACGATGAACACAATGGCACTCCCACTAAGATTCATGTGGTTCATGAAGAATCTATCTGAAATCATAACCTTTATAATTTCATTAAATCTGATGTTCCAACTAGAAGAAGCTTATTTGAGTCTACAGATGGAGTTCCTTAGCTTGCACACCTTGCATTCTTCAACCATGAAGTCATGGGGCTAATTCGTATGAATATCCTTGTTGAGGTATTCATTGAGCAATTCAATCTTGACTTCCACCTTACAGATGTCATAGTCAAGTTGTGTAGCTACAGTTAGCAATATTCTGATAGGTTTAAGCATGGTTACTAGAAAGAAAGTCTCATCATAAGCAATGTCTTCTTTCTGTGTGTAGCTCTTGGCTACGAGTTGTGGAAGGTCTCTACCTTCTCATCAGATTCCCTCTTTTTCTTGAAGATCCATTTACACCCAATGGATTGACCTATGTAGGTGGATCCTTGAGGTTTCATACACAACACTTGTATGTGAAGTCTACTTTAGTCTTTATTGCTAACATCTATTTTTCCATGTCATGATCTACAAAAGCTCCATCATATGAAGTTTGATCATTGTCAGATTTCTCTAACACATAGAATCCATACCCTTTAAGTGGTCTTACCACCCTCAAACTAATTTGATGATGTATGATTGTTTCATCTTTAATTGTCCTTTCAATTTTCCGATTATAGGAGCCTCATTATCCCCTTTTGATTCAATAAGTCCCTTTACTTCATTCTTATCTTGAATCTCAAGAAAGTCATCCTCTTATAACCATATTCTTAGAAATGAAATCTTTTAAGAATATAAAGGTCATAAAAGAGGTATACAATATCATTCTTTATATTCCTAATGAAGTAGCACTCTCAAGTGCAAGATTCCATCTTTCTTGCATCCATGTTATAGCACAGACGAAGCAACCCTTAAATCCTCCAATATCTGACACTAAGCTTGGTTCCAAACCATAGCTCACGAGGAGTTTTGGGTTATATTTACATGGAATCTTATTAAGGATATATATTGTAGTTTTTACATGCATTCCTAGAAACTAAGAGGTAATTATGCTAAGTGTCATCATTGATCAGATCATGTCAAACATGATCCAATTGCATCTCTTTACAACTCCATTGAGATGAGGTGTATTAGGAGGAATGAGATAGGAACGATATTCTTTTGTCTATAAGGTATTCCTTGAATTCATCTAATAGGTACGATAGATTAAATTCTTTTTATCTTCCATCTAACTTTGGTTCTCAACCAAAATTATGAAATCTTTGAAGATTTCAAAGGTTTCTAATCGGTAAATGAAGAAATCTCATACCAGAATAATCATCAATATATATCACATATCATTAATGTTTATTATGGTATAGAGGGTCCACATGCATCAATATGTACGAGGTCTTGAATGCCTCGGCATCTTACACCTTTCCCAGAGAAGGGTGCATCACACATTTTAACTTTGAATACAATATTCACAAGTAGTAGGATTTGAATTTTCAGACAATCTAAGGTTCCATATCTTACTAGTCTATTGTCATATCAGTAGGCATATGTCCAAGTCTTGATGTCAGATCATTGGCAAATAATCTTCATCCTCATATTAATCTTTAATGATTAAATTTCCAGTAGTAGAAATGTTAATGAACCATTCATTTATACTCTAATTTAGTAGAGTCCTCTAGATGTTGGATTACTATCTGATATATATCCATTATACTCTTTATGATAGGTCTATTACATAATGTATGTCTATTTCTAACACGTTTAGAAATAAACAATGAATGTATTCTAATATCTATGACTCTCCCATTGAAAATATGTAATCTTTCTATCCAATTAAGATTGTTGCAACAATTACATCAACTCCCATGTGGATGACTATTAAACCTCAAGATCAAAAATTTCTAGTCTTCTAAAATATATGCAACTAATTGCAAGTATTGTTACAAGGAGATACAATTATTGGACTTTTAATCTTATCTAATAAGTAAGTCAATTCAATGATGATATGTAGATGTTGAATATCCCGATGCACTATCCGGGTCCTTCTCTAAGGATCTTGGATAGACTAGATAGCCATATTATCAATACATCAGCTTGTTGCAATATTGGCATTCATCCAACTCTTTGGATGACATATGTATGGAAGTCATAGAAGTACAATCAACCCTTTGACTCCCCTTCTTATATGGGTCAGACCCATGCTTCCATTGTGCTTCCTTAACACTTATACAACCATTGTAAAATAAAGAATCTCTTAAATTAAATATGTCCTTAAGGTACTTCAATATAAGAGTATTTCAACATTTATTCTTGCTTCATCCCATTCATACGATATGAATAATATGATGCATCATGAAAGACTTCAGTAGAGATAGCAGAATAATAGCATTCATCATGTCCACACTCATCTTAACTCAAAAAGGACTTAGATTCAGGAAGTCACTCAAACATTTTGAGTACATCATATCTTATCGAGCGATCATTCTTAATAATGCAGCAAACCATGTCATTCATGATTAAATGTCAAGAGCACATATGTTTGCCAAAACATCTTCTTCGATTTTTAAGAATGATCTTGACAATTACAATTATCACTGACATGTTACTTCCAAAGACCAAAGACTTTATAGACATACAAACCCTAGGTTGTTGTCCTATTGTCTATTTAATTAACAATCATCATAGTCATGAGGTAACTTGCACATTGCAACCACATACATTATGTGTCTAACTGCAAGTACTATATCTTAATATGCAAGTACTATATCTTAATCATGGATCCCATCCATGATATTGGTTATGACTAAGTATAGATTTGAGTGGATTTAATGAATGTTATATGGAATAAGATAATTTTCATAAATATATATAAGTATATATCTTTGATTAAGGTTATTAATATTTTAAATCAAAGTCGTATTGCCTTTTAAACTCTGAAAGTTCATTCCCCTATTTACTTTCAAAGCAAGAGATATATTTACTATCATATCTCTAGCAAGATCCGGGATCTCCTTTCTACCTTTGTTACACCCAATTATATGAGAAATTAGAACTCGGATAAAAAGAAGACGGAAATTATTCCACATTGCAAGTCCAATTGTATTTTCCAATTCGATCTTTAACACCCGAGCCCATCATCCCTAAGGCGATGTTGACACATTATTAGTTGAATCAACTGTCAATAGGAATAGAACTCATTATGTGCAATCCAATATCGCTTTAATTATATGAGGAATAAATATTGAGGTCACCAAGCATATGGCTTTACTCTTTTGAGAAGCAAAGAACCTGATCCATGTGTGCTTGTATGCAGGAGCTATCATTCAAGTAGTCGTCTCCAACATACAATCTGTGACGATGGAACCCTTCGTCTTGATGGGAGACCATGGATTTCATTTATATGATCCTCCACATCTCATTCAAATTTTAATTAATTATTATGAATCATATATTATGATTGATTCTTCCAAGGGAATTACATCTCCATTCATAATAGAGTGTTTATTTTAATTGGATATAGTTAATTTAATCATATTAAATTAATCAACAATCTAATTCAACTAACAAACAACTAGGGTTTGCTTGATATTACTATATTGTATACACCCTCACATTTGTACAATTTTATTATTCTAATTAGTTGATTAAAGTACGCAGAGACTTCTCATGATACCCATCCTTGAAATGGATCAAGCCATATCGAAAAGATTATGCTAACAGGGAGCGCTTTGATGAATCTGTGATTCATCTCTCTAAAAGTTGAAAATAGAGCTTTGTTCCCGAGTAATTAGATGCATATTTCCATTTATATTGCATAATTAGCATTCATGCATGCAAGCATAATATCTGCATTTTAACATTCATATTAGCATTAAATAAGAAGCCAAATTCACTTGTAAATATTCACTTGTATATTAGCTAAAATACCCTATTTGTATAATTTTATACTAACTCCGAATCTAATAAAACCAAATCTATAGTGTATATATTACTAACACTAATAAAGGAAAATATCAAAAAAATACTAACTTGTAAAATTGACCAATAAAACCCCAATCCAAGTTTGAAACTAGGAACCTTAGAGTGCACATATCTCTCTCATACAACCTCCGAATTAGGTCTAGTCACTTTTAAAGTAATATACATTCAGAGACCTTCTAAACAAGACAAATTTCATTAAAATCGGAGCTCGTATGCAAAACTTGGGTTTTGGGCCCCTTTTGTATATTGTACAAATTGACCAAAATGCCCTTGCATCTTAACCTTTTATTTTCTTAATTATTAAAAATCCAAAAAAATAGATTAAGTTGTAAATATTCCTCTCATATTTTTTTAACTTTATTTTAATTTTTCTCTCTTTTAATAGTGGCAAAAAATTAGAAAAGATAAAATATAGTATTTTATATCTATAAAGTACCACCCAAAAATATATTTTCTACAGATGATTTCATTTGATTTCCGACCCTTCACGAAAGTTATAGATCTCGTCGAGACGAGCAACTTTCGTGTTGACCACTTTTTGATTTAATACTTTTGTTATTTATTTTTGAATTTTGTTTACATTTAATTTTTGAATTTTCTAGGAGCGACATGTGGCAGCTCCTGGAGCCGCCACATGTCACCCCTTTATTTTACTATTTTTGAATTTATTTTATTATTGTCAGATTTATTATTATTATTATTTTATTACTGTATTTTATTATTTTATTTATTTTATCTCACTTTTACCTCTTCTCCCCTTACTTAGTCTTCTACTCCAAGCCACATCTACCCCACTTCTCCACCATCTTCTCCACTCTCTCCATTTCTTTTACAACTACCTCCTCCTCTTTTTATTCACCACCACCTCCATCATTTTTCCTCATCCACCATTCTTGAGAGAAAGAGAGCCCCGAGCCCCCTTTGATGTGTCATTGGTGACAACTTTGGCACAGTAGGTCGAGCGACGACAAGGCTTAGGTGAGATCCGTGGAGCATCGCCCACGTAGCAGTAGCTTCTCCAAACCCTCTGCCAAGCTTCGGAGACCGCCATCTCCTCGAGGCCATGATGGAAGTCGCAAGACGCGGCTCCACCTTCGACGACCACAGGTAAATTTTCTATACTCATCTACTTTATTTATTTTATCTAACAATTTTTTCCTTGTCGTTTCATCCACAAACCACAACACAAAAACCACATCACCATCACCAACATCACTTCATCTCTACAAATTTCATTTCCTGTTTATAAAAAAACAAAACAAAAAACAAAAAAAAAGCCACAACCGCAGGTCTCCTTGGACGGTCGTGCTTCACGGCCACGTCCCCTGGCCCGCCGACCACCACAGCCGCCCAGGTCGTGAACTCCACCGTCGACCCTCATCCCAGCCGCCGGCCCTCTGTCGCTTCCCAACGGCCGCTTCCTTCGCCCACGCGTGGCTGCCGGCCACGCGCAGCTGCCGCGCACTGCGCCCGCATCTCCGGCCCGCTCCCACACCGTGCCGCCCTCCAGCCAGTCACAGTCCCCACGCCTGCAGGCGCCGCCCTCGCGCGCCTCCGCAGGCACGTCGCCGGCCCTCTTCCGCGGGTTCCGCTGCGCGCAAGCACGCCGCCCCGCCACCGGTCGCTGCAGCGTGCAGCGCCTCCGCGTCCCCCCAGGCTGCGCGCCCCAGCTCGGCCTCGTCGCCCCTGCGGTTGGCCGCCCCAGCCCGCTGGCACCCGTAGCCGTTCATGCTCCGCCGCATCTCCCTCGACCACGTGCAGCCCGCCGACCATCGCGCGATGCCGCGCCCCCACGCGTCATTCCCTCAACGCCCGTGCGCTTCCCCGTAGCCGCGCGCGCCTGCCGAGCCCCTGGCCGCCGCCCCCATCTCGCGTGCCCTAGCTTGGGGATGAAGGATACGTGAAGGTCCAATTTCATTTTGTTTATTATCCTGTGAAAATTGCACTTTAAATCCTTCCTGTTTCAGTAAATTTCAAAAGTGCCCTTAGGCACATTTCAGTTTGTTTCTTTCATATTTTTATTGCAAAGATACCCTTAGCTTGGATTATTAATATGGACAGTCATTTAGCATCATTTTATTCAATCAAAAATAGCATTTTCTAGAGCAACTAATTCTTTATCTTGTGGCTACTTAGTTATATTTTTGTGAGCATCCAGTCATTTATTAAAATTCAGAGACTAAAAATCAGTGATACTTTGTCCATTTAAGCTCTCAAATTCGCACATAGTTAGTTATTGCTCCAAAGATTGTGAAACAATTGTAAATGATGCACCTAATTGTGCTTTAATTACATTCCAAATTTAGTCCAATTAGGAGTTGTCTTAAGCATAAAATAAATTCCTTAGCAATTTCTGTATATGATTATTAATTAATTCCACGAATAAGATTTTTGAGAAATTTCAAAGCTCCTGGATTCCTTATTGAAATATCTACTTGAGATAAATCAATCTCTGGATAATTTAACTTCGTGGATTTATTAGAAATTAAATACCCATAGTCGCTCTGTTTTCAGTAAAAAAATTGATAAAAAAATCATAAAGTGTCAGAAAATTATAAAAAAAATAGTGTAGCTTCATTTCATCATGTTTATCTTATAGTAAATTTTTCATAATTTTTATATCTCATTTGCATGAAAAATTTCATAAAAACCCTAAAAAAGTGTGTATTTTTCATTTGTGCATTTTTAAATCCAAAAATTCCAAAAAAATACATTTTGCATTCGTTGTTGGATTGGGTTATTAGAAAATATATAACTTGGCTTATTTGAATTAATTTCACATTAAAATTAAATTTGTCTAAGTTAGTTATTTTCCTTCTAACTTAATTCAACCGTAAGGAAACTTAATTCAACCGTATTGTGCATTCGGCATTTTTATTGCATAAAAAATACCAAAAAATCCCACTTGAAAAACTGTAATCTAATCACTCTAACTTGATCCCGAGTTGTTCCTTTGCCTCCTTGAGTCGATCCTAGGGCTTGACCAGGCTAAACAAACATAAAACCATGCGTTAATTCATTCGACGGTTCATCGATTTGTGCGATTAATTTTTGATCGATCCGGATTTATCCTACTGCAACGAAAACGTCAATCCGACAACATTAAAAGGGTAGATCCGCGGTTCTTCACGCTTACACTATGATGCAAGGTGTCGATTAAGTAACACACTTGCATATCCATGGCCTAGACACCATCGTCGAATCAATTCAAGACAACATAATCGTTACCAATTGTACCAAGAGGTTTTGTCGAACACATGCTCTTGGTGACCAGCATGATACATATATATATAGTAATTTTAGAAATATTAGGCATCTTAAAACACTTTGAGATCCTAAATTCTAAGTGTATCAATCAAACATGTTCTTGGTTTTGCATGTAAAAGTTGTCCTACAACTATTGTAGGATAAACTATGGTATTTGTCATTAAACTCTCATTCAATGGTTGTTGATGTTTAATTAAATATTTTCATAAATTATTAATTTATCAGGGTAAATTCATAATTTTCTTGATTTACATTGAATTATAAACACATTAAGCATGTGATTATTATGATCCAATCATCATCTGATCCTTCTCCGCTAAATATGGAATATCTAGGTTAAACAGAGTCGGAATCGTGTGAAATAAATTCGAATGGTTTGTTGGTTTAATATTATACTTATTAAGGTGTTTATTTCATGTTTCATGATAGAGAGATAGTAAACAAAATTTAATTTCTTAAAGATCCATGAATACATACAAAAACAATTTCACTACAGGGATTTTTCAAATTTTAATTCATGTACCTTTGGTGCCAACAATTGGCTACTATTTTGGGTACATATTTAGGCATTATAATTATGTTTTATTAACCAAAAAAATTATTCAAACAGTGCATAAATAGGAGCTTTTCATTTTAGCAAAAAACAATTTGAAACATGCATCATATGCACAAACCACGAGTCCACGCGCACCTGATATGCAAAATCTTGTTCCCTTAGGGTTGGGACCATATCCAAGGCCTTTAACCAAGGCTCTGATACCACTTGAATGCTAGGGTTTGGGCTTTAGCACATCATGGAAGTGTGAAGGTCGCATCGCATACAACCTAGGGCAACTAGTCATACTAGTTGTGTCGGGCAACAGAATTCAAAAAAAATAAATGATGAAATCATATGATTTGAGAACACTTCTCAAATCGTTTCATCAAAAACACAAACAAGTAAAAGGATTACCCTTAAAGCATGTTTGTGATCATGTCTCTAAAAGAAGAGACCTCCTGTCTTAAGTCCAACCTGACGGAGAAGGCACTTACGAGCGCATGGATGAGACGCGTGCTTCTCGAAATCCAAGTCTAATATATAATCTAAAAATATATTCATTTCATCTCACAAAATCCTACGCATTCTTCATGAGCAAGGAGCATCGAAAAGGGTGGAGATCCACGAGCATTCGATCCAGCAGCATAACGATATGATGATGAGGCTCTCTAGGTCAATATGTGGACGACCACAATATTGAGAGAGAGAGAGAGAGTGTGTGTGTGTGTGTGTGTGTGTGTGAGAATATGGAGAGAGAGAGAGAGACATAGAGTTTTGTTACTCTTCAATTTATGATATTGTTGTTGTTGTAAAGAAAGAGCAAAGACTTGCCTTTCTTTTATAACAAAATAGATGTATATGGAGCAATCCATGTGCACATAATAATCAATGGTATAGATTATTTTGTGCTTTAAATCAATGGTCATGATTTTATTGCAAAAATTTACAACAACAAGTACTTATTTCAAAATAAATTAAATATATTGAAGATCAATCAATATTATTCAACTTAAATCGAAATAACATGCAACTACTTGGAAGGAGAGCAAGTATCCTTCCTTATATAGGGTGGACGGCCACCAACTTGAAGAGCTCAAGTTGATCGTCCACTCTATGTAGGGTAAGGAGGCTCTCTCATTCCTATTATGTTGAGATCTCATATCTCATCATATATTCCACATGTGCAACAACTTTTATTGCAGAATTATTTGCCAAAATAATTACAAATTATTTTGTGATAATTTCAATCATGTCATTGACAATTATGAATCATATTCATACATCATAAAATTTAATTTGTATCTATAATCAATTGTTCAATGTGAATCCAACTCACATCAACATATAATTCATAAATATTATTTACAATAACATCTCTTCAATATATTATAAATCACATTTATAATATTTATGATTATTACAGATAGTGATATCCACATTAATCATATCCTTGATAATTAAATCATATTTAATTTTCTTAGATGCCTATTCTCATGTACCCAAATAATATGAATCATATCCTTATTATTCATAATAATTAAATCACATTTAGTTATAGCAATTTTTCTCAATGCTTAGATACATTATCAACAATAGAATTATTCTTGAATTTGCGCTTTCTCTATGAATACTTCCAGATAAGGACTGGGCGATTGTACATTCCATGTATAGTGACTTGGATATTGAGATCATATTTCAAATACAGATCAAGGGAACGTCTCAGAGATGTTTGATTAAATCAAACTGTAAATCCAAACTTCTCATTGCATGTGAATCACATTCAGGTCAATATCCAACATTTGGACTAAGATTGGATTACCAATCTATTGAAAGAAGTCACTAAAATCCAAACATGATGTATCACTCCTTCAGAATAGAAGTGGCATGGTTATATAATCATTTATGATCAGATCACCTTTGAGTATTCCTAATACCCGTACAACCTATATACTAGAAGATCTAGAATAAATCTGAATTTTTAGACCACATTTGAACTGTCTCATTCAGGGTTTTATCATTAAGTTTCTCATTTGATCATTGAGAGTTGGTATCGATCATATACTTGATATTGATGAAGTTCCTATACCGTAAAATGAAGAGATAATAAAAGATAACATACATGTATAGGGTGGTATGATCACTTCAGAGGTATGGATTCCACATATCAGAAGAATTTAATAATGATCCAACTTCATATGATAAAGCATTAGCAAATCATGACATGGAAAGGTGGATGCTAGCAGTGAAGTCTGAAGTACAATCAATGCACAAGAATGGTGTATGTACCCTCATGGATCCACCTAAAAGGGTTAAACCTATTAGGTGCAAATGGATCTTCAAGAGAAAGAGGAAACTAGACGGAAAGTTAGAGACCTTCAAGACACGATTTAGAGCTAACGTCTAGACAAAAAGAGAAGGCATCAATTACGATGAGACATTCTCTCATGTGTTCATGCTTAAATCCATGAGGATGTTACTAGCTATAGATGCACACCTTGACTACGACATCTTGAATATGTCCATCAAGACTGCATTCCTCAATGGATAGCTCGATGATGATATCTATATAAAGTAGCCCCAGGGCTTCATAGTTGAGGAAGCAAAGTGTGCAAGCTAAAGAAATCCATTATATGGGTTTAAACAAGCTTCTCGTAGTTGGAACATCTTCTTCGATGAAACCATAAAGAGTTATCATTTCGTTTAGAATCTTGATGAATCATGTATATACAAGAAGCTCAGTGGGAGCGCCAATGTACTCATCATGCTTTATGTAGACGACATCATGATCATTGGGAATGATATTATATGATGACACACGCACATGAGGAGTCATGGGCCAGTGGTATGCTTTATATGGGTTATGAAAGCTGGTTGGGCTTCTCTACAAAATGCCTAGGTGTGAACGTAAGGAGCATGCACCTGGGAGGGACCTGTTTACAAATATAAAAAGTTGTGAGGGTGGCCTGCAAATTACCCAACCTGCATGTGCTCTGCGTGCACGCGGGCTAGACTCGCGAGGGGGACTTGGTTCAGGACAGTCTTGGAAGTTGGATCGATCGACACTAGGGTAGGAGGCCACGTGTCATAGCCTTCTGCTTCGTTGCTGCTTCGAGACTGATAAACTTGTAGGCTTGATGTAGAGACTACGAATAAATTGGGGTTGATCGATTGCCATAATCAAACATCACATGTGCATCGAGTTCTTTGGCCTTGCCACCGCTTGTGACGGTCTTGGTGGGGCTCTGGAAACTGCTTAGAAGCTCCTCTATGCCTCAGAGGATAATGATTGGAGGTCCATTCCAAGGTGCATGCAAAGTTGTTGGTAGAGAGAAGAGGGTGTCTCATCATCTGGACCTCTCATTTAATGGAAGCTTGCAGAATACGTTGCTTGAGTTTAGAGTTGCATCAACACCTCCGGTCACTGAAGATTTGCCGTTACTACATGTGTTAGGATAGTCGAAGCGTGCATTATGAGTGAAGGGGGATGGAATGGAGGGTAGTGAGGAGGAGAAGGCGTCGGCCCTAAATGGGTTCACCTCCGGCTCCACCTGCGGTGAAATTCTAGGACGATAAAGGTTATGGAAGATTGGAGAGGGTGATTTGAGACATGTGCATAGATGATTGGAGAGCGGTGAAGCTCGAATGGGGTTAAGTGGAGATGGAGAGCATCATGTATGGTGAGAAAAATAAGCAAAACTTAGAGAAAAATAAGGTAGAGGATCTTACCTAGTCGGAGATGGTAACGGTGTCTCTGAAGGACGCTCAGGCATCAACTTCTGTGGAACTCTTTATGTACACAAATGGAGATAGAGATGCATGATCAATAGAGGGATTTGTCACTCATACTTAGTTTTACACGGGGGCTACATCACCTTAGGCTTGGCATTTTTCCAGGAAGATATTTGATTAAGTTGATTTTTCGCGTCACAGTTGGGTCAAGAGCCGAAGAGACTAGAGAGACCATATTTGATAGCCTGCCATAGAGGGCAGTGACTCCTTGCACAGTATATGTATGAGGGTTGTGTGGTTCAGATTGGCGGTCACCGGGGGAGGCTTGAGCTGAGGCTCCTAGGGAGCCTCGAGTCGTCGCTCAGACTCAGTTAGCCATGCCGAGGAGCTCTACGATGCTCAAGGCGGTCGTGGCACGGTGGAGATCATCGTGTGTCTACACCTGAGACTCCTCCCATTATCGTGCATCAATTCTGCCTCCCCCTATCATAGGGAGGGGAAGATGGCAAGGAGAGAGCTCCGGAAATGGTGGGCAACATGGAATTTTGATGGAGGTGGTGGCTATATAGGTAGAGGTTCAACGGTTACGAGTAATGGGGGCTGGATTTGAAATGATCGAAGGTAGAGATTGAAAGAGGGTGTTGAATGCATGGGGGTTGCACGAGGATGGTAGGAGATAGGGAGATGTGATGGTGGCGTTGGGGAGGTGTAATGCATGTGGGCAGGGCATGCGGGAGGAGGAATATGGACGAGGATCATTGTATCACATGATCCAACAGTCGTGATGATGGTGTGAGGGGATGGCTCAGATCAGATCACTCGATCTGATCAAGTGATAGGGATTGGCGAGGGTGTGCAGTTGGGATGGACTCAAGGGTTGATCTTGCGGTTAAGGTTAGGGTGCTAGGGGCGGTTCAGATCGAGTTGGGGAAGTGATCAACGACTATGGGAGAGTGGGAAAGGAGCGCTCCAGATCACTTCAGAAGAGGATCCAAGGATTGTGATCAAAGCAAAGATGAATGACAGGGATGAAGGCAAAGAGGCAAAGATCCAAGGGCTCTCAGCGGAGGCGGGTGACACAAGGAGAAGCGGCTGATTGAGCCGGAATCTTATCCTTTTAATAATATCGAATAATGATTTTGTTGCAGTCAGATAAATTCGGATCGATCAAAAATATCCGCAAGGATCGATGAATCGATGAATGAATAAGCGCGTGGTTTATGTTTATTTAACTTGGGCAAACCCCAGGGTCGACTCAAGGAGGAAAAGGAACAACTTCAGATCAGATTAGATGAATTAGATCACGGTTTTCCAAGCGGGATTTTTTGTAATTTTTTATGCAATAAAAATGCCAAATGCAAAATACGAATTGAATTAAGTTAACAAGAAAATAACCGACTTAGCAAAATTTAATTTTAATGTGAAATTAATCCAAATCAGCCAAGTTGTATTTTTCCTAAAAACCTAATCCAACGACAAATGCAAAATGTATTTTTTTTTGAGTTTTTGGGCTTAAGATGTACAAATAAAAAATGCAAATTTTTTTGGGGTTTTTATGCAAATTCTCATGCAAATGAGATGCAAAAATTATGAAAAAAATTATTAGAAGTGAAATATGATGAAAGAAAGTTATACTATTTTTTTAGAATTTTCTGACACTTTATAATTTTTTTATGAATTTTTTAACGAAAACGGAGTGACTGTTAATATTTAATTCTTAATAAATCTAGAAATAATTTTTTTCATAGAGCTATTTATCTCAAAAAGTTATTTTCATTAGAAATCTAGGAGAGTTGAAACTTTGCAAAAATCTTATTCATGGATCTAATTAAAAATCAATTACTGAAATTACTCTAAAATTTATTTTATATAAAAGACAATTCCAATTTGTATGAAATTTGAAAAGTAGTTAAATCACACTTAAAGACATCATTCACAATTTTTTCACAATTTTTGGAGCAAGAAATATGTTTGTGCGGATTTCAGAGTATGAATTGGTAAAATATCACTGATTTTCAAACTTTTATTTTTAGTAAATTTCAGCTGCTTACAAAAATGCAAATAAATATCATATTGATAAAGAATTAATTTCTCATCAACATGCTATTTTTCATTAAAATAAATAATGTAAAATGATTGTCAAAATAAATGCATAAATTCGGGGTTGTCTATGCAATACATGAAATAAAAAACTAACTAAATTTTAAACAGGTACACATTTGCAATCACTAAAACTAGCAGGAATAAAAGTGCAATTTTCACAAAATAAAAAATAACAAAATAGACCTTCTCAGATGTGGGTTCCAAGAAAGGAACCCACGTTTCTCCTCATGCCTAGGGTACAGCGGGCAGTGCGTGGGGTGAGGCAGCCTTTGGCGGAGGACGGTGGGGACGTGCTGGAGTGGGCGGGAGGCACTAGCGGCAACGGCGGTGGCACGCACTACACGCAAAGGGGAACGCGAGGGCGGGTGACCTGCTGGGGCGCGTGGCAGTGAGGGTAGTCGTAGCAAGGGGCGGCGTCACGGTTGCGCGGGTGGCTGCGCGTAGTGAGGGGGACGTGGCCGCGTGGGGATGGGGCTGGTACAGGGACGCGTGGCGGCTGGGATGGTCGTCAGTGGTCGGGGCGCTAGGCAGGAGGATTGGAGGGCTGGCAAACGGGGCGGAGCACGGGTAGTTGGCGGCCGCTGGACCTGCAACCTTTTTTTGTGTGTTTTTTTGCAAATTTTTTGTTGTTTTTTTGTAAACAGGAATAAAATGGAATGATAATGCAATGGAGTGGTGGTGTATGATGTAGGATAATGATGGTGGTGGTATGTGAATGTTTGTGATGATGATGTGGTTTTTGTGTGATGATATGATGATAAAATGTTGAACAAAAAAATTTGTTAGATAAAAAAATAATAAAGGAAAAGAGAGAGAGAGAGAGATAGATACTTACCTGTGATTTCGTCGAAGCTTGAGGCTACGATTTGTGGCCTCCGTCGTGGCCTCAAGAAGGATGGCGGAGTGGAAGCTCGCGACATGGTAATGGTGATGCCGCGGATCTCACCTTTGAGGTTGTCGTCGCTCAACTCGTCTCCTACAGCTGTCACCTGAAGGTTAAAGGGGCTAGACCTCACTTCTCTCGAAACGGTGGATATTCCAAGGGCGGCGACCATGCGTGGGGTAGAGGAAGGGTAGCGCACTGTGGCGATGGTGAGCTAGGGCCAGCTTGGGGGCACTACGGAGGAGACTGGAGGTCGTGGGGATGTGATGCACGGGGCGGCGCACCACGACGATGGAGAGCAGGGCGACCTGGCATGCGGTGCAGCGAGGTCGAGCGGGCAGGCAGCCTTCACGGCTGCAGCCCATCAGGGTGATGCGGGGTCGATGTTGCGGCGTGGAGGAGACGAGGACAGGCATGTGGCGGTGCTGATGGCAGATGACATATGGAGGGTGCTGTAGGGGCGTGGGGCGGTTACAGGAAGCGTCGTGCGCTGCAAGGCGCGGAGGTTGGTTGGCAGCACGCATGAATGGGGCTGGCGATGCAGCTAGCGGCTAGGGCTGCAGGGATGAGGCACGGATGCTTGGAGGTAGTGTGCAGCGGCCGAGGACAGAGGGCGGGGGTCGTGCGAAGCACGTGGCAGGACGGGTGGCGATGCTCAGTTAGAGAAGGAGGACGGGCAGTCGCCGCTGGGAAGCTCCTAGTTTGGCGGCGAGCTACAGGTACGGAAGGAGGGGCAGGCTACAGCTGCAGGTTGGTGGTTGGAGGTCGAGACTGCCGGTGGTTGAGGTGGAGCACGTTGGGCGCATCCAGGGGGTGTGCGGCTGGCTGTCGAGAGCTGTCGCCGACAGGGAGTCACCGGCACACAATGGAACGGGCGACTCTTGAACCCTGCAACCCTTTATTGCAATTTTTTAATTTTTAGACTCTGTATGTATTAATTATGAATTAAATATGGATGCAGGGTAGTTTTGCAGAATTAATTTTAATAAATACCAAGAACATTATTTTCAGATATAAAAATTGTCCTAGATGTATCTCTGTGAGAGGAATCCAGGAAAGTTAATAGATCTAAAGAATGATGTAAATTAGATCTATTAGAAATTAATTAAGCGAAATTCTATTTGAATTATTCAGGCCACGTGATGCGTGCAAATGGTTTGATTATTGGGCACAGTGCAGAACAACTTAAATTAAATCTAATGTGATTTTATGGTGATTATTGGAATAAAAATTAATTTAATAATGAATTACAAGCATATTGTGGGCAAATTATGTCAAATTCCACAAGAATAATAATATTAAACTCTATGAAGCACATAATGATATGACACGTGTTCACAAAGATAAAGGACAAGTTAAACTACAACATGCAATTTTTGAAATTCAAAAATAATGAAAAATGAATGCCTAAATATGCGTGCAAACACAAGGACCAAAATGCAAGACAAAAAATAAAATTGCTTAAATTAAAATATGTGTATAGGGACTAAAGTGCAAAAACTTATAATGATGGGGGTATATATGTAAAATTTCCACAGGGACACGTACTCCTCACGTGACATGCCTAGTAGGACTGATTTGCAATTCTGGAAAGTTGCAGGGGCCTCGTTGCAATTTGCACAGTCCTCACGTGAGGGACACATAAGATGCTAGGCTTGGAGGCTCGGACGTCAGATCGGAGGCTCTGGGGCTCGGGCATGCTTCGGGTGCTCCGAGCCTAAGGTCGGGGAAGAGGCTCAGAGGGCGCTACATGGCGAGTGCTGGACCGTTAGATCTGGATTGATCTAACGGCTACTGGAGTTGAACGCATAGCTCGCCTAGGAACCGTCAGATCAAGATAGATCTAACGGTGGCGATGGCTTCTGGAGCGAGGCGACGTAGCGTGACGCTGGCCGTTGAATAAAGATGAATCCAACAGAGGCTGAAGCTACTGGCGAGGGGTGACTTGGCTGTGTATGGTCTGTTAGATTCTCCTGATCCAACGGCGGCTGAAGCTCGAAGGTGAGGGAGACATATCACGATGAGGACCGTTAGATCAAGATGATCCAATGATGATTGTGCGTCGTCTCCTCCAGGCTATCGCCTCCTGCGGCGGACTTGGCAGGGCTCCGGTGAAGGGGTCCTGGATCTGCCACCCTCCCCTGTGATCAATGAAGATCGCTGGAGGTTCCTGGAGAGCTTGGAACATTCATGGAGGCATGGCGGAGTCGTCGAAGGTCCTGGAAGGAGCTGGGAAGGTCCTAAGGCCGGAGACGTTGAAGCTCGAAGGAGCTCCGGCTAAGCTTCCGACCAATGAAGAGAGAAGCTCCTACAAGGTTAGCTGATGCCAGAAAACAATGGTTCCCTTGTTCGTGGAAGTGTAGTGAGTGTGGGAGGCTTGTAGCATGAAGGTGAGAGTGGTCCGGCATGCTTCTCCACCGGGAAGGGCAAGCTGTGGTCGGAGGGGAGTTCGATGCATCGTGGGGGCGATTGAATAGGTGCGCAAAGATTAGAGCTTCAAGGCGAAGCTCTATGGATGATCAGCGGACAGTGGTATCGAGCGGAAATGGTGGAAAAAATGGGAGAAGATCGTGATGAAAAGAGAAAGAAGATCAGAAGAGAATGGATTAATCTACCTGGGGATTGGAAGCTTGGAGGAGGCTTCTGGTAATCGCTCGAGGGTCGGTAGAGGGCCCGAGCTCAAGCAGATCGTCGGAGGAGCTGCTACGCGGTGAAGAAACGTTGCGGATCTCGCGGGAGGTGAAACCTGCTTCGCTCACTTCGAAGCCCAAATCACTATCACTGATGGGTAGATAGGAGCTCTAGGGAACCTCTTGCTAGGGTGGATAGGGTCGAAGGTGGTTGGAGGTTGGATATTTAGGCTCAGGAGGTGTAGGAGGCTCGGATGTCGGCTCGGAGGCTCTGTAGGCTCGGGCGTGCTTTGGGTGCTCCGAGCCTAGGGTCGGGGAAGAGGCTCGGAGGGCGCTACGTGGCGAGTGTTGGATTGTTAGATCTGGATTGATCCAACGGCTACTAGAGTTGAATGCGTGGCTCGCCTAGGAACCGTCAGATCAAGATAGATCTAATGGTGGTTACGGCTTTTGGAGCGAGGCGACATGGTGTGACGCTGGCCGTTGGATCAAGATGAATCCAACGGAGGATGGAGCTGCTGGCGAGGGGCGACGTGGCTATGTATGGGTCGTTAGATCCTCCTGATCCAATGACGGTTGAAGCTCGAAGGCGAGGGAGACGTGTCGCGACGAGCACGGTTAGATCAATATGATCCAACGGTGACTGTGTGTCGTCTCCTCTGGGTCGGCGCCTCCTGCGGCGGACTTAGCAGGGCTCCAGTGAAGGGGTTCTAGCTCCGTTGCTGTCCCCCGTGATAGATGAAGCTCGCTGGATATTCCTGGAGAGCTCGGAATGTTAGTGGAGGCGTGGCGGAGTCGCCGGAGGTCCTGGAAGGAGCTGGGAAGGTCCTAAGGCCGGAGACGTCAAAGCTCGAATGAGCTCTGGCTAAGCTTCCGACCAGTGAAGAGAGAAGCTCCTGCAAGGTTAGCTAATCCCAGGAAACAATGGTGCCTGTGTTCGTGGAAATGCAGTGAGTGCAGGAGACCTGTAGCGTGAAGGCAAGAGTGGTTTTGTGTGCTTCTCCGTCGGGAAGGCGGAGCTGTGGTCGGAGGGGAGTTTGATGCATCGTCAGGGCGATTAAATAGGTGCGCGAAGTTCAGAGCTTCAAGGCGAAGCTCTATGGATGATCAGCGGACAGTGGTATCGAGCGAAAATGGCAGAAAAAATGGGAGAAGATGGAGATGAAAAGAGAAAGAAGATCGGAGGAGAATGGATGAATCTACCTGGGGATTGCAAGCTCGGAGGATGCTTCCGGTCGTCGCTCGAGGGTCAGTAGATGGCCCGAGCTCAAGCACCTCGTCGGAGAAGCTGTTACGCGATGAATAAATGCCGCGGATCTTGCCGGAGGTGAAACCTATCTTCGCTCACTTCGAAGCCCAAATCACTGTCACTGATGGGTAGATAGGAGCTCTAGAGAACCTCTTGCTAGGGCGGATAGGGTCGAAGGTGGCTGGAGGCTTGATATTTATAGGAAGAGGATAGAGGTTTAGGCGATGGAGGCGTGAGGTTCGTGGAGCGAAGAGGAAGGGGACCATGGTGGTTGTGGGTTCTATCGAGGATGAGGGATGTTGGGGCTACGTCGTGGGGGTGTCGATGGTCAGAGATGGCAGATGTAGTGGTGCCAAAAGTAGAAAGGGGAAGAAGGCGATGCGAGGTAGGCGAGTGCGCGAGGAAGACGGCCGGAGGTGGAAGACGACATCATGGCTAGGGAACGGGTAGGATTAGATCATGCGGGTCAGATCGAAGGGGTAGGGGTGCAACACATGGCAGGAGTAGGTGCGGGCGCTAACAGACGAGGTGCTAACAGATGGTGGAGATGGGATCTGGTGTAGGATCGAAGGGTGATGGATTGAGCGGGAGTGAATGGCTGGGATGAGATCATCGGGAGGGAGATCAAGCGGCTGAAATGGGTTGCGGAATGAATGGTCGTGATCTGAAGGAAGGGGAAATCGTCAGATGGTAAAGAAAGAGGGGCGTGTGGCGCGTGATGAGTAGGGTCGCGTGGCGCAACCAGAGGAAACCATGTGGCTCAATCTAATTAGTCGAAAAAGAATGTGACATAAAAGGGAGAAAATGACCGAATTTGGAAAAACTCAAAACATACTTGTAGATCTCGATGAAATCTACAAGTTTCATGTTGATCAAAAACGTAAACGAAGTCGAATAAAGTGATAAAATACAAGGGTACATATATACATACATATCATATACAATGGGGGCCCAAAACCAAAGTTTTGCATACGAGCTCCGATTTAAATGAAATTGGTCTCATTTTGAAGGTCTCTGAATGTATATTATTTCTAAAGTTAGACCTAGATCGGAGGTTGTATGAGAGAGATATGTGCATTCTAAGGTTCATGGTCTCCAACTGGGTTTGGGGTTTTATTTGTCAATTTTACAAGTTAGCAGTTTTTGGTATTTTTCTTGTATTATTGTTAGTAATATGTACAGTATAGAGTGAATTTATGGGATTTAGGGTTAGTGTAAAATATATATAGATAGGTGATTTATACAAATGCTTTTGGCTTCTTATTTAATGCAGATGTGAATGCTAAAATGCAAATGTTATCAATGCATGCATGAATGCTAATTATGCAATATTTGTGGAAATATGCTTCTAATTACTCGAGAACAAGGCTCTATTTTTCAACTTTAAGAGTGATGAATCACAGATTCACCAGCGGCCATGTGGGTGGCCCAGAGGCACCATGTGACTGCACTAGAATATTCAGAAAATAGGAAAAGAATAGAAATTAAGAAAGAAACAAATGGAATCAAAATTAGCAAAAAGACGAAATATTAAAGTTGTAGATCTCAAGGAGATCTATAAACTTTTATGCTTAACAAAAAGTCAAAAGAGGTCATTTGTACAATGAATCATTTTTTCAAGCATTTTTAAGTATATAAAAGCACTTATTTTAGCGGTTCTGATATTTATGTATTTTTAATTCCTTTTTAAAACCAAAATTAATATATACAATATTTAATATAATTTTTAAAAGTTTTAAATAAAGAAAAATAAGGAATATGTTAGTACTAAATATATAATAATTAGGGTTATGGTTAATTACAAGGAGAAGGATTATTGCTAAAGATGCAGAATTAATGAAGACTTGCAATGAAGTTCTTATTCTTCGAGGATAAAAAGAGAGAATAGTGATGATCAATCAGAGATTCATCACACCCCTATACTAAAACTATGCTCGTCCTCGAGCATCTAAAGAGTGAAGGAGTCGGATTAATTCCTAACAGTACAAGTGAATTTTCAAGGCTCAATTCATCGAAGACTCTTAATTTAAGTGATCTTAAAATTATGGTCTCAACCATGATTTAATCAAAAGGAATCCAACTTCTCTAAGTATTAGACTCTCTGTTTGTACATATAATATAAGGATATGACATTTAGTGTACTGTAATCATGAGAGTCGAGTCGATGTGTCACCCAAGGTCCCAGTCCAGGAGATTGTCCTATAGACCTGATCCTCAACACTAAGGAATAAGTCTTTTCTTGCATTCAATCTACCGTCTCATTAGTTTGTCAAACTTGTAAGTGTAGATGAAAGGCCAGATGATGGAGGGTATAGGATTGTTTATTTTTTTCCCTCATATTGGAACAAGTATCCTCTCAAGTGCCTTATTATTCAATACATGTATGTTTTTGTTTGTTGATAAATGTATCCGTCAAGAGAGCTCGGAGTCGTCTGCACTTGTTTTCCTGGGAGTACATCGAGGTGTGTCTCTTTTGAGTATCTAAGATACCTTCGACACCCGAACTTGTATCAATATACGATGTAGTGCCCTTTTGGGTGCTAGCCCGACTGTCCTAATAGCTTTTGGTCAAGTGGACACTTCGAAATGTTTGGGAGCGCTCGCCTTTGGTGGAAGCTCTTTTGAATGGGTATTTGTAATGAGAGAGATTTTCCTTGTCTGAGAGAACTTCTCTCGAATTTTATTTCATTGATGTTTGGCTAGCTCCACTACTTTTACCAAGAGTTGGCGCACACAGATCAACAATTATTTAATTTCGTCACTCCTTGCATATAGGTAAATATCAAAAGATAGCATGTGAACTTATTCGTATACTGGCTAGTGTTTGCTGACACTCAGGTTTCTTGAAGCCTTCATTGACTTTATCCCATCCCTGAGCATCATTAAATCGGGTCTAAACTCAAATCTCCAGTCCCAGTTCCTCAAGTGATAATTCAACTCATCTCATCAATCATGCAGTTGTGAGAGTGATGTGCTAATCATATTCTTTAGAAGGTAGAGATGAAGAGTGAAATATAGCGCTCAAATCTTTCAAACTAGAGAAGTGTGGATTATTAAGTTTTAAAATCCTAATGACTAAGGTTGGTTAACTTGGACTCTTAAGATCTCGGAAACTAAGTGTCCTCAATTCCTCAAGCCTTGAGTGATAGTGAATGTGTCAGGAATACACAAACTCTCGATTTAGTGGATTTTTTATGATTTTTTATTTTGCATTTTTTAAGATTTTTTTTAATCTTAAGAGAAATAATGACTGGTCCAAGCTCATATGAATAGTTGCATCCATTTTCAGTCAGTATGGGTGTAAGTACGGACCGTTAGACAGCTACCTATGTTACTTCAAGATGGTATCGTTTGCATTGTCTTTTACCACCCACTCTATCAAGGGAGATCGTAGTTCCCTCACTGTGAAATGGCTACTTGTTTCTAATCTCAATAGTCAGAATCGTTGTTTAAGAAACGATTTTAATTTTCAGAATTTTTGAGATTTAAAAAAAATTAATTGAATTTACAAAATAAGAAGTTAGTCCCTCATTTTTTGAAAAATATTTTTGAAAAGATTGTTCAAACCATGTCACATAATATATATATATATATATTCAAAACATTTGTCAAATGATTTCAAAATGAGTAAAACCCCATTTGTCAAACCAATGTCAGTCATTTTTCAAAACAGTGTAATATAGTTAGAAAAATTTTCAAAACATTTTGCAAACATTTTTACCAAAAATCAGTTCACAAGATACTTATACCATAGCCCCAAAAAAGTTTCAAAAATTTCAACATGCAAGTTATGGCTAAGGTATATACAATATATATGGTATACCCCCCCTATACTTGACTTTTGTTATGTCATCATAGCACAAAGTGATATGAAGCCATAGCTTAGGTTAAATATAAGGTTATATACAAAAACTGACGCGGAGGTCCCCTCTATACTTAGGTCAAGAATGACCTAAGGATAAGGAGAAGAAGAGGGAAGAAAGGATGACTCAAGCCCTCCTATACTTAGGTTGAAATTAGCCAAGTATTGGATGTGGAATTAAAGATGGGGGACCGATGATCGGTTATGGTTAGAGGGTGTGGATTTACAGAGATGATTGAATATGCAGAGATGGGGGAGTGGGAGTAAATCATTTAGGGTTACAGGAGGGTTGGGATAAGACACAATCCGGCTCAACCAAGCAGACAATACCCCATGTTTCACCAACACACACGTGAAGACCAATAAGGGTCGGTCCTTTATCTTTTTTATTGATGATCATTCAAAATTGGCATTCATTATGCAGGTTTCAAGGCTAGGTTTTGGGCACTATCCTAGGGATACGTCCTCATCTCTCAACAATCAAACATCCTGCGTACAATGGCGAGGGTTTCTCTCCCATAAATCAAGAGTCGATTTTATTCTAGTTTATTTCATCAACTTGTATTACAGTCCGATTTTAATTTGAGGTTGTCACTGAAGTTAATGTGAATTCAAGTCAAACAAGCATCATCTAATTGGCCATTCCCAATTTACTTTAATATCCTACGTGATAAATCAGGGGAAGATTTTAGAAGAGCTAGTGCATTCGTGAAAATCATGATGCATGCTTGAGAAAGAGAACTTACAGTGCCTCCAGCAATCTTCATGCATATGCAAGACTGTATTGAAATTTTATGTTGCATGCATGCAAGTCGAAGAAATCGCACCCTAAACATGCTTCTATTAGCGGGAAAGAGTTCAATTATTTTTGTTAAGTGATTCGATGTAAGTGTGTCATGTGAATGTATGTGTGTCTTAACCTACGAAGCAAAATGCATAGATGATAAAAAATAAGAGAGCTTGGAGGGTCGTATGCCTAGCCATAGGCCAATACTCTAGTGGAGCCTCTCACAGACTGGATTGAGACTCCACACACCACATGCAGTGTTCTTTTTATTATACATGCGAACCCTCATACAAGGATCGCTAGAAATTCAATAATTACATTTTTTACACAAGAGATGCATGAACAAACTGTTGACTAAACTCCTTGAACCCTCCTAAATTTCCTCTGCTGCTCCTCACAGTGGAAGCTCCCAACTCCATGCCTCCATGTAAATCGAGTGTCCTCCATCTTCACAGGCCCTGCCACACAGGAAAAGGTCAGGAACAATTTCAAGAAATTTAATCAAGAAATGATGCACAAATGAACATAATGTGAAGACTAAAATTTTGAAAATAATCACATAAAATATAATGCAATAAAATTCAATAAACAAATAGGATGAGCCATGTCCCCAGCAATGGTATCATTTGATGAACTCAAAAAATGCATATTTAATAATGGAGCATTGTAGTACAGGAGACAGATTTCGATTCGTCAAAAAACACACCTTCGAATATGTGGCAGTTGTTTTACTTGGCAAGATATCAAGGTCGAACACAGGGACACGAGGTTCCTTCTCTATTCATCAAAAATTATTGATTAAAAATTACGGTGATTAAATTCTGAATCTAGGTCTTAAATACAAATACATTGCATAACACAGAATGATATGCAGATACCTTATGCACACAAAATGATGATGTAGATGAAATGAACAACATATAATAAATGCTATAAAATGAAAACAGAATGCACAGTAAATGATGCATGCAAGGTGCCCGTGAATCTTAATGAGTGATGGGAGTTGGATTTGAAACGACAGATGGTGGTGATTGAAGAGAGGGTGTTGAATGCCCGGTGTTACGCGAGGATGGTGGGAGATAGGGTCATGTGATGGTGGAGTTGGATTGTGAGGAGGTGGTCGGTTGAGGTCGATAGAATAGGAAGGGGGTGGGGCATTAGAGAGGTGTAACACCTAGGGGCAGAGCGCACGGGAGGAGGAAGATAGATGAGGATCTTTGGATCGCATGAACCAACAGTTGTGATGAGGGTATGAGGGGATGTCTCAAATCAGATCACTCAATCTAATCAAGTGATATGGATTGGGCGAGGGCGTTCGATTGGGATGGACTCAAAGGTTGATCTTGCGACTAGGGTTAAGCTGGGGAAGTGATCAGACGGCTATAGGAGAGTGGCAAAGGAGGGCTCCAGATCACTTCAAGAGAGGATCTAAGATGGTGATCAAAGCAGATATTAACGGTAGGGATGAAGGCGAGAGGCAAAGATCCAAGGGCTCTCAACGGAGGCGGGTGACGTAAGGAGAAGCAGCCACATTGGTGGCCTAGAGAGCGCCACGTGGTTGCACCAGAACTGTCAGAAAATAGGAAAATAATAGAAATTAAGAATGAAATAAAAAGAAGCAATATTAGTAAAAAGTCAAAACATGAAAGTTGTAGTCTTAAGAAGATCTACAAGTTTCATGTTGAACAAAAGGTCAAAAGAGGTCATTTGACAAAGAAATATTTTTGCAAGTATTTTTAAGTAGTTAATAAATTATTTTAGTGGTTTTGATATTTTTGTATTTTTAATTCATTTTTAAAACCAAAATAAATATATACATTATTTAATCTAATTTTTAGGATTTTTAATAAAGAAAAATAAGGGAATTGTTAGTATTAAATATACAATAATTAAGGTTATGGTTAATTACAAGGAGAATGATTATTGCTAAAGATGCAAAATTAATGAAGATTTGCAATAAAGTTCTTATTCTTCAAGGATAAGAAGGGAGAATAGTGATGATCAATCAGAGATTCATCAAAGACTAGTGTTGACATATGCTTGTCTCATACCTTTGAGATGAAAGATCTCAGGGAAGCCTCTTACATATTTATAAAGCTGTTCAAAAATAGAGAAAAAAATGATAGTGAGATTATCACCACAAGGATACATCAAGAAGATCTTGGAAAATTTCAGTTTGGATAATTAAAAGAAAGTTTTCCTTCCCTTACAACATGGTGTTAACCTTGTCTAAGGAGATGGCACCTCAAAGTGTTAAGAATAAGAAGGATATGGATAAGTGCCCTTACGTATGAGTTGTAAGAAGCATGTTTTATACCACAATATGTACAAAACCATATATCTCTAATGTAATGGGAGTGGTAAGTTGCTACCAAACTTTCTATGGAGAAAAAATAATGGAGTACAGTAAAAAGCATTTTTAAGTACGTAAGAAGAACTCAAGGCTACATCTTTGTTTATGGAGGTAATTATCTCCAAGTCTTAGAGTACATAGATTCAGACTTCCAATCTAATGTGGAAGATATGAAGGCAACCTCGGGGTTCATTTCATATTAAAGAGTGGCGTTGTGAGCTCGAGAAGCAAGAAGCAGTACTCCACATTAGATTCAACTACTGAAACCGAGCATATAACTGCATCCGATGTTGCTAAAGAGGTTGTTGTTGTGCAAATTCATCTTGGAGCTTGGTGTAGTTTCTTCATGAGGTTCTCACATTCTATTTGTCTGTTATAACACGAGTGTCATACCGCAAGTGAATGAACCTAGGTGGTATCAAAAGAGCAAGCACGTGAAGAGGAAATATCACATTATCATGGAGATTCAAAAATGTGGTGATGTACTATCACCAAGGTTGCCTCTACCGAGAACATTGTTGATCTGCTTATCAAGCCTTCGACACAAAATGCTTTTATCCAGCATGTAATAAGTACGGGTTTGAGAATTGTATATGAATGGTTATGAGGAATAATGGGAGATTGTTGGACTTGTAAGCCCATGGTGATCCATTGTGTTAAGTTAGTGTGTTATATTTCATAATTTGAATTGAACATTTGTGTTCGGGTCTATGTACCACGGCCACCTTAATAGCGTACAGTTGTTGATATAAAAAGTCAAATCATAAATGTTGATGCAGGGTTGTAGATCTAAAGAGTTATATTGAGGACACAATTGGCATCATCAAGTGACATTTAATAATGATCTCTAGTCTGAGAAGATTGATTTTCAACTTACATATTGATGTAAGTCCTTGGAATAGGATTAGATATTCGAAAATATCGGATTAGTTAAACTAAAGGGCTAACCAAAAGTCAACATGTTGACCAAAAATCAAAGTATTGACAAAAAGTCAAAACACTAACAAAAAGTCAAAATTCTGACTCTAAGTCAAAGTGCAAACTTGACAAAATGAAGATACTGAAGACCTGAATTGTTGTTATACTAGTAGAACAAGTACACATCCTTAAAACATAGACATATATATATGTCCAAGTATGCACATTTGGCAGACCATTAGGTTGATGACTTGTATAATGTCAATATATCGATGTGTTGTTGTGCATATGAGAAGATATGAGATGTATGATCTCTCAAAGGAATCATACATGCTCATACTCTATGCATCGAAATATAAAGCTCACTCATGAGATATTAGGGTCACACCAAATTCCATGCATGATCATTTTTTTTATGAAACAAGATAAGAATTAATATATGCTTGTGGAAGGCATATGATTGATATTGTGTCCCATGATTGAAAATGCGTCCCACTACCCTTGTTAATTCGAGCAAATTAATGTTCAAATTAATTGATATCGTTTGTTGCAGTCGGATAATGAGAGCAAATCAAAAACCACTTTCAATTATAGTCAAATTAAATTCGAGCGGCAAATTTTTTTTACTTGGTTGAAAGTCCAAGGTCGAACTCAAGGAGGCAGCTGTCTCCTTAGGTGATTTTTTAGCAAATTTCCAAGGTTTTATTTTCAGAGGAGATATTTTTGGTCTTTTTCGTATATTTTATACAAGACACATGCAAAATCAGGCAATTTTACAAGTTAATTCAAAAATATAGTCAAATTAATTGCAAAAATTATGAAACTTACCATATGATGAAATGGAATGAAATTAGACTACACTAATTTTTTTGTAATTTTTAGATGCACGGATAAGAAAAATACAGACTTTAGTGAAAATGACTAAACCAATTTTAATAATTAACAAACGATGATGTTTTTCAGAAACAAAATTAATCCAAATAGGTCTAATTAAGAGCTATCCAAATCAACTTGAATTTCATTAAAACACGTCACGGTTGATTAATTAAAAATTGATTAAGGTTTTCACTAAATGATTTTTCTAAGACAAACTATACGTGCAAATGCAGGGGTATGAGTGCAATACAGAAAAAGAAATATGAGCTCAAATGAAGAACAGGGACTTACATGCAATTACCTAAAACTTGAAATTTCTTTGATAACTTGTAAGGGGTGTCAAGTGTCCCCTTTGCAAATGCCCATGTCTTTATTATGCCATAGATCTTCTCTGTTTCTCGGCATGAAATAGGGGATGGAGATGGAGCTTCACGGGCGGATGGCGTCGAGCTTGGTGGGTGGCGCGCACACGCGCCTGGGTGGCGCGGCTGACGAAGGGTTGCGCTCAGTCAGAGGTCGCTGGCGACAGGAAGCACGCGCGTGGGCGCAGTGCTGGAGTGAGGTCACGCGCGGGCGGAGGAGCGCGGGCTGGGAGGAGGCGCCCCCCGCGCTTGGAGGGCTGGGACGGTTGCGCGCGGGCGGGAGCTGCGCTCGTAGCCAGGCGACCTGGAGGCTGGCCGCGCGGGTCGGGGACGACGGGCGGTGCCGGCGTTGGGCGCGCGATGGGATGCTGTGAGTGCGGCGGTGGCGCACTTGCGGGAGGATGATGGCCGCGCGGGTGCGCACGGCTGGCGGTTGGTGGCGAGGGAGGGCGCGCCCGTGCATGAGGTGACCTGGATGGTGGACAGCGGTCGAGGAGGAGCTCGCACGCGCTGCCAGGAGGGTGGTGCAGCGTTGGAGATGGACGGGACAGCTGCTTGGGCGGGCGGCGTCGTAGGCGGCGAGGGGAATGGCCGACAAACAGCCAAGGGTCGTCGGGGCAGAGGCGTCGACGGCGCGGTTGGTGGTGATGGTGTGTGTGCGTGTGGCGTGGTCAGCGGAGGAAGAAGAAACAGAGGGGTTTCACCACCTCCTCTGTTTCTCATGCATTTGTTTAAGTGGCTTAAATATTGGATTAATTGGTTGATGAAATTGTTTCGAAAAATTAATTTAAAATCACCGTTACGTTCGCAACGTGTGATTTATCCGTGATAACTCAATTTGTTTGGCGATTTGATGTGCGGATGAGGGTGAATCAAGGAGAGAGAGATAGATAGAAGGAGAAGAAAAAGAGAGGGGAGGAGAAGGAGCTTTACCTGGAGGGGTGGATGCACGAGGTTCGCCTGGGGAAGAACCTAAAAGGTTCTTTTGTCGTCGCTCCAACCACCGGCAGATGTGGCGAGCTCAGCAACCCACAAGGAATTGCGGCAAGGCTGGAGGATAGCCTTGGATCTCGCCGGCCTAGCACACTGTCGTCGATGGCAACTTTCCATGTTGTCACCGAGGAAAAGAGATGGATCTAAGGAGATAAGCTTGAAGTTGGCGGATAGGGATGAATGGAGGAGTGGAGAGGATTATAAAGAGGAGGAGGTGGAGGTTGGAGAGGACATGGAGAGAGTGGGAGAGATGGAAGATGGAGTGGAGAAGATGGGGTCAGATCTGGAGGTGTCGAAGTGGCCTCTCCCTTAAGTTAAGGGAGAGTGGGAGAGGAATGGGTAGAGAAGAGGATAGCCGTTGATGGATGACCCTCTCATCCAATGGCCTAGGATGAAGGAGGGAGATGGCATAAGTGAGTGAATGAGGAGGCAACACATGGCGGCTCCAGGAGTTGCCATGTGTCGCTCCGAGAAAAATCTACAACTAAATGCAAAGAAAAATCAAGAAGAAATAATAAAAGAGCTTAGATCAAAAAGTGATCAACACGAAAGTTGCTCGTCTCGACGAGATCTACAACTTTTGTGAAGGGTTGAAAATCAAAAGAAGCCATCTGTACAAAAATGTATTTTTGGGTGGTACCTTGATATAAAATACCGCATTTTATCTTTTGTAATTTTTTTGTCATTTTTCAATAAGAGAAAAATCAAAATAAAAATGGAGAAAATATGAGAAGAATATTTACAACTTAATCTATTTTTTTGGATTTTTAATAATTAAGAAAATGAAATGGTAAAATACATGGGCAAAACAGTCAATGTGTACAATATACAAAAGGGGCCCAAAACCCAAGTTTTGCATACGAGCTCCGATTTTAATGAAATTGGTCTTTTTGTCAAAGGTCTCTGAATGTATATTACTTTAAAAGTGAGTAGACCTAATTCGGAGGTTGTATGAGAGAGATATGTGCATTTTAAGGCTCTTAGTTTCAAACTTAAATTGGGGTTTTATTGGTCAATTTTAGAAGTTAGTATTTTTTTTGATATTTTTCTTTAATTAGTGTTAGTAATATATACACTACAGAGTTGGTTTTATTGGATTCGGAGTTAGTATAAAATATATACAAATAAGGTATTTTATCTAATATACAGGTGAATATTTACAAGTGAATTTGGTTTCTTATTTAATGCAAATATGAATGCTAAAATGCAGATATTATGCTTGCATGCATGAATGCTAATTTTGCAAGATAAGGGGAAATATGCATCTAATTACTCGGGAATAAAGCTCAATTTTCAACTTTTAGAGTGATGAATCACGGATTCATCAATGATCAATTGGAAAATCTATTTAATCAAAGAAGAAGAAATTGATATAGAAAGAGGAAATCGGAGATGAAACTAGAGTTGTTGTTATTTCTCTTGATGGTTGGCTTGATTGAAAGGCGTTGGGAAATATAACAAAAGGAATCAGTGGTCCTCTCGCTTACGCATCTCTTGGCCAATATCTGCATTTGAGAAACTCATGCACGCCTCTATTTGTCAGACTAGGAGCTATTATATCATCCGCAACAGATATTATAGAATATGAACTCTGACATTAGTTGCTTAAACAATCCCAAGAAAATTCTCTATTGGTCAACCATCAGTATGAGTAATGGATAAGGAGAAGGGATTCTTTAGCTTCTTTGTCTGGGGATATAGAAAATACTCCCATTATGTTAGTACAAAATAGCTTGGATTCTTCAAATTCATCATAATCACAGACTCTGAAGTGGGATCAGAAGCAATCTTAGGGGTGGGGAATTGGTCAACTCGGATTGACGTGCTAGGAAATACAAAACCCAATCGTATGACTAAGCCTCTAATATATAAGCGGCTTCTACCATATCTTTCTCTTTGTTAATGACCATGACTTGATCAATGAGCATATGATTGATATTGTCGTCCATTGACCAATTGAGAAATGTATTAATATAATCTCGAATAAGATAGTTAAAGATATGTTTGAACTTCATGTTTAATCTAAGTCTTCGCATATGAAGAATGCTAGAGTATTGAGAATACTCTAGTTTGATGCGATCATGATGTATTTTATACCATGACACTTCCACTCCAAGAGAGTAATGAAAACGAGTAGAATTTATTCCATTTTATGGCTAAATGATCGAGAATTAATTGGATTAAATCTCAAGTCATTGAATCCATTTCTAGTGTCCATTTCTGGATCCAAATGATTGGAAATGGAAATTATATGATATGGAACACAATTCTAAGCGAGAAATGGTAGGAAATGGATCCAAATTTGAACATCCAAAAAGTATTTGACTGAAAATGGACAAAGCGATTTAAACTTTGAAAATAGACAGATATCTAATTTTCAAGTCACTATACACGTATTGTATAATCTTCATGACATTATCTCCAAGTATCTGCAAATGTTGCTGGCAGTTCCTAATTAGATTAGGACTCGTATATAGAAATATCAATATCAAGATAAAAATTGTTATCATCATAGATATAAGAATGTTATAATATAATTCACATTATTAGATTTAATTAATTTGAATATAAATTCACAATACTTAATATTTACATGATTGTTCTTCATATCTATATTCAAGACATGTGTGAATACAATTCACATAATTAAATGTGAAGTAGATTGATAGTTAATTTTGGACTAATGAATTAGATTCATTTGTTGAGAGAATGTTTTTATAAATATCTCAATATTGATATTTATAATTTAATTTAGATTGATATTAATTAATGTAAATTAAATATCAAGTATTTGGAATCTAGATAAAAGGGGAAAAACCATGTGGATGCCCACCATGCTGGCATGTTGCCATCCCATATGGAGTAGGATTCCTTATGTTGAGATTTTATTTTGGTGATAATGTTGAGAAATTAGTTGTTAACTTCATGAAGGATTCCATCCTACCCATCTGAAGAAAATCAAGAGCATGTATTATGAACAGGCTCGTGGAGAGTTGAACTTTCCATGGCTTTCTACACATGTATAAAAAGAGTGGCTTTGCTTCTCTTTCAAAATTCAATTATTAAGTTCCATTACATAGCCACTTTGTCTTGAGAATTGAAGAGAAGACTCTCTACATAACTCTCCATGACCATTCACACATGTATAAAAAGAGGGGCTTTGAACCTCTTTCAAAGTAAAATTATTCCATTCAATTAGAGAACTACTTTGTCTTGAGAATAGAAGAAAAGTTAGAAGACAAGACTCTCTTCATAACTCTCTCTTTCTCTCTTGTTCGTCCCTATCTTCTTGTCCAAAAAGTCCTAGCCATCCACCATCTCAATATTGGACTTGTAAGTCCTTTATGACCCATTAATGAAATAAAAAATCATGCATTTCTTCATTTGAATTAATTATTTGTGTTTACACTTAATGAAGGGTTCCTTACTGCAAATAGGGTTATGTAACATGACCGTCTTGATATTATACAGTTGTTGATTTAAAGTATATCATAGAGACTGGTATAGGGTTGTAGATCTGAAGAGTTGGATCGAGGCCACAACCGACATCATCATACGATATTCAAGAATGATCTCCAGTCTGAGAAAAAGATGGCAATCTTCCTCTAAACACTGATTTCCAATTTACCTCTTGATGCAGGTCCTCTGCATCAAAATAGAGATTCTGAGGTATCAGATTAGTCAAATCAAAGTGTTGACCAAAAGTCAAATGTTGAAAAAAGAAATCAAATGTTGATCGAAAGTCAAAATGTTGACCAAATGCCAATATGTCGACTTTAACTTAAAGTACTGACTTGGTGAGATTAAGATACTAAAGATCTGAATCATATACTATCATGAACATGTACACGTCCTTTAATCGTATATAGGTATATATTTATATGTTTATGTACATTTGGCAAGCCAAAAGGTTAATGACCTAAGCAAGGTCTATACACCAACACGTTAGTGTGCATATGAGGAGACATGAGATGTATGATCTCGTGAAGAAATCATATATATTCATACTTTATGAATCAGAGGTAGTTGATGGGTCATACCAAATCCCATGCATGCTTATCTTGTTTACGAAATAAGACCTAAATTCAGAAATATTAATATGTGCTTTTAAAAAGCATATGATTAATATTGTTTCCCAATGATAAATTGAGAACTCTATTGAATTAACCTCGAAGAAAGTCAAACAAGGTTTCGAACTTCAAGTTTAATTAAAGAATTCCAGTGTGTAGGATGCTTGAATAATAGGAATATTCTAGGTTGATGTGATCTTAATAGATTATATTCCATGGAATTTTCATTCTGAGGGAGTGATGAAATCGGGTGGATTTTAGCGACTCCAATTTATGGTTATATGACTGACAATTATTTGGATTAAATCTCATAACATAGAGTCCATTTTAGTACCCATTTCTATTGTCCATTTCTAGATCCAAATATGGGAAATGGAAATTAAACTAATGGAAATGGATCCAAATGGTTACTCCCATAAATGATTTAAGCCATGGTGTTCGATATCAAGTCACTATATATGGGTAGTATATTCTCTCTAACATTATCTTCACATTTCTAACAATGCTACTCACGAGTCCTAATTGGATTAAGATCATACATTGAGATATCAAAATTAAGATAATAATTGTCATTATCATGGATGTGAGAATATGTGTATATGATTCAGACATTGGTTATTAATATGAATATAGATTCATTATAATTAATATTTATATGAATATGATTCATATACATATATTCAAGATATATGTATATGATTCACATAATTCATACAAATGTAAATTAGATTTACATTTTGTTTTAGACTAATAAATTGGATTCATTTGTTGGGAGATTGATTTCATAAATATTCCACTATTTATATTTATAATTTAATTAAAATAGATATTAATCAAGAGATAATTAAACTAAATATCAAGTCTTAATTAGGATTGATATGAGAGAGACTCTTAGTCGGTCCACCATGGTTGTTAGAGGCCAAGTTTGTTAGTCACTTCAACTTGAATTAGGAGTCTTTTAATTGGTGGTTATCGTGGTGATAATATTGACTAGTTAGTTTGCCAAGTACTTGAAGGATTAAGACTCCATCATAGTCATCAATGAGGAATTCAAGGGCCATGATGTAACCTGGGCTTGGCTTCTCTTTTCCAATTAATTCATTTGATTCCCAAATGTGCATCTCTCTAAAGTCTTGAAGAAAATTAGAAGAAAAGAGTCTATTCACAACTCTTGGTCGTCCCCATCTTCCTATACACCAAACCCAAACCGTTCCACACATATATCCTATATTTCCTCTACATTAGCTTGGCCAATCATGAGAGGAGTCACCTTCTTCCACGTGCTCTGTGTACATGAAGAAAGATTCAATTTCACGCGATGAGACCAAGAGGTAGAGATCTTATAGATCTCTATTTGTGTGGACTACTTGGTGGAAAAGATCTCCCAAAGTCATGGGAAGCAACACGAGTCATCATATCGCACCTGTAAGAGAAAGCATCGCATAGATTAGACTTGATTCAATAGGTTTCTTACTTTAGAGACTCACGTTTTAAAAGGTATTATTAAACATTGTGATTCTACGAAATGATTTGGAAAAGGTATTCTATACCATGTGGTTTTGTTTTGCATATTTAATTATACAACTGCATCTATGTTCATACGATGAATATCTTTCTTTGCGGATTTGATACGTTTATTCGACATTTTTGTGACATGTGAGGTCAAACCTCCCTACATTAAAGCCTCATCCTCCTCTTCATTGGCTTGGTCAATTGTGAGAGGAGTTTCCTTCTTCCTCGTGATCCATGTATACAACTGCAATTTTCAATATGGCTTGATTGATGCCCATTATTGGGTGATAATGTTTTGAAAAGGTGGTAATTTTATGGTATGAGATCTAAATGGTATCACCTTGTACAAGAAAGTGGTAAAAAAACTAATGATTTCTCAAGGTAATTGATCGATTACTGTCAAGACTTTTTAAAATTTTATCAATAATTGAATTTTAATCGGTTGTTGAAACATAGAAATATCTCTTGAATATTAAATTTAATCATGATAGATTTGATGATTAGGCTTGGTTTGTTGTGTGGTTACTTAATCGGCACCTTACAAGTTAAGGAAGTGCTCTTACTCAACATTATACATGATTTGATATGAAATATCTTGAGAAAGGCTAAATATAAGCATATCAGATTGTACTCTTAAAGAGAAAATTGTGTTTATTTGCATGAACAGATTAATTATTACTAAATTGTATAAATATACAAAAAAATATTACATCTATCACATTTTATAAATTATTTGAGTTGTTATTAATTTAATTAGATTAATTTAAAATTAAACAATAATCTATTATTCGCAATAATGACTAAATTTTCCTTAATTGAGTAATTACGAGAATACAATTTGAAGTGATTAATCACCAATTTAAACATGATGTGGAAAGTCATATGACGACAACCATAGTCTCTCATCATTGTGAAGGGCACCGCCACCATGGATTTTATTTTAGAGATGCTTATGTGAAGTTAAAGCTTCGGGATACAAGTGCAATGGATCATGTCACTTTGTTTGTCGAAAGAGATGGGATGTATTCATAGTGACCCCATAGTGGTCCTCATATAATTAAGGTAGTATTGGATTGTGCATAACGTATCGTATATGCTAATTGATGGCTGGTTTAATTAACATGTCAACATTACCTTAGAGGCAATGGGTATGTGTGTCATATACCAAACTAGGAATGCAAGTTGGACTTGCAAGGTGGAAAGAGTTCCAGCTTCTTTCAATGCAATTACATATTTTCATATAATTGGTGTGTGATGAAAGTTAAAAGGAGATCCCAAATCTTTCTTGAGGTATTTGATTAAGCATACATCATGTGTTGAAGGTCAAAGAGGGAAAGAGTTTTAAAGTACGAAAATGTGAGAAAACCTAATTTAAAATAATTTACCTTAATCAAGATTTGTTAAAGGCACAAACTTTTAATTTCATATTAAATCCATTAACCCACTCAACAAACTACTTGAGCTCAATCATTTGATTGAACCGAACTAATCAGATTGGATCCGTAATTTGGGACTCATACTTGCAGCAGAGTGCACAAGGTATGTGCTCTCGGCTCTGAGGTATGATAACTCTGAGATGGAGGATGCCTGAGATTTCAACAGGAAGTGAGATGATATACACTTTGATTTGATGTATAGATTTGAAAAATAATACAGTTCCATTTGAAGGAGTTCATAACCAGATACCTTAAAAATATTGGCCAATAATTTGCTTGTCCATTGTTACATTTGAAGGAGTTCATAACACACACATCACGGAAATGCGAAAAATACAAATCAAATTCGTATACAAAAAGGTGTTCATCATATGAACACCAATACAATGTATAACAAAAGAACTTTAATAGACAAACATGTGGTTTAGGAAATGATTTCCCAAACCATTGGCATAGCCATAAGAGTATTAGGGAATAAATTTAAAGCGTGAATCTTTAAAACAAGAGATCTCTTGAATGAAGTTTGATCTGACGAAGTTTCTCTTGCAGGGCACGACCATGACTCGTATCACTTCCTGTGAACTGGATATCTACTTCTCCTGGGAGTGTCCACACAAAATAGAGATCAGGTAGATCTCTATCTCATTATTTTGTTTCACTAGATCAAATCCTTCACATGCACTAATTGTGAAGAAGAAGAAGGCAATCTTTTGTCACGATGGGCTAAGTCATCGAGGAGGAGATGGAGGCGATATTGTGGACAGCTAGGGTTTCTCTTGGGAGTTGATGTGGATGGCCAAAAGAGAGTTCCCAACTCTTTTTTCCTCCCAGCTTTTCAAGTCAGCTTTGTAGATCTCTTTGAATCGAAGAACAATGTGCACTAAAGAGAGACCAAGCCCTCTTTACATACAAGGTGTGGGCGTCCATGAGGAGTCCAACTCCTCATGGTGGGCAGCCACATCATGGCCCTCTATTTTCATTTTGATTGGTTATGAAGGAGTCATAATCCTTCAAGAGGTTGTCTAACAATTTAGCCCACATTATCATTGAGATAAAAAACATAAAATAAGGGAGTCCAACATGAATTAGGACTTTCATGGTGGACGTCCACATGAACTCCATGGTGGACGTCCATCTTGAGATAATCCCGTGATTTTTCAATTACAATAAATTCTACCATATTATAATTCAATTATTATTTGATAAATTAAAATACTAATATCATAATAGAAAAATTTACAAGAACAACCTCCTAATTTATGAATCCAATTTAAAAGTCCAATACAAAATGTAAATCCAATTACATTTCACGTGTGCCTTGAAAATAATGTATGAATCATATTCATATAAATATTATTTATTCTAAATCAATCTTTCTATTAATTAATGTCTAATAATGTTAGTCATATTCACATAATCCCTTGAAAATAATAACAATTATTATCCTAATTTTGATATCACAATGTATGTCCTGATCCAAATCAGGACTCATGAGTAGCTATCGTGAATGCTTGAAGATAGCGTCGGGGAGATCATACTATCCATGATACTGACTTGAAATTTGGATATCCATCTAATTTTAGACCATTTAAGGCATGACCATTTGTATATATTTCCGATTGGTCCCATTTCCATTTTCAATCTCTTTATACTCTATTCTAGCTCAGAATGAATTATATAAATGATCTCATCTTATATTTCCATTTCTAATCATTTGTCCAAATCATTCAGAGCTTAGATATGGAAGTGAGTCCATTTCAAACGCCTGGACCAAGAAATGGAAACTAAAATGGGCATTAGAAATGGGTTATGTGATATGATATTTAATCTAATTAAATCTCAATCATATGGCCACAAAATGGAGTCATTTAAATCCCTCATGTTTCATCATTTCCTCGAAATGGAAGTGTCATGGTATATGATATTTTTATGATTGCATCAACCTAAAGTATTCCTACGAGATTTCATTAATTTTGCCCTCCTTAGATATTGCAAAGCAGTTATACCCTTCCTTTTTGGAATATCAATTCTGCCCATGATTTCTTATACAATGATTATTTATGCCCCTCGGGTTAGTTGCCGCCATCCCCATCCTAAACGGATGTTAACTTTTTGGACACAATGGTAATTAGATTAAAAAAATGAGGGTAGACACGTATTTTTCTTCTCATTTCTTCTTCTTTCTTTCACTCCTCCTCCATCCTCCTTCCATTCCTCCTCCCCCTCCAATCCTTCCTCCTCCTCCGCCCCCCATTCTTCTTCTTCTTATTCTTACATTCTTCTTCTTCCTCTTCTTTATTTTCTCTCTTTATGCCACCTTCATCCATCCACCAATCATCAAAATGATTGTATTTTCGCAAATAAATCACCTATTGTGAATCTAATTATGATATTTATTGATATTATAGGAGTTTTTATGAATTAATTAATTATAAATTTTAGGTTACTAAACAAATCTTTGAAGAAAATTATGTCCATCTTCTCATTCTCCCCCTCCAACCCCTCCTCTCCCCATCTCCTCCTACGACCACCTCATGCCCCCCACACCCCACCCACCACTCTAGCCCCCACCCCCTCTACCTCTATTATTCTTCTTCTTCCTTCTCTTTATTCTCCCTCTCTCTCTCTACTCCAAATTCATCCATCCATCAAATCATCAAAATATTTGTATTTTCATGGAAAACCATCTATCATGGATGTAATAATGATTTTTATTGATTTTTTGGGAGTTTTCATGAATTTCTTAATCACAAATTTGGGGTCCCAAACAAATTCCTAAAACATTGGATTTTTTTATCCACCTTCTCTTTCCCCCATCCACCCCTCCTCCTTCTTCGATCACTTCCTCATGTGCACCCTCCCCCTCCAGCCCCTCCTACTACTCCTCTTCCTCTCCCCCTACTACTGACTCCTCCTCTGAGCACATACTACGAGGCCTTCCTCATTCGATTCTCCCACTGTAGCTTTTTGTTGTCGCCACTAGCCATTGGAGATCCACGCTCCAATACGTCCTCCTTCACTTAAGATGCTCCCCACGAGGCTACTCGACATCCTCTACCGATCACTATCACCTCCTCTTCGAGGCTTCTCAGCTACAAGAGGCGAGGATTCCGAAGCTATGAAAGCTGCAACTTAAACCCATTAGTGGGAGGAGGGGGCTTGTGATGAATCTGTGGATCATTAACGTTATTATCGTGTTTTATCTTAAAACCATTAACATATACTTGTAATTATCTATTAATATTCAATTTTTTTATAAAAAAATCATATTCATGAATAAAAACTAATTTTATGCACTAAAAAGATATAAAAATGAAATAAAAAATAATTAAGAAAATAAGGTAAACTGTAAATATATTTAAATTGTGTAACATGACTTAGAAAATATAAATATAGATATAAGATATATTTATATTACCTAACCCTGAGCATATTTGGTCAATAAATAATAAAGTATGGGGGAGATAAGGAAGAAAAACCCCATAAATTACTAATCATACACATAGCACATTAATTACATCTATTTATTATCTATACAATCTTTACATAATTATATCTGGCATATATGTGCATATTTCTCACCAAATTCTTCACTTATGTGCAGATGAAAATATGTATAAAAATAAATTAAAAGATCCAACATGTATATATGCCAAGTAATCAGAACTCCAAATTATCAATTTCCCAAGTTCCAAACCTCGTAACTTTCATACGAACTCTATTTTCACTCTACTCACTTTAAAGTTCAAGATATAAAATTTTCTAAATACACAAGTTGTTTTCATCCAATACAGAGTCCGTTTGAAAAAAATCGAATTTTGGACCTAATAATAACGAGGTTTCTGGATTATTTAATTTATTTTGTACATATTATTCAAAGTACAGTAATTTTAGCAATTTTTAATTATCTTCTTGATGTTTTAGATTATTTATAAAATAAAATCTAAAATAACATTCTTATTTAATATTTTAAATAAATCAAAAACTTATAAAAATGATTAAAAATCAACTGCATTGAACATACTTATATCTATTAACTATGTAAATTTAGATTATTAAAATCCATAAAAATTCATAAAAGTCTTATTTGTTATTATAGAAATTTATAAAATATAAAATGGTACTTTGTTTTTTTATAATATTCAAATAAAAATACAAGCTCTATTTATAAAGTGTATTATATGTGTATTTATTAGTATTTTATTTATATATCATTTATGTATGTATAATATATCATAATTTATATAATTTAATTATATATTTTACATTTTTACACTTTTTAAAATAACCTTATTTATTATTTATTATATAATTTAAACTATTTTTCTCTTGGAATTTTATGGTGCTGACACATGTCAACACCACAGTTTTCTTCCTCAAGAATCCTTCAACCTCTTCTATTGATAACTGAGTAAACGTCCCATCTTCGCTATTTTTTCTAGCCCTCGATTCATAACAAACATCCTTTCTAATCTGTAGATTTTCAATGCTAACCTACCCTAATCCACGTCCAACCTTGAAACCTCCATAACCCCCTTCCATTTTTCCTATGTAAATCGCCTAAGTTGACGTTAAACAATAATTATCTCCAACACATTCAGTTGAAACCAAACTAAAACCAACCATTTCTAGAGCTCGAGCTTCTCCACTTGATGATAGATGTTGGAGTTTCTCTTGAGCCATGATGGATCAAGGTGGAGGAGGTGATTCCATGGTATTTTCTGCCTTGAATCACGACCATTTTAGTTGTGTAAAGCTTCAATTCACCGCACTATTGAGCAACAAACTGAATGCTCATATAACCTCTGTTCGCAGGCAAATACCTTCATCGTCTATCTATTTTTATTCGATTATATAGGTTAGATTAGAACTCTAAGACAATTACCAAAGTTATTTCTGATTCAAACCATTTTAAATCAAAACTCATCTCCCATTCTTGATTGTCATTTACCTGAGTTCTGTTCAAGTTTTGAATCAAGTCCAAAATGGGTCTGATTAACCACAGCTCAATTTCTCAAGAATCGAGTCCCAAGTTCCCTTTTAGGTCTTGAAGGACTATATGGAGCAGATATTTCATCCATGCCCCAAGCAGTTCTTCTCCATACTATGATCTGAAGCAGCAGTTGATTCAACCATCCACTGGGATACTTCAAGATTTGAGTTCACAAACCACTTGCAGTGTAACCACCTAGCCACCACAATATGGAAGCTGCTGCCGACCACATTCGAGGAGTGTCTTCATCCATCTAGAGATTGATCGCTTGAAGCTTCGGACCTTTTAAGATCAGTTGTAGCAATGCACTCACGCGGCAACACCAAAATCTTGTGCAAATATCGAGAAGCATCATCGGTAGTAGAGACGAAGATGTACGAGACCTCCTCCGACCCAACTCTCACGTCACCACCTGGAGAGATTCGCATGGAAATTCAACCGCCTGCAAAAGAGGGAAGAACATGTCAAGAAAAGTGAATAACATCACACAATACAATCTTGCACCATGTGTCTTTGATGAGCGTACAAGATCACATCTTCACACATTAATCTGAGTTGTCAGATTGTGAAGGGTTATGAATTTTACATCATAAACCTAGTACGCTTCCAGAACTTCAACCACTTCAGAGTGTTTCTGAATTTTGCATTTAGGTACCTGTGTAGGGATCTAATTGTGAAGAAGTTTATTTCTTTTAAAACCTTCTATTACGCTTGTACCCCTAGACCTTTGTAGACTTTGGAAACTATTAGACATTATTTCTTACTGATTCTTCTAGGGTAGTTACACAACTACCTTAGAAATGTTCTATCGTATTATTCGAGGTTTTTCATCGCTATACTAATTTGTCTTGATTTTTCAAAGATCGTATTCATTTTGTATTTCTGTGTGTGTTTCATCGAGTTCATTGCTCATTTTTCTTCCTCGCTTTTACTTACATTTTACCACTAACTTTATAGTATCACGTACATACTATTCCACCTATATAAATATATAGTAAATCAAATTACAAAATATATCTTTTAATTTTGAAAAATCAAATAAAAATACAAAATATTTGCAAAACTTAAAATCAAATTAAACTTATAAAAAATAAAAACCACAAAAAGAAGTTGTGAAGAAGAAAAATAATCACAAAACTGATCTAAGATCTCAAGTAAACGTTTTCCACCATGTGTTCGACCTAGGGACACTTACCTAGCTAATATCAAGTGGAGAGAGAGAGAGAGAGATTTTCTTATCGGATCTACCATTATCTCTCTCTTTAATTTCTTTTGATCGCGCTTATCCATGTGGGTGCTACACCTGAGACCTTCACAAAATCCACAAAGAGGATCATCATCAAAATGGCACTGTTGCTAGGTGACATTAGTTATACTTAGGATTTTAGATTTTTGTGATTTTATCTTCTTCTAGTTTTATCAAGTTTGTTTTCGGTTTTCATTTTTCGATTCATATTTTTTTAGTTCTCTCTCGATTTTATTTATGGTTTTTTTGTGCTAATAAGTGGTGCATGACCTACAAGATTAGCTGATTTTCTAGGAAGTCAAGTCAGTTGATAGTGCAGAGATTGGTTCTTCTTTATGGGTTGATTATAGAGGAGCAGTGTGAGTCAGTAAGTTTTTCTTTAGTTACATTTTATGTTTTCTTGTGAGAGAGAGTTTAGGGCACTTGCCCATTTTGTTATTTTCTATTAGAAGGGTTCCCTTAAGGACATCCTAACTTGTACCTGAACTTTGGACATTCTCTTTGTTCGGGGGTCTCTTTAACCAGATGGTGCTGGGGGACCCTCACCGTAGCTTTCGGTTTTCCTAGTCGCTTTTTCTTTGTTTCTCATGATTTCGTGGAGCCTAGGGGTGCATGCTTGATTGATTAGATGGTTAAAATATAGAACCTACTATTCTAGTCCATATTTAGGCATAAAATCATATGATTTGAAAAATCAGTCATTTCTTATGCTAGAGTACTTAGGGTTACGGTATTCATCATTTTTTGCATACGTTAGAATTAGGTCTAAAATTCTACGCGGATTACTTGCATGTAGAGTATTGGAGCTAGGTATGATCTCTATCTTTGTATGCATCATTTTTTTGCGTTGCATTATGTGATTCTCCCTTTTTGTGACACTTTTTCATTGAAGAGGAAAAACGAACTCCCATTAGTTTTGAGTAAAAATCGTAAAATAAAAAATTATTTTTTCTTTTGAAACTTTAACCTGAAAGCACTTGCCTTTGACCATAGCAATCATTTTGGAGTGTTCCGTTTCATATCCTCTTTGGGACTGATATAACCCGGCAGCCCAAGCAGATGGTATATTGATTGGGGGGTGTAAAGACGTACATTGGGCGATAGGGTGACTCACTCGGCATGCTTGTGTAACATAATTGTTTGATCGCCTAAATTTAAAACTAAACAGATTAATGATCGAACTCTTACAGACATCACTTTGTGAAGTTGGTGAACTAGGGGTTGCTATTGTGTTTGTTTGTGGTGTATGTATGACTATGTGTCTAATGCACCTTCGTTCTGTCTTTTGGATTGATATCATGCTCATATCTCTTATCTTTTGGCAGTGAAGATAACGTATCGACGTTCTTTATGCTCGGACTTTTCGAACCATTGTTCCTCCACCATGGTACGTATGTCTTCATGAACTCAAGATGACCATCTTCCCGAGTTAGTTTCACCTAGTCACGAGGTGGGTCAGACCCAACCTCCCTCGCCTCCCAGTCATTTAGTCGAGGAAGACCCTCATCTTGACATTTCTCTTTCTCCTACACATTTTTCACTCAGTGTTTATGATGATTTTTCCTTTCCAAAGCAGTTGAGAGACATCATGGTAGCAAGAGGGAAAGGATCAATTGAGGATAGATCGGTCAATGAGCGACAAGATACTGGATCAGATGTGAATACATGGATTTTAGATACCCTCCAGCAGATGAGTACACAGCTTCTAGATCACCTTAGAGCCTAGGAAAACTTCGAGCTGAAATTCCGACATTGAGAGTGGGAGGAGGAAACTCACCAAATGCAGATGTTCCCATAGTCACACCACGTGATGAGTATGACCCTGGAGTGAGTATGATACAACATTGGATTCGTTTGTTGCCGAATCAGGATCTATATTATCTTAGACCATCATTCATATCACTTCTTCCCAAGTTTTATGGGAATACTACTGAGGAGACATTCTCCCTTTTATAGCAGATTGAGATGATTCGTGGGATGGCTAGCTACTTGAATGTTACGTAGGAGGATATATGTTTTAAGGCATTCCCCTTTTCCTTAGCAGATAAGGCAATTTACTGGTTGAACCATCTGGGGAGGGAGATCTCTACTTGGGCCGATCTTAGGTCCACATTCCTACATAAATATTTTCCTCTTAGATGTACAAATGCGATGAAGAGTCAAATTTTAAATTTCACTCAACACTCACATGAGTCTTTCCATGAAGCATGGGAGTGCTTCAAAGACATGACAGAAAAATGCCCTCATCATGAGATTTCAAAGAAGGTGCTGATTCGGGATTTTTTCGAGGGACTACATGCTAATATTTGGGGATCGGTTAGTATCACGTGTGGTGATAGTTACTTGAATAAAGATGCTAAGTCGGTTTGACCATCTATGAAGGGATGGACGAGAACTCCAGAGTTGTTGATTCCACTCGGGCATGTTAGAAAACCACTCTACAACCACCACACCAATGAGATCATCAGAAGGTGGCCAATATAGCTGAATCTGATTCATGATCTGCCGATATGGGATTGATTTGTGAGAAACTGTCTATAGTTGACGTGATTTAGAAGCAGATTCAGGACTGTAGAAGTTGCGAGAGCTGGAGAAGCTTGCTTCATTGCCTGAGCAGATGAGTGATTTAGAGAAGAAGATGGCTGAGATTCAGATGCAGAGCCATCATCTACCTAGACCTCAGCTTACACGGAGATCTTTACTCGCTCCTCTCACCCATCTGATACATTTTGTACAGAGCGAGGCAGGGTCTTCTACTAAGATTCCATGATCACTTGGCTTGAGGATTCATCCATAACCAATCAGAGCCAGATCACTATTCCTGCAGAAGAGAATGTTAATGATTCTACAACTTTTGAGATTAATGGGATTTGGTATGCTCCAGTTCCTTATTAGTCTCCACCACACAACACAATGTAGAGTGTTTACCAGACACCGCAATAGATCTACTAGCAGCATGGTCGTCAGTATTACCAACCCTGAGTACAGTTTGTGTAGCACCAATCTCATCATTCTTCCCATCAGAGACCAATATATTTGAGTCAATCTCCACGTCCATATTATTAGTACCAGCAGCAGTCACATTCCATTCCTCAATGATCTTCACAACATTATACATCTCAGCCTCCACATACTTCTTCTAGGTAAGAGAGATTGGAGAGCCATGGCCAGGCTACTGAGCATGAGTTGTCAACATAGTCCTTGAGCCTAAACAAGATTATGGATATGTTGAGTACGCTCTAGGTAGCCCGCAAGACTAAGATAGAGCGAGTTAACCATCACCTTGATGAGTTATCTACACCCAAGACTACCCTTCCAGTGTAGCCACAGATGAATCCAAACAATTAATTCAAGCATCGCAACACAAATCAGGCATACAATACTAAGGGTAAGGCCACTTTTCCTAAATGTTTAGCTAACTACATTCATCTCAGGAGCGGTAGACAGCTACCAGTACCTGATCTAGCTGAGGTGGGAGCTATACATGATGAGGAGCGACAATCAATAAAGAGACCTAAGGGCATTTTGTGGAACATTGTTGTAAATGTGTAGGGTTTGCAATTCCCAATGGAATTCATTTTCCTGGACATGGATTGACCTACAAAGTTACACATTACCCCGATCATTCTCGGGAGGCCTTTCTTGTAGACTGCAAAGGCTCTCTTTGATTATGATAATCGGAAGGTATTTTTCGTACCATGGGTAAGAAGGTACATATTGAGATGGCGAGAGAATCATCCATTTCTAGTGTTGCGTCTACACATAGTTCAGATGTCATGAGTTCTTTAGCCAGATACGATTACATGGATGAGGTTCTTTGCGACGACCTTGAGAGGTATCAGATTGAGACCCATGATATCCTAGAAGAGGATGGGTTAGACACTACATTTGGTAGTGCATCTGATGGCAGTTTGTACAATAGCAAGGATGATGATCAGATGGAGCAGAATATTGATGAATTTATTGCAATTATTTTAAAGAGTTTACTTGATTCATCCACTTCAGATGATCTAGAGCTAGACTACCACTTATTTGAGTTCTTTAGTTCTAGCCCTTCTGAGGATGAGCACAGCACAGAGTCGGATGATGTCATTTTAGACTTCATAGAAATATTCTGTAGTCCGACTTCAGAGCACATTAAGATAGTGGATAACCATATTGAAGATATACACATCTCCAGACAGTTCCCACTCCAGAGACAGATGAGCAAACATAACCATATTCTATGTTACCTGAGTTGAAGACATTACCTCCAGTTATGAAGTATGCTTTCCTTGCAGGTCCACACCAAAAGTTTCATGTAATTATCAGTTCATCTTTAATCGAAGAGCAAGAATCTTGCTTGATGAAGATTCTCAAAAGAAATTGTAAGACCATTTGTTGGATTTAATCATATCTCGGCAGGCTAAATCATGCTTTGTATTCTCATCACATCTATCTCGATCATGCCAGCAAACCATCAAGAGAGTTTCAGCATATACTGCCTCGCTCACCGTGGGATAAAGAAACTCTTTTCATTTTTTTAGACATCTCAATATAAGGGGAAACTTTGTCAAAATTTTCATAGAAATATGTCCTGATATAAGGGGGATGTTTGTCAAAATTTTCCTAGAAATATCACCCCATATAAGGGAAGGTTATGATGAAATTACGAGGGAAAATATGTTCTTTGTATTCTTCGTATTATCCATTCATTCATCAAGTTCTAATCGTGTTCTTCGTGTTCATGATAGAAAGTGAAATTCGATCATTTCACGAGTCGTAGATCACCCTTTCTAAAAAATGAATCATGATAAAGCATTGCATACAGGAGAAAGAGCTCAAATAGGTAAGGAAATCCTACCTTTTGCTATTGGGTTTTCATATGATATCGTTGAAATTCATTATGTTATGTTATTTTCTTTGAAGAACCCTAATTCAACTATTTTTTTTGAAAATATGAAAAGATGCTTGGTAATTCCCACTAAAATAACAACTAGGCATCATATTGACGTAGTGGCTTGGAAAGTTAGGGTTTGGGAGTTAAAATAAGTATAAATATGAGTATATATACATAGGAATTAATATACATATATGTAAATCTATACTCATTATTAATGATAAGCAAATCGAAGGTTTAACAAAGTAATTACATCACTGAAATTGATGTGTATTGAAATGGATCCTGAAAAGGATTGTGTATTACGTTAAGGATGATTGGGAGTAGAACTATAGGTTAGGCATGCAACCAATAGGTTTATCAGAAGAAGATGTGGCCCCCTAGGTAGTACTTGGTTTCCCTATTATGATAAGTGCGCACGAAATGAATGAATGATTTGCAACTTGGGGTACCAGGTGCCACTATCTTCGGGTTGAACGATGAAAGATGTGGTCATGCCATATGCAGGCACGTGATGGTATGATTAGCAGTTGGGTTACGATAACACTTGAAATAAGTTGTTGGTTAAAAGATTAATGTAAAAATGGCATGTGATATTAGCAATCGGGTCCTCGAGGATGGTACGAATCTATGTTGAAAAGGCGGTAGGGTCTAAGGAGCCTACATTACTAGTAGAATCGATATTGTCAAGGGTAGATTGGAGGATTGGTTGAGGCAATAGGAGACGGCCTAATCTCATCAAGTATCAATATAATCTCCAATCCCAGAGTGTTCAAAGATTCAGGTCTATGGAGGAGAGAGGACCATTCCCTAATGTGGATTAGAATGGATAGGAACTAAAATAAAAATAGAATAAAGGAACAATTGTATAATTTTTCTTGTTGAACCTTTCCAATATCATTCTTGATCTATGTTTCTTTCCTTCATTATTGAGTGTTAGCTCATTTCTTTCCTATGTTTTTTTCTGAAAACCCGACATGCATTGGAGAGTCATCACAGGGACAGTAGCCATCCAGCCAGCCACGGTAACATTACTCCATAAGGTAATTGGTAATCTTTTTTGCATTTGCTTTCTAGTTGATGTACATGTAAATGGTTGTAGTGGGACAACGTACCATGTAAACTTTATTTTGTGAAAGAAAAAGTGTTGAATGATTTCTTCTTAGTATTTGTAACTGTGGTCAGTTTTTGAATGTATGTTGTGATTGAATAACCAGATCTGATATGGGAGGATCCGATGACCCGAAATTCAGGGTCGTGAATTGTGATACCATACCAAGGTGGATGTCATCAAGCATCTCGACCCACCAACCAACGTCAAGCAGTTACGGTCTTTTCTAGGATAGGTTGGTTGTTACCAACGGTTCATGCAAGATTTCTCCTAGATTATATGACTGTTGACTGAGTTGTTTGGAAAACACATCGAGTTTGATAGATTATAAATGTCTTGATGCCTTCCTCACTTTAAAGAGCATGATTATCAGTGCTCCTATCCTACATACTCTCAATTGGTCTCTTCCCTTCGAGATCATGACTGATGCTTCGGATTTCACGGTTTGGGTTATATTAGGACAGAGGAGGAATAGACTCCCAGCTTCTATTCATTATGCTAGTCGTACTTTATATGATGCACAATGGAATTACTCAATGACTAAAAAAGAGGTGTTGGAAGTGGTTTTGCATTAGACAAGTTCTTATCTTATCTTCTTGGTTCCAAGATCATAGTTTTCATAGATCATTTAGCTATCAGATATTTGATGAAAAAGTAGGATGCCAAAGCACATCTTTTTATATGGATTCTCTTGCTTTAGGAATTCGATTTGGATATTAAGGATAAACCTAGAGTAAAGAACATGGTAGCTGATCACCTCTCCTGTTTACATTTAAAGCAGTCTCTAGATGAGTATTCTCTAGAAATTGTAGAGAGTTTTTTAGACGATAGCATCTTTGTAGTGACAGAGCTTTAGTGGTATGCTGATATAGTGAACTTTCTGATAATGCAGAAGAGTCCACAGGGTTGGTCGAAGGATCGAGTTGACATGCTATTTTTTGAGACATGATACTACCACTGGGAGGATCTAATCCTTTTTCGTGAGGGACGGGATTGTGTTTATGTGCGATGTATTCCTCAGGAAGAATACAATAGTGACATCACCTTGTGTAATTCTCTATAGGCAGGAGGACATCATTTTGAGAAGAGGACAACATAGAAGGTACTCCAAAGCAATTTTTGGTGGCCAACTATGATGAGAAATGCTTGCACCTTTGTGAAGAGTCATCCAAATTGTCAGAAAGCAGGAGGGATGATCAATGCAAGAGATGCAATGTCGATGAGACCAATAATCATTTCTGAGATTTTTTATGCATGAGGCATCAATCTCATGGATATGGTTCCTTCTAGCAACAGCTTTGAGTATATACTTCTGGTTGTAGATTATGTTAGCATATGGGTGGAGCATATACCTACATAAATCGTTAGTAGCAAGACAGTTTGCAAGTTCCTTAGGGAACACATCATTTCAGAGTTCAAAATTCATGAATACCCATTTCTGATGGGGGTAGACATTTTATCAACAAAGACATAAAGAAGATTGTGAAGAATTATTTTATATATCAGAGAGTAGCTTCTCCATACCACCCACAGATGAATGGCATGGCTGAAGTTTCAAATAGAGAGGTGAAATCCGTACTTCAGAAGTTGGTATGACCTGACAGGAAGAATTGGTCACACCTCCTAGACCAAGTTCCTTGGGCATATCGTATCTTATATCAGACCAACTTAGGTACTTCTCCATTTAGGATTGTTTATGGAAATCCATGTCATCCGTCCGTAGAGATCATGTATAAATCAGAATGGGCAATCAAAGAGTTGCCGCTTTATTTGTAAAAGGCTAGAACCAATAGGAAAATAGATTTGAATGAGCTAGTTGATATTAGAAACCAGGCATATGTGAATACTCTCATTTATAAGGACAAGGTGAAGAGGTGGCATGATATACATATTCGTCACAAGACCTTTGTTCCTAGCCAGAAGTTATGGCTTCTCAATGCACAGTTGAAAATCTTTTCTGGCAAATTAAAGAGTGAATGGGAAGGTCCATACGTAGTTAGACTGGTGCACGACAATGGAAGTATAGCCATATCTGATGTGTCACCTGGTGAAGAGCCATTCATGGTAAACAGGGAGATGTTGAAGCACTTCATGGAGCATACAAATCATCTAGCTCGAGTTGAGGTGATCTACTTTGTACGGACTTGTGACTACTCTTACTCTTCATTTGTCTCGTACAAATATTTGAGACCTTTCGTTTTTGGAGCACACACCACTTGTATATTCTTCTTAGATTCCAATCGTCACCATTTTTCTCATCTTTATAGTTAAGATACTAGATCTTAAGTATAACAGGGATCGATTGTTTCCATTGATTTCCTATTTTCTTTTTTTTCTTTTTTACTTTTCTTATTTGTATATTCTTTCACACCTATCACTCATCCTCAATTTTTGCCACAATCTTTTCTATATTCAGAATACATTATCCTAAGTATAGGGGGATTGAGTGATCCCTTTGAGTTTGTTTTCTCTTTTTCATATGTTTATTTCTTACCCTCGGTCACCTCAATTTTGTCTTCCATTATATCTATGATGACCTAATCATAAGTATAGGGGGTGACTGACTTCTCCTCTTTCATTCTTTTCACCCACTTCTATATAGCATGAGTTATGTCCCCCTTTTCTCCTTTTGGTACTATGAGGACATAGCATAAGCTAAATATAGGGTGTGTATGTGTGTGTATTCTACATGTACTTTTGTTCATAACTCGTACTTTTAAGTATTTTCTATATAAAATTTATAAAAAGTGGGTATGGGTAAAATCTATTCAAAAACTATTTATTAACGATTTATAAAAGCATGGTAAATAAGTAAATGGATGTAAAATTATTACTTAAGATCTTATTTAAACTTGATATTTAAAAGGTGTATTTAAAACTTGCATAACACTTATTTTAAATCCTAATTATTAAAAAGTGTAAAATAATAACTTAATATTTAAAATATGTGTTTATAATTTGTAAAATACATTAGTTATTTAATCAAAATAAAATATTGGTGACTTATCTTTTTAAATTTTTGTAAAATATGGTTGTCTCAAAAAATTGATAAATCTACAAAATCCATAAAAAATATAAGTCTTAAAATACATAAAATGGAAAAATCTTTAAAATACATAAAAATGAGAAAAAAATCTGAAAATATATCTCACAAAAACATTATTGCATTTGCATTTTTCAGATAAGTTTGAATTCTCGAACTGAGGGTTGGGAATAGTTCAAAGGGTAGAGCTTGATCATGGCCTTTGAGCTTGATTCTAAGGAGCCTAGTTAGGAACTAAAATTTAGACTTTCATATCTTTGGCTTTAATCTTTGGATTCCATGGGATCGTGTTTGAATTCAACTTAAACGTTCCTAAGTAGGACACTTGGTGTCATCCATATAACTCTTCAATAATGAACCAATTTTGGACTCATGCACTCCGCACTTTGCTCAACTTGTATGCGGTTGTGAAGGGCAGTTCATTTTAGTGATGTGTTTTCATCATTGTCTACTGGCGTAGACATCTAAAGATGTGAGTTGTGGGGTTAAAATAAAGCTTCGGATGAGGAATGGTCTGCTAGTGCAAATTTTCTAAGACCCCAAAACATGGGCAGAAGAAAGATTCTATATTCGTCTACACACACAAGAATGCAACACAACCCTAAAATATGGGTGAGAAAAAAAGATTCTATATCTGTCGGGGCAATTCCTAAGGTACATTTTTGACCAAAATGGTCCAAGCTTCAGATAGCATGCATATCTTAGTGGAGAATTGGATAAGCTGGCCAAGCTTCACCGGAGATGTGACTATACTGGTCACACTCCGATTCTTTTCTCATTCTTCTAGCTTCTCCCACCATTCATTGTGAACTAGCACATACCTGAACTTAGAAGGAAATACCACCCCTCCTCAAGGATCGAGTATCTCAATGAAGGAACCATGGGAGTGTATTACTGGAGTGGTCGGTTTCTTTGCCTCCTTAAGAAGGAAGAGCTAACACCTTCCACACACAGTATAAATTGACTTTAATGTTGAAAGAGTTAGCGTTATGGATGAGTGGATCAGAGCTGGTTGTTGAGGTGAACCTGAACAGAGGTTTATGGAATTTGAGAACTGTAAAGAATAAAATCCTAATCCTAGTTTAGGTTGTGACAAAATGCTTATTCTAAGGAATGATCATGCTCTATCCTTTAGCTATTGTCATGAATTGTTTTAGGAAAACAAATTCATTCTAACATTCTTTTTCCTTATTCTTTGAATAAATGTTTGCTAAGTGACTAACAAAGTTTAGGTATAGGGGATTAATGAATCCGTGATTCATTAACGTTTCTGTCATATTTTACCCTAAAACCCTTAACAAATACACTTAAATATGCATTAATGTTCACTTTTTATAAAAAAACATATTCATGAATAAAAACTAATTAGTATGCACTAAAAAGACAGAAAAATGAAATAATAATAATAAAGAACCAAGGCAGAGTGTAAATATATTTATAGCGTACAGTATGACTCAGAAAATGTAAATATTGCTAAAAGATATATTTATATAACCTAATCTCCGAGACCAACTCAGCGTGACTTGGTTGAAAAATAATAAAGTAGGAGGATAAGGAAGAAAATCCATAAATTATTAACCTTACACATAATACATTAATTACGTCTATTTATTATATATACAATCTTTACACAATTATATATGACACATATATACATATTTTTCACCAAATTATTCACTTATGCGTGGATAAAAATATGTATAAAATGAAAAAATAAATAAAAATTCCAACATGTATATATGCCAAGTAATCAAAACTCCAAATTATCGATTTCTCAAATTCCAAACCTCGTAACTTGGCTATACGAACTCCAAATTCACTCTACTCACCTTTAAAGTTAAAGATATAAAATTTTTTAAATAATTAAAGTAGTTTCATGCAAAATCGAGTTCATTTGCAAAAAAAATCGATATGGGACCTAATGACAACGGGGTTTCTGTATTATTTAATTTATTCTGTAAATACTATTTAAAGTACAACATTTTAGCCATTTTTAATTATCTTCTTGATATTGTATATTATTTATAATATAAAATCCAAAATTAAAATTTTTACTTAATATTTTAAATGAATCAAAAACTCATAAAAGTGATTAAAAATCAACTGCGTTGAACATACCTATATTTATTAACTATGCAAATTAAAATTATTAAAATATATAAAAATTTATACAAGTATTATTTATTATTATATAAGTTTGTAAAATATAAAAATGGTACTTTATTTATTAAAAAAACTCAAATAAAAATACAAGTTCTATTTATAAAGTATATTATATGTGTATTTATTAGTATTTTATTAATGTATCATTTATATGTATATAATGTATCATAATTTAGATAATTAATTATCTATATTTTCATTTTTACAATTTTTCAAAATAACCTTAATTATTATTTATTATATAATGTAAACTATTCCTCTCTTGGAATATTATGGTGCTGATAATTGTCAGCACCACAGCTTTCTTCTTCAAGAATCCTTTAGCCTCTTCTGCTAATAACCGAGTAAATGTATCATCTTCGTCATTTTTTCTAGCTCCCAATTCATGACAAATCTCCATTTTAATTCGTAGATCTTCGAGACTAACCTATCCTAATCCACGCTCAACCTTGAAACCTCCATAATCCCCTTCCATTTTCCAATATAAATCGCCCAAGTTGGCGTTAAACGATAAGTCTCTCCAACACATTCAGTTGAAACCAACTGAAACCCACCATTTCCAGAGCTCGAGCTTCTCCACTAGGTGACAAACGTTGGAGTTTCTCTTGAGCCACAACGGGTCAAGGTAGAGGAGCTCATTCCAAGGTGTTATCTGCCTTGAATCACAGTCATTTCAGCGGTGTACAGCTCCAGTTCAGTCGCATTGTTGAGAAAAAAACTGAAGGTTCATATAACCTATGTTCCCAAGCATCTATCTCTTTTTATTCAATTATATAGCATAGTTTAGAACTCCAAGATAATTATCAAAGTTATTTCTGATTCAGATTAAAACCCATCTCCCATTCTTGATTGTCATTTACCCTCGTTCTATTCAAGTTTTGAATCAAGTCCAAAGTGGGTTTGATTAATCATATTGATTCCTCAAGAATCGAGTCCCAAGTGACCTTTTAGGTCTTGAAGGACTATCTGGAGCATATCTTTCATCCACACCCCACGAAGTTCTTCTCCATCCTATGATCTGAAGCAGCAGTTGATTCAAACATCCAACGGGGATCCTTCAATATTCAAGTTCCCAAACCACTTGCAGCGTAACCACCCATCCACCACAGTTTGGAAGCCATTGCCTCCATCTAGAGATCAATCGTCTGAAGCTTCAGACCTTCCAAGATCAGTTGCAGCAGTGCACTTACACAGCAGAACGAAATCTTGCGCAAACAACAAGAAGCATCATCAGCAGGAGAGACGAAGATGTAGGAGACCTCCTCTAACCAGTGTTTTTGAAACTGGACCGGACCGGCCGGTTCGACCGGTCCGACCGGTGAACTGGGCCTGGACAGGTCCGGATAACCAGTTTATGCCGGTTCGGTTCGATTATGCAAATTTTAATTAACCCGTCCGGTTCAAGCTGTTTTTTTGACCCGGTTTAACTAGGTTCAACCGAAGTTGAACCGCATTTAATTTTTAAATTATTTAAAAATTTTGTTGGTAGTGGGAGTTGAAACCATGACCTTTGGTTACCTATTTCACACTTCTAACCAACTATACTAACACAATTTTTTACATGTATTGGGTTTTATAATAATTAAACTATTATCTTGTTATAGAGCATCTAGTCCAAATAATATATATGATATGTATGATATTGATGGTGTATATGAAAAATACTTTACGTATAGTGTGAAATATATATATATATATATTATCTATGTATTTTATATATATTTCAAGTATATTAAGTGTATATTATATATATATTATTATTTCATTTCGGTTTGATTAGCCAGTTCAACCAATTTTTTCACCGGTTCGGTTTAAATCCCGGTTTTAAATAATGATGACATCATCATCTGGTTGAACCGGTTTGATTACATGGTTCGACCCGATCCGATCATTTCAGCAAGGTTTCCGATTCGGTGTCCGGTTCGGTTTCAAAAACCTTGCCTCTAACTCGATTCGTGTGTTACTGTCTGGAGAGATTCACATCAAAATCCAACCGCTTGCAAAAGAGGGAAGAACAACTCAAGAAAAGTGAAGAACATCACTCATTATAGTCTTGCACCACGTGTCCTTGATGAACGGACGAGATCGCATCGCTAGATTGCGAAGGGTGTGAATTTTGCATAATAAACCCATTAAAATTCCTGAAATTGAGATGCTTCGTAGAGTTTTAGATTTTTACATTTAGATCCATGTACATGGACCGATTGAAAAGAAGTTTATTTCTTTCAAAACCTTTTATTACGCTTGTACCCCTGGACCTTTGTTGATTTTTGGACACTATCTAGACATTATTTCTTACCAATTTCTCTAGGGTAGTTCCCCACTAGAAACATTTTATCACATTTTTCGAGGTTTTTCATTGTTATACTGATCTGTTTTGATTTTTCGAAGATCGTATTCGTTTTGTGTTTTTATGAGTGTTTCACCGAGTACGTTGATAGTTTTTCTTCCTCCCTTTTACTTACATTTTACCACTTACATATATAGTATCACTTACATACTATTCCACCTATATACTATATACTAAATCAAATTGCAAAAAATATATAATTTAATTTTGAAAATCAAATAAAAAATAAAAAAAACATTAGCAAAAAATAAAATCAAATAAAATTTGTAAAAGCTAAAAATCATAAAAAGAAAGTCACGAAGAAGAAAATTAATCGTAAAACTGATCTAAAATCCTAAGTATACTTTTGCATCCTTGTGTTCAACCTAGGAATACTTATCTGGTTAATATCAAGTGAAGAGAGAGAGAGAGAGATAAATTTTCTTATACTCAATTATAAAATCTACCCTTATCTCTCTCTTTAATTTCTTTTGATCATGCTTCTCTTCGTGGGTATTACATCCGATGACCTTCTCAAAAGTCACAAAAGGTAGTGTTATCCGCCTACAGTTGGTGAAGGAGGAGGTGAAGTAGCAACGTGCAGTGGAGCGGTAGTGAGAGGAGGAGGCATTGTGTAGAGGAGGAGGAGGAGGAAGGGGTTTGTTTTGACACTTATGCCCTTGTTAATGAAACCATGGTTGGTATAAACCATGGTTGGTATAAACCATGGTTTAGTTCAACTCATTGACGGTGAAACTAATGGAAGGGCTCAAGTGATAATGATGCAAGAAAGTAGGGGCAAATTTGATATTCTAAAAAAGGGAGGGGCACAATTGATATGTCGATATCTTAGGAGGTAACAAGTGATAAAAACCCTATTCCTAATACTCTATCACCCTACATACTGGAAGACTTTGACAAATCCAAAGTCTAAACCCTTGTTTTACTGTCGCCTTCCAAGGGACACCAATAGATTTCTTATTGGATAATTTGGGTGACAATATTAATTATATACTTTCCAAAAGCATATATTAATATTTCTGAATTCGTATCCTATTTCATAAATAAGACAACCATGCATGGAATTCTATTTGGTCGGAAATATCTCATGAGCAAGCTCTATCTCTCGGTTCATCAAGTATGAAAATGTATGATCCCTTTGAGAGATCATACATCTCATATGTCCTTATATGCACACCAATACGATGGTGTATAGACCTTCGCTAGGTCTTGAACTTGTCGGTCTGTCTAATGCACATACTTGGACATACTGATGTATATCTCCCTCATGTCTACGTATGCATTCTTGATCGTGATAGTTATGATTTAGGTCTTAATTTATCTCGACCTCGTCAAGTCAATACTTTGACTTGACTATTCTGATACTCCTGAATCTCTATTTCTATGCAGAGGTAAGTCGAAAATCAGTCTTTAGATAAAGATTGCCATTTCTTTCTCGGATTGGGGATCATTCTTGAATGTCACATGATGATGTCAATTGTGTCATCAATCTAACAACTTATATTAGCAAATACATGGTATTCAAGATGGTCACAATACATGACCCTAATTTTACAAAGGGACTTTAGTGTCCATCTTCTTGCTACACTTGGCTCATAATATTATTATCCCACAAGAATAAGAACCGTGAGGTTAAATTCCTATCATCCACATCATATTGGAAGCTTGAATCTGTGTACCCTAAGATTTAGATATCATTGTCTCCATAAATCAAGATGTAGTCTTGAGTTCTTCTAAGGTACTTAAATATATTTTTCATTACAGTCCAATATTTCCCTCCATAACGTGATTGGTAACATCTTACCACTCCCACTACATGGCAGAGATCCGATTTGGTACACATCATGTCATATATCAAGCTTCCTACAACTGATGCATAAGGATATTCGGCCATAGATTTCTTTCCTCAGTTTGAGGAGCCAACCCTTTAGATAGCTAATATTGTGTCTTAAAGGAAGGAATCCTTTCTTAGAATTATTCATTTTGAATCTTTCCAATATCTTATTAATGTATCCTTGTTATAGTCATAATATCATCTTCTCTCTATTTCTAAATAGTTTCAGGCCCAAGATGTAAGAGGCTTCTCGAAGATCCTTCATCTCAAAGGCATGGGACATTCAGATCTTAACACTAGTCATGGTTCATCTGGATTCTAAATGAAACCATGAGTCTTTATGATTCCAATGAATCAGATGTTTCAACTACGCGAAGCTTGTTTGAGACAGTAGATGGATTTCTTTAGCTTGCACATTTTACCTTCCTCGTCTATAAAGCCATGGGGTTTCTCCATATAGATATCCTCCACGAGGTATCCATTGAAGAATGCGGTCTTGAAGTCCATCTGCCAGATGTCGTTGTTAAGATATGCGGCTATAGCTAGCAATGTCTTGACAGATTTAAGCATGGCAACATGAGAGAATGTCTCATCGTAACCGATGCCTTCTCTCTATGTGTAGCCTTTGTTTAGGAGTTATGCTTTGAAGATCTCCATCTTTCCATCGGTCCTCTCTTTCTTTTGAATATCCATTTACACCCATTGGGTTTAACCCCTTTAGGTGGATCCTCGAGGATCCACAAACCATTCTTGTAGATGGAGTCTATTTTCATATTCCAATACTAGCATCCATCTATCAATGTCATGTTTTACTAATGATTTATCATATAAAGTCGGGTCATCATCAGACTCATCTTAAAGATGGAATTCATACCTTTAAATGGTATTATCATGCAAAAACTCTTTGTACGAGGTATGGGCATGTCATTTTCTATTATTTCTTCAGTTTCTGGTGTGGAGACTTCATCAATTTCGCTAAACTCAACTAGCTCGGTAACTTCATTATTGTCTTGACTCTTCATAAATTCATCTTCTAGAAATTTAACTTCTCTAGAGACATACTTTTCGAGCCTAAGGATCATAAAGTTGGTATCCAATTCCATTCTTTATATCCAATGAATCTCTATTATGAGATTCCAACTTGATTGCATCTACTTCTTTTGCATGGACCAAACAATCCCAAATTCTTAGGTATTGTACACTTGGCTTGGTACGTACCAAAAGGTAATTAGGGGTTTTGAGTACATATTTAGTTGGAATCTTGTTAAGGATATAAGTTGTAGTCTCCATTGCATGTCCCCAAAAACTAAGAGGTAAATTGGCTTTACTCATCATTGATCTAACCATATCCAACATGGTTTTTTTGTTTATCTCTGCAGCTCCGTTGAGTTGAGAAATAGTAGAGGAGTAATATTGGGAAATATTTCTTTCTCTTTAAGGTATTTTTTGATATCATCTTAGAGGTATTCACCGCCTTGGTCAGATCGAATTTGTTTTATCTTTGTTCATGTTTGGTTCTCAATCAAAGCCATGAATTCTTTGAATTTTTCAAAGATTTCATATTTGTGGTGTAGTAGGAGGACAAAACCATACCATGAATGGTCATCGATAACGTCACACAGTACTGATGTACATTACAAGTCATGGTGTTAAAAGGACTGCATACATTTGTATGTATTAAGTCAAGTATACCTTCATATCTTTCACCTTTCGTAAATAATGGTTCCTGGATATTTTACCTCGAATACAATGTTCACAGTTGGTAAATCACAGACTTTTAGGAAATCTAAAGGTCCTTTATTTACAGTCTATTAATCCTATCAACAAACGCATGTCCAAGTCTTCGACGCCATATCATAGTTAAATGATTTCCATCCCCCTTGATCTTTTAGGGGTTTTATCATCATTAGTGGTATTAATATTCATGGCATATTCACATGTCTAATTCATAGAGTTCACCAAACGTTAGAGAACCATTTGATATAAATTTACCATAACGATTTATGATAAGTTTATAACAGAAAAATACCTATTTATAACTTAATTTAGATACATATAATAAGTTCGTTCTAACATCCAAAAACATAGGTATTATCTAACAATAGGAGTCTTCACTAGATAGCGGTAGTTAGCAAGTCCTGATAGAGATTGGTGCAACAGTTACATCATATCCATCTAGATGACCATCTACCCTTCATCAAGTTTTTTTGGTTTCTTGAGGCATATGCAACAAAGTGCATACATGAACAAATGCACCAAAATCAACAATCCAACTACCTTATCATCCTACGAGTAAGTTGATTTCAATAATGAAAGTATATATGTTATATGCCAAAGCTATACCTTTTCCCCTCTCAGAGGTCTTCAGGTATTCTGGACAGTTGTGCTTCTAATGTTCCGTCTTGTAGCAATGATAGCAGACATCAGTATTCTTAGATGCCAGATGTATAGAATCCTTAGAATATTGACCAACATCTTAGACCTTTTTCTATTCTTCTTCTTCTTTTTGTGGACTAGACCCTTTCGGGATCCACACTTCTCGTCGCGCTTATCTTTTACCTATGCAACCATTGCACTACCGAAGGGAGTCTCTTTCTTCATGATGTCCTCATTGGACTTTAATGAAGAAGCAACTCAGACTCGTCAATTTAATTTTATTCATATGAAATGAAACAATGAAATTATTAAAAGACTTGGAGAGAGACAATAGCATAAAGTCATTTCGCATTTCTACAACAATCTCTGCCCCCAAGAGTTTCCAGTTCAGAATGGTGCCCAAACAATTTGAGTGCATGCTCCCCATCTAAAGTCCATGCATACATCTTGCAACGAAACATCTGTCAAGATGTTGTAATTCTTAATGTAATTCACATTGCCAAATATATCCTTCATATTCATTAGGATGTCCATGGCGGATCCCATAATTGTATGTTGCTTCTAAAGTGCATTGGATAGGGATCCAAGAATTTAACCAAAAGAGAGTGAATGATCCTTGTCCTACTTCTTGTTAAAATCACGAGCATCTTCAGTCTGAGGGTCCTCTTACTTCATGAGTGAGAGCATATATCTGATGCACTTAGCCGCAAGCACGAGTTCTAAATTATAGATTCAATCTGAAATAATTTGAATCCATCAACGAATTGATCTTGACTAGTTTGTTAAGTAATTAAATAGATTTCATCTAAAATCAACAATATCTGCACTTTTAGTTAATCTTGATTAAGGTGAATTGAATCTTTTTAAATCAATATTCTCTTGCAAAATTATACTTTGAAAGTCTTTCCCTTGATGACTTCAAAGCATAAGGCATGCTTAACCAAATGCCTCAAGTGAGATCAAGTTTCCTTTCCCCTTTCATTGCATCTCAATAATATGAGAAAATGCAATTATGGTGAAAGAAGTGTTGATGAATCTTGTATTCATCATGCTAAATTGGTCAATTAGGCTATGTTCTCCAAAATCCATATGCATTTAATAACTAACAGAGCATCATTAGCATTCATACATGTGTAAATAATGTTCACATTTCATCATGCATAATTGCATAATGTATAAATTGGGCTAAAAAGCAACTAACTTTCCTATTTTTTAATTAATTCATCATAACTCTGATTGACTCCAAACCACCTCTATTATGTAGATATTATTAACAAAAATAAATAAATAATATAAAAAAATGCTAACATAAATAAGTGTCAAATAAACCCAAAATCAAATTTCACATCTGATGCACTAAAACACAAATATCTCCCTCATATAGTATCTGATTTTGGTCTACTTACTTTTAAAGTACTCCATTTCAAATACCTTCAAAACAAGACCAATTTTGTAAAATTCGGAGCACATATGTGAAAGTTGGGTTATGAGCCTCTTTTGCGTATTTTATATTTTGCTATTTTTGACCAGAGTTTTTATGTATATAATTAACCCTTTTAATTTTATTTCTTTTTCATTTGTCTTCTTTGATGAAAGTTTTATTAAACAGCATAAAAATTCAAATCTAGATCAAAATGAAATCAAAGAAACTGGCGTAGCTGAATGACCTTTGAGAGTCGGTACAAAATTAGCGTAATTCATACCTCTAATTCATTTCTCTATTTTCTTATTTATTAAAATCTAAAAAATAGATTAATGTGTGATTAAGTGTCTTTTATTTTATCGTATTTTTTCTAGATTTTTATCCTCTTAAAAACCACCAAAAAATTACAAAACTCTAAATAATCGGTTTTCTATACACTTGGAGACCACCAAAAATACCACTTCGCACAGATGACCTCTTCAACTCTTGTGTCCTTCATAAAAGTTGTAGATCTCGTCGAGGCAAACAATTTCATGAAGGAATTTTTCGATCCAAGGTCTCCTTCTATTTTTCTTCTTCTTTTAATTTTGAATTTTTTTTGAGGTGACATGTGGCAGCCCCTGGGCGTGTCACGTAGCACCCCTTCTCCTCCTCTCTCCACCCCCCCCAGGTTACGTGCCCAGCACGTGACATGTGACCTCTTCCTCCTCCAGTCGTTTCTCTTTTGCCTGATGCCCCTCCTCAACTGCCACCATTATGCCTCTGTCGACCCTTGTGTAACGGCCTCCGCTCCACCACCTCACAGACGTTGCATCATCATCCCCGTCGTTACACACCCTCCTATAAAACACCCTCCACTCCAGCCCCCATCGCCATCCGCCCTTCTCCCCTCAAGCGTCGGTGACAGCAGCTGCATATCATCAACGCGATCCAAAGGTTCCACCATCCTCTGTGATTCTCTTCCTTGTGAAGATGACCAAGCTTCGGAGCTCCGCCGCCTCCTTGAAGCGATCACCTGGAATAAATCCCCCGCTCCTTTCTCCTTCCAGGCAAACACACCACCCCCAATTTCTTTTCTTTATTTTTTTTTGTTCTCTTCCGTTGCATGTTCATCCCTACATATTCCATCCGACCGCCTCATTCATGCCGCCTCCTCCTCCGCGCAAAGCAGCAGAGCACGACAGCATCTCCGCCCTGCTGCCCTCATGTTGCATCTCCACTGTCACTGTACAGTTTCTCGCCTTGCATGAGGTCTCCAGTCGTGTGGCTCTCCTCTTTGTCATGCCACCACGGAGAATCGCTCCGCGCCACTAGCAGCCATCCATGCACGGCCGGCCGGCCACCGTTTCCACGGTGTTCTCTCTGCCCCTCGCGTCGTATGTCGGTCGAGGGTTCAAACTACGCTCTGCCTGACGTGCCGCCCAACTTCTAGCCGAAGGATCGGTCTCCCTGCCCTCGATCCTACAGACCGCTTCAAGACATGTGTCCATCCCCCGAGCCTTGGCCCCAGCCTTGAGGCTCGGGTCGACGAACCTCCGCTACACGCCCTCCATCTACCACCAAGGCTCAGGTATCGAGCCTCTGCCTCGGGTCGACCGAGCTACAGCCCCACGCCCGAGCCTCCTGGTCCGGTACCCGAGCCTCCATAGCGCACATGCCTAGCACCTATAACCTTGGAGAAATACCACCAAGAATCTTCGAGTTTCAAGAAATCGCAAGAAGCCCTCCCACCTGACGTCATTGTCACATGCCTTGCACGTGACATTGGAAAATTTATGCGCAGACCCTCCAGAAGTTCTTTAATTGCAGAAAGACCCGTGCCTAGGGTACTTTGCAGGGAGACCCCTCCGGATTTATTATTTATAGTTAAGTCCCCCAGGGACCCGTTTGAAAGAAAAATTTTATTTTATTTGCATTTTAAACCCTACAACTTTATTTTAGCATAACTTTCTTATACGAACTCTATTTCTAGCGCATAATATGTTGTTTTGAAGCTCTTTTCATGCTCTATCATATCATATATTTTGTGGATAGATCTGAGGATATTTATTAGGATTTATTATTTGAGGATCTCTTTTGGCAAATACAGACTGATTATTGACATTTCGCGCCATGTTTCATTAAGAAAATCGAAAAAACTATTTCGCATGATATAATGAAGGATATAGAATGTTCTTAATTCTCATGAATTAATATTGATATCTTTGAATAATTAATTTCCGCAGGGGCTCAATTGAGGAGAAAGAATAAATACATTTCCCTAATTATTTTTACAAGGAATAAAGGGAAGCATGCTAGAATTCTTTAAGAATACATTATTGATATCCGAGCTTGATAAATAGACAATGATTGATTATCTAGCCTGTAGATTGGATTCGCAGTCATATACATATACTTCTTGAAATAATATCTTTTGATCTATGATTGAATTTTGAGTACATTGAATATTATTTGAGGGTTTAAATCGTGTAAATCACAGATCATGAGCTCCATCATCCGCTCTGTTTATTTTCGTCGCATTGCATTTACATCATCATTTCATTGCATTTCCATTTTATTTTCCTGATACAGAGATTTCTCTAGCATTTAATTAATTATTTAATTTAATTTAAAATTACATAACTAAAATTCATTGTTCCATGTGTTCGACCTTGGTAGACTTGCCAAGAAAAATTCTCCACAACATTCAAACAGTGTGTTCTTTGCAGAACCGAATTTACATCATATACTATGACAATTACCAACTTTTAAAGAGGCAAATTTGATGTTCATCAAATGGCACTGTTTTAGGGGAACGGTGAATTTTTAGGGTTTTAAATTCTTTTTTTAAGTTATTTTTTTGTGAAATTAATTTTTTTGGACATTCTTTTTCTCTCTCTTTTTTCATTTTATTTTTTTTAGCATTATATTTTGCATATTTCTGTCACTTTTGATAACAAGCATATTTTCTCTCTTCGCAGATTACTCGGAGCGAACTTTTAGATATAATTCAAGGGGCCTGCGAAGAAGACTAATTTTTGTTTTGTGAGAGAGAGAGTTAGTTTAATTTTCTGCATTATTCCAAGGTCCCTCTCTCTGAACCCTTGTAATAATTTGGTCCCTGCAAAGAAAACATGAACATAACTAGCAAACATGAAGAAAACATGAACATAACTACAAAATTTTGGATATAATTCAAGGGTCCTACGAAGAAAACATGAACATAACTAGCAAACAGGTCCCTGTGAGGGACTAAAATGTAAATAGAATTTTGCGTGACGCCTTCCATGTAAATTACCACATGTATGGGGGTATATTTGCAATTATTAAAACCCGGAGGGGGTCAGGTGCAAATTACCCCAGGCACGCGTGAGTGGCACGTGCTAATTGTACCTGGTTGCAAATTGAAGAAGTTTCTGGGGCCTCCATGCAAATTGCTCGCATGTGACCAAGCATGTACAATGAGGCTTGATAGATAATGCCGGCTCGGACTGAGGTTCGGGTATCGATGCTGGCTCGGTGGAGGCTCGGAGTAGCTTCAGCTCAGCTCGGGTGATCCGAGCCTAGAGGTTTGGTGCTGAGGCTCGGAGCAGACACATGGGCTATTGTAGACCACCCGATCTTAACGATCGGGTTAGACACGTGCAAGGAGGCGTGGCGTGGCCCGACATTGGTCGTCCGATCTTCATCATCTGACGACACCTATGCATCGAGTTCATCGACTCTACCTCCTCCTACGGCAGAGTTGGTTGTGCTCTGGCGAAGCTCTCCTGGCTCCGCCTGGCTGTGAGGCGACATATGAAGCTCGACGAAGCATCCTGAGTTGATGGGGAGGAAGCTCCGACGCTCGTGGCTTGTCGAGGCGGACTGGATGGTGGAGGTAGCTTGAAGTCATTGGAGATGGTGAGCCTGAAATTCCCCTGGCGAGAGCTCCGACCATTGAAGTGGATGACCTGCATATATTAGTTTTTAAGCCGAAGCATGCATGGGGGAAAGTAATGTGAGTGGGACGGATCCCCGTCGAACGGAGTAATAGGGGATAAAGCTCTGTCTCCGATTCGGCAGGAGAAGAGGTGGGTAGGGGATGATCTAGCTATGGAGAAGGGAGAGAAGTCTATCGGAGGGGCATGAGGATCAGAGAATGAGTCGGAGACAATGTGATGATAGATGAATGACGAAAGTTCGAGGAGGCGTCTAATTAAACTAGAGAAAAATATGAAAATATCAAGAGAGATAAGAGAGTCTTACCTGGATAAGTGATGAATCTCGGATTCATCATTCTAAGTCTCATTAATTAGGCTCAAGTCCCTCAAAATCAATTGCATTTCTGCATTTATTTCGCATAATTAGCATTCAGGCATGATTTCATAAGAATTGCATTTTAGCATTAATTTCTGCATAAAATAAGAAGCCAAAAATCCAAACCAAAAATGACCTGTAAATAGCCTAACTTCCCCTATTTTTAACTCCTTCATGCTAACACCGCATACCACAAACTCACTTCCACTGTGTACACATCACTAACAAGAATAAATGAAAAATACAAAAAAATTACTAACCCTGATAAGTGGACCAAAAACCCAAACCCTAGTTTTAGGATTTTCGGACTAAAAGCCACATATCTTCCCCATCCAGTGTCCGATTCGATCCTACTCACTTTTGAACTAATGCACATTCAATTACCTTCAAAACGAGACCAAGTTCAAGTGAATCAGAGCTCGTATGTGAAAGTTGGGTTTTGGGCCTCGTTTGCACATTGTATATTTCGCGGTTTTCTGACCTTGTATTTTATGTATATATTTTATTAATTAATAAAAATCCAAAAAAATTAGAATTAGGTGCCTTTTATTTCTCTTTGAGTTTTCCATATTTTTCCGGATTTTTATCTTGTTTAAAAATGACAAAAAAATAGAAAACCCAAAAATCAAGGTATTCTAAGTACATGGGATACCCCAAAAATTCACTTTTCACATTTGACCGAATTTGGCTTTGATGTCTTCATGACAGTTGTAGATCTCGTCGAGACGAGCATTTTTCGTGAAGGAACTTTTTGGATCTGAGGTCATTTGCTATTTCTTTTTGATTTTACAAATGATTTATTTTCGATTTATCTGGAGCTGACACGTGGCCGCCCCAGAGGCCGCCACGTGTCAGTGTTTTTTAGGCTTTTCTTTAATCCGTTTTTTATCAAAAAAAATTTAATTAATTAAAAAGCCACGCACGTGCGTCGCACGTGCCTCCCGGGCACGTGCTCCGCACGTGCCTCGCCCCATCCATCCCCTTTCTCATTAAGCGCCACGTGGCTCTTACCAGGCCGTTCGATCTCGGCCGATCGAATGGCCTGGGAACCGTCGTCATCCTCCCAACTCCCCCGAAACCTCCGCCGACCAAGCCTCTTCCCCCAACCGCCGCGCCGCCCTTATCCTCGCAACCACCCTCAACGGCCAACGCCCTCCCGAGTCTTCCGCCCTCCATCTCCGCTATCCTCGCACCCGCTCGACCCTTCTCTCCATAAAGGAAACCCGACGCCCCCAGTCCAACCCATCCGCCGATAGAGCTCCGAGGTCCGGGGTGACAGCCCGGGCTTCTTCGACGTCGACGAGATCCAAGGCGACGACGCCTTGCTGCATACGGCCCCTCCGCCGCTAGTGCCCAGCTCCGCCCCTTGGCGTCGAGCCACCCACCAACGTCTCCGCGCTTCACCGACCACCTACAGCAGCTTCTTCAACCACCGCCGTCTTCATCGACCCCCGCCGCTCCAGCAGCTTCTACTCCGCCTCGTCAACGTCGTCGCCACCGGAGCCCCGCTCCGCCGCTACTCCCTCCGCCTGAGCTGCTCCGCCAAACGCCGTGGCCAAGCCGCACCTCCTTCTCCGTCCAGACCATCGACGACACCAGACGCCAACTACGCCAACGTCGTCAACCACCGCATCGCCATCGTCATCAACACCTTCGCCTCCAACAGCTTCGCCCCTCCGTCCAACAACTCTCCAGCGACTCCAGCACCGCTCCGGCCACCGCTCTCCGCCGGCCTTGCTTCACCGCAGAGTCCTGCTCCACCAACTCGGTCGCGCGGCCGGGCGCTCTGACCCGAGACCCTCCCCGCGTGCGAGGCACGTGACGGGAGGGGACGACGTTAGCACACGTCATCAAACCCAGGGGGGGTCACGTGCTGCGCACGTGCCCCTTGGGTAAATTGCAAGAGCCTCCCGGATGTTCTCTAGATTTGCGCTCCAGTCCACCACCGACCAGAGGCACGTGCTATGCACGTGCCCCTCTGGAAAATTGCAGAAGCACCCCCCTCTAGTTTAGGTAATTGCTTTTAGGTCCCTGTCTGCACCTTTTTATTTATTTTATTTATATTTATTGCATTTACCCCCCTGTGTTCTACCTCTGTTTTGAACCTCTTCTAGACATCATTTTATTATACAAAAATAGCACTTTGTTCATTGCTTTATGCTCTACATTCTGAGATATTGTGGGTATTTTTATAATTATCGGTTAATTATTAATTAATTAGTTTGTGGAAAATTGCGTATTTTGCCCATCTTATGCTCTGGAATTTATCATTGATTAACTGTTGCTCTAAAAATCTTCGAAAAATCACATAGTGTAGAGTTTATTGTGATTGACATTGTGCCCAAAAATCATTGCATTTGCATGCATACTTTGCTCTGTAAAAATCATTTTGCATATTTCACTATTTTATTTTTAATAGGTTTTAAATACCTTATTTTTAAGGTCTGGGATTTTTCTAAGATCCATTACCTAGTGATAGATCTTAGATAATTTTAGTTCTCAAAAAGAAGTAGGTTTAATATTTATTAAAATTAAATATTGAAAATTAGGTTGTTGCCATTTAAAAATTCATAAAAAAATTCATATTGCATCTAAAATTTCCAAAAAAATTACAGTGCACTCATTTCATCACGTTTTACATTGTGGCCAATTTTCATATTTTTCGGACACCGTTTGGATGTATTTGATATTTTAGTCCCTAAAATAGGCCGAATTTGCATATTGCACCCTCTATTGCATTGGAAAATTCCAAAAAAAAGACCGCTTTGAAAACCGAACACAAAATTGAATAGACATATTTCTAGGTTGTTCCTTTGCCTCCTTGTGATCGACCTTGGGACTTGCCCAAGTAAAATAAACATGAACCACGAAAATTACATTTGAATAGTTATTTTGTGGTTATTTCTTGACTGTTTCCGAAAGCCGCCTACAACGAGCAACTATAATTATTTCCACGAACGAACATTAAAAACAACTTCTTAACGCGGCTTTTGCGGACTCGTCAGACGGCGCCGTTGTCGGGGAGGCAAACGGCTTAGTTTTTTGTTTTGAAAATTTTTGTTTGGTTTTCCGAATTCGGGTAGTCTGACCCCCGAATTTTTCACTGTAAATCCCAGTTTATTTCTTGTATTTATTTTTCAGCATTTATTTCATTTATTTTATTTTTGATTATTTTCCGAGTCACTCTCTTACATTCTCTCTCTTATTTTTCTTGCGAGGTACCCGGCGTACGTGGAGCGGTTTTTCAAGGAACCGACGCATCTTCACCGACACCCGAAGAAACCGCAATTAAATTAAGATCGAGTCAAGTCGTGAGAGAGAGTAGAGTCTAGGTTTTTAATTTCTGCACTTTTAATTTCTGCTCATTTTTAGCGGTGTCCGTTTGGACTCTCGCGTGTGTAAAAAGATCTTGAACTTTATTTGTGGTGTGTCGTGGCCTGTTTCACTCTCCGGAGAGGGTGGGGCCCGACTTGAGTGGCGATTAGGATAGACCTGCACATACGGCTCTTAGAGCATTTTTTATTTTTGATTGTGCTCGTAGGATCTTAAGCCACATTGCACTTTAACTGAGACGCACATTAGATCGTTCAACTTAGCCAAATCCAACTCAATTCTTCCCGCTAATAGAACTTTCTGCTTAGGTGCGGTTTTCATCGGCTTGCACGCATTTAGTATAAATTTTTAAAATTCTGTATTGCATCCCACATGGAGATTGCGAGGAGGCACTATAAGTCTTCTAATTGAGCATTCATCATAGTTTTCCGCGTGCATCGGCTTTTCCCGAATTCCTCTCTCTTGTTTTATCACATAAATCTAAAGGAAATTGGGACTGGACGGTAGACGTGTATTTGTGTTCATCTAAATTCTTCAGTGATCGCCTCAATAAATTTGGGACTGCTAAATAAAGCCGATCTTAAAAACCCATAAAATCAAGAATTTCTGCGGGAGAGCAACCCCGACATCATTTGATTTTATCTTGCAGCGAGGAGAGAGACGCACACTAGGATAGAGCCCAGCTCCAAACCTAACATCTCGTTTAAACGGCTTGCAAGATTGAATTTATCACCAACTAAAATTGAAAAGATAATAGCCGAACTCTTGCGGCTTTATTGTGTGAGTTGGTGAACCTGGGGTTTGAATTGTGTTTGCATTGGTGTGCGTGAACCGATTTCAAGATCAACAGCCGCACATTCGATAAAAATTCTCTTGACTATCCCGTGCAAGCATCTCTTCCCTCTCTTGATTTGAACCTCATAATGGAACTCTTGTCCAAAAACTCTTGCAGATCCAACCCCTCATTCCTCTCAAAAATGACAGAACACCCATCGAAATTATACTATGAAAATGAATTCGTGTCGGTTAGACCCAAAACACCTCCTCCAAGAAACTCTCAACCACCATCTCTTTTCACCAATCCGATAGGCTTCATGAACGACAACCCCTTCTTCAGACATGCTCCACCATACCAAGATCCGACCACTCATGATCAAAGAAATAAATTTTACTCGGATCAACTCCACATGACTGGACCATATGAGCAGCCGCCTTCCATGATTATTGAGGAGATATTTTCTGAAATTAATGATCATATATTGGATCTTCCAAGAAATTCTCCTCCCAGCACAAACGAGAAAATGGAAGATGAAATTATCGAGCACACACCGACTGCGCCTATGATAGATCATGAATTGAATTTTGAGGATGATATTTTGAGGATAACAACAAGATTCAATTCAATAGAGGAGAGATTTCAAAAATTTACCGATCGATTCATCGCATTCTATGGTGGCTCGGACAGTAAAATGAATGAGGAAATTATTGGATCTGAAATTGAAAATTCTGAGGATATTCAGGGACCTATGGACAATTCTGAAAATGACTATGTCGTTGACCCTCACCCTGAACACCAGAGCCCCTTTTCATCTGAAGAACATCCCACACCCCCACACCACCTAGAAAATACCAAAAAATGGAAATATTTGAAAACCACAAAAAAATTGAAAATTCGGAAAATTTCATAAAAATTAAAACTGAAGACGATCTGAGGAATTTGGATCCGACTGTACGAGAAGCACGCGAAAAACGCTTGATATTCGAACTTCCCTTTATACAAGCCATTGAATACTTCCCCGACCTTAAAAGATTTATAACAGATAAATTAATGAACAAAAAATCGGGCAGGATACGAACAAAGACTGAAAGACATATCTTGTCAATGGCCTCCTCCTTGGTGTTGAGGAGAAAAACCAAGAGCCGCATAGTGAAACGGTTGCCCAGATTTGACTGTGAAATCAAAGATACAATTTTCACCCATGCTCGGATTGATGACGATTCACCAATTAATATCCTCCCGACCTCTGTATTCCATGAACTCAAACTCGGATCGATTTGGAAGATACGAGAGATTGTACAATTAGCGGACCGATCAATAAAGCGGCCGAGAGGAACCATTCCTGTCATCATGAAATTCCAAGGTGCTCCGCTCAAGGTAGAATTCACGATCATTGATATTGAGCATCAAGAAGAACTCACCCAGTCTCCAATCATTCTGGGAAAACCATTCTTGGCATTGGCCAAGGCGAGTATCGATTGTGAGACTCGGGAAATCAATTTCACAGCATTGGAAGCACTTCAATCCGACCCTATCTTTGAGGAACCACGATCTTCTGAGGCAACCCACGAAGTCCCCGACAACCGTAACCATGAAACGGTAGAAGAGCCCTACCCCGCGACCACACCTGAGATAGCGGTTGTTGATGAGACTATTGGTTTAGAAAATCTCCCCCCTGCTCCATTCCCAGCCGCTCTCACCATGGAGAATCATGTATATGAATCATATGATCCAGAGACTTATGCATGGGCACACCCTGGGTCAAGCTACTCTGACTACATGGATTACATCAACTCAACTCAGGAATGCACCAACATCGAATCAATGGAGAAAGAACATGCAGAGACTCTCCCCAATATTCAAATCCCCGAAGATCTCAAAATAGACAAATCTTTCTACTACGATCCTGAGACATATGCATGGTCACAACCTGGAGCAACATTCTCTGAATATCTTGACCAAATCATCCCAAATCGAGAGTGCTCAAACATTCGGGAGAATAAGAACAAGCCCGCATATCAAACACCGTCCAAGGAGAATTCAAATGGCTATTCATCTGGATACTCAAGTGAACCGACACCTTCACGACAAAATAAAAAGAGAGCCACCTTTGATCTTTCGGAAGAGGAATCAACTGATAATCCCTCATCAGGTCCGGAAAAGATGGTCTACATGAGTGAAGTCTGTTCGGCAACCCTAAAGCCATATCTTCGTAAGGATCCAAAATTCAATTCTCGTTGGACAACTCCCGTTCCTAACTACTACTCATCCAAAGTTGATGCTCCTACATTCTTCAAGTACACTGGAATTCTTTCGTATGAGCTGACTGAGACCGGTGCTTCTGAGTACTCATCTGAGGACAAACCGACTGACTCCAAGAAGGAACGAAGTCTGAGGAAACAACTGAAGAAACAAAAAGACCAGAAAACTTGGAGTATGTCCACTTTCCAATACTACTCCTCTGAGGATAACTCTGATGATGGATATCTTTCATCTGACTCAAACAATTCATCTACTATCCATCATAATTTGTCTGAGGATGACACTGACAACAGTTGGGAATCATATGCCTCATCTCCATCTCATCATTATGATCTCCCACCGCAGGCTCATAAAAAGATCAGTCGAAAACCGCCTTAATCATCGGCTACCCACCCTCCCTCCCGACCACATCGGTCTCCTTGTACAGCTTCTTCCTTTACTTAGGCCAAGGCCTAAGTATAGGGGGGGACCGATGCCATCTGTATATATCATTCTTCTCCTAACTCCCAATCACTCCATTTCCACCCTTCTTCCATACTTAGGTTAAACCAACATCCATCTGTTTATATTCTCCTCATTTCCTGACCACTTTTCTTTTCATTTTTTTTCACTCCCTTACGCTTAGCCCGAGCTATGTCTTATTTACGCTTCTTGTGCTCTGAGGACACAGCACTTGCTAAGTATAGGGGGGTCTGTATATATACTCTGTATATATTTTACCCATATCTCGTACTTTCGCGTAAGTCTATATGTATTTACGGGGTGGGTACTAACTTGAAAAAAAAAGAAGAAAAAAAAAGAGTTTTGCTATTAACACTGACTTGCCCAATATCTTGTGAAAAAAAAGGGAGGCTTCTTATTCCATTCTCTGCATAAAAAAATCCCTTGCATAAAATGTCAAAAAAAATAATAAAAAAAATTGTGTCTGCATTGCACACACCTGCACTTCATCCAACATTACATGCATTTGCATCTGTGAAAAGTCATTGGGTTCTTAACCGAGTTATGAGCCGAAACCGAGAGTGGTCTGGACTTGACCTTAATCCACCTAATTTTCAGAAGAACTTCACCGAGAAATAGGATTTTAAGAGCTTCAGGTCTTTGTGACTTAATTCCTTAAGTTCCACATGACAATGTACAGCGTTTGACTCTTAGTGTCTAACCTGGTCTCTTCATTCTGGGTACAACTCTGGAATAGGGAACTAATTCGCACTCTCGCACTATGCACTTAGCTCAACCCAGACGGGATGTCGGAAGACTGTGTGAGTCTCTTTTCTGGTAGCGTGGAAATCTAAAGACCGGAGTACGGGTTGAAATAAAGCTTCGGAAAAGGGATGGACGGCTGGGCACAATTTTTCTAAGACCCCAAAAAATGTACGGAACAAAAAGATTCTATATCCGTAGGGGCACAACAATATCCAAGCAGAACCACCAAAAATTCCAAATACATAGAAGCATTCTACCAAATAAAAATCCGACCAAAAAGGTCCAAGCTCCAAAAACCTGCAGATCTTGGTGAAGACTTGGCTACATCGGCCATCTTCACAAGGAGAGGTGACTACACTGGCCACCCTCCAGTTCTTTTCTCTTTCTTCTATCTTCTCCCTCATTCGATTGTGAACACAGCACGACAGACCTTAGAAGGAAATACCTGACTCCCCGAGGACGAGTTACTGGAGGGGAGAGGAGCATGGTAGTCCGGCATTCTGGATGGGAAGAGCTAAAACCCTTCACATACATGAGTAGGTTATTCAATATTCATAGGGTATACTTTGGGAAGAGGATTGTCTAAGATGACTTCTGAGCCGAAACTGTGACAATGATGTGTAGAACTTGAGGGCTGTTGATTTTAAAATTCTAAGTCTCACAGAAGTTCCGCCACAGTATTAATCCAAAGGTCAAGTTTAGTTTCACTTTCACCTTCAGTTCATGGTCTTGGTATGGAACCCAGTCTCATTTCACTTCATGGCATTTCTTTTTGATGCTCAGGGACGAGCATGGTTTAAGTATAGGGGGATGATGAATCTCGGATTCATCACTCTAAGTCTCATTAATTAGGCTCAAGTCCCTCAAAATCAATTGCATTTCTGCATTTATTTCGCATAATTAGCATTCAGGCATGATTGCATAAGAATTGCATTTTAGCATTAATTTCTGCATAAAATAAGAAGCCAAAAATCCAAACCAAAAATGACATGTAAATAGCCTAACTTCCCCTATTTTTAACTCCTTCATGCTAACACCGCATACCACAAACTTACTTCCACTGTATACACATCACTAACAAGAATAAATGAAAAATACAAAAAAATTACTAACCCTGATAAGTGGACCAAAAACCCAAACCCTAGTTTTAGGATTTTCGGACTAAAAGCCACATATCTTCCTCATCCAGTGTCCGATTCGATCCTACTCACTTTTGAACTAATGCACATTCAATTACCTTCAAAACGAGACCAAGTTCAAGTGAATCAGAGCTCCTATGTGAAAGTTGGGTTTTGGGCCTCGTTTGCACATTGTATATTTCGTGGTTTTCTGACCTTGTATTTTATGTATATATTTTATTAATTAATAAAAATCCAAAAAAATTAGAATTAGGTGCCTTTTATTTCTCTTTGAGTTTTCCATATTTTTCCGGATTTTTATCTTGTTTAAAAATGACAAAAAAATTAGAAAACCCAAAAATCAAGGTATTCTATGTACATGGGATACCCCAAAAATTCACTTTTCACATTTGACCGAATTTGGCTTTGATGTCTTCATGAAAGTTGTAGATCTCGTCGAGACGAGCATTTTTCATGAAGGAACTTTTTCGATCCGAGGTCATTTGCTATTTCTTTTTTATTTTACAAATGATTTATTTTCGATTTATCTGCAGCTGACATGTGGCAGCCCCAGAGGCCGCCACGTGTCAGTGTTTTTTAGGCTTTTCTTTAATCTGTTTTTTATCAAAAAAATTAATTAATTAAAAAGCCACGCACGTGCGTCGCACGTGCCTCCCGGGCACGTGCTCCGCACGTGCCTCGCCCCATCCATCCCCTTTCTCATTAAGCGCCACATGGCTCTTACCAGGCCGTTCGATCTCGGCCGATCGAACGACCTGGGAACCGTCGTCATCCTCCCAACTCCCCCGAAACCTCCGCCGGCCAAGCCTCTTCCCCCAACCGCCGCGCCGCCCTTATCCTCGCAACCACCCTCAACGGCCAACGCCCTCCCGAGTCCTCCGCCCTCCATCTCCGCTATCCTCGCACCCGCTCGACCCTTCTCTCCATAAAGGAAACCCGACGCCCCCAGTCCAACCCATCCGCCGATAGAGCTCCGAGGTCCGGGGTGACAGCCCGGGCTTCTTCGACGTCGACGAGATCCAAGGCGGCGACGCCTTGCTGCATACGGCCCCTCCGCCGCTAGTGCCCAGCTCCGCCCCTTGGCGTCGAGCCACCCACCAACGTCTCCGCGCTTCATCGGCCACCTACAGCAGCTTCTTCAACCACCGCCGTCTTCATCGACCCCCGCCGCTCCAGCAGCTTCTACTCCGCCTCGTCAATGTCGTCGCCACCGGAGCCCCGCTCCGCCGCTACTCCCTCCGCCTGAGCTGCTCCGCCAAACGCCGTGGCCAAGCCGCACCTCCTTCTCCGTCCAGACCATCGATGACACCAGACGCCAACTCCGCCAACGTCGTCAACCACCGCATCGCCATCGTCATCAACACCTTCGCCTCCAACAGCTCCGCCCCTCCGTCCAACAACTCTCCAGCGACTCCAGCACCGCTCCGGCCACCGCTCTCCGCCGGCCTTGCTTCACCGCAGAGTCCTGCTCCACCAACTCCGCCGCGCGGCCGGGCGCTCCGACCCGAGACCCTCCCCGCGTGCGAGGCACGTGACGGGAGGGGACGACGTCAGCACACGTCATCAAACCCAGGGGGGTCATGTGTTGCGCACGTGCCCCTTGGGTAAATTGCAAGAGCCTCCCGGATGTTCTCTAGATTTGCGCTCCAGTCCACCACCGACCAGAGGCACGTGCTATGCACGTGCCCCTCTGGAAAATTGCAGAAGCACCCCCCTCCAGTTTAGGTAATTGCTTTTAGGTCCCTGTATGCACCTTTTTATTTATTTTATTTATATTTATTGCATTTACCCCCCTGTGTTCTACCTCTGTTTTGAACCTCTTCTAGACATCATTTTATTATACAAAAATAGCACTTTGTTCATTGCTTTATGCTCTACATTCTGAGATACTGTGGGTATTTTTATAATTATCGGTTAATTATTAATTAATTGGTTTGTGGAAAATTGCGTATTTTGCCCATCTTATGCTCTGGAATTTATCATTGATTAACCGTTGCTCTAAAAATCTTCGAAAAATCAAATAGTGTAGAGTTTATTGTGGTTGACATTGTGCCCAAAAATCATTGCATTTGCATGCATACTTTGCTCTGTAAAAATCATTTTGCATATTTCACTATTTTATTTTTAATAGGTATTAAATCCCACATTTTTGAGGTCTAGGATTTTTCTAAGATCCATTACCTAGTGATAGATCTTAGATAATTTTAGTTCTCAAAAAGAAGTAGGTTTAATATTTATTAAAATTAAATATTGAAAATTAAGTTGTTGGCATTTAAAAATTCATAAAAATTCATATTGCATCTAAAAATTCCAAAAAAATTACAGTGCACTCATTTCATCACGTTTTACATTGTGGCCAATTTTCATATTTTTCGGACACCGTTTGGATGTATTTGACATTTTAGTCCCTAAAATAGGCCGAATTTGCATATTGCACCCTCTATTGCATTGAAAAATTCCAAAAAAAAGACCGCTTTGAAAACCGAACACAAAATTGAATAGACATATTTCTAGGTTGTTCCTTTGCCTCCTTGTGATTGACCTTGGGACTTGCCCAAGTAAAATAAACATGAACCACGAAAATTACATTTGAATAGTTATTTTGTGGTTATTTCTTGACTGTTTCCGAAAGCCTCCTACAACGAGCGACTATAATTATTTCCACGAACGAACATTAAAAACAACTTCTTAACGTGGCTTTTGCGGACTCGTCAATAAGGCGGAGGAGATAGCCTGGGCTTGAGCTTCTTGGAGAAGCTCGGGGTCTTCACTAGACTCCCCCGGCTACGGGGAGCAGCTCGAGCAGGGCGGAGCCACCATGACGCAGTTGTACAAGCTACAGGTCAACGCCGGGAGTGGCTATCGTTGTCATGCTCCATGGCAACTCCTCGCTATCACCGAGGAGCAGAGGAATGCTGGGCGGAACCACACGTAAAGGCGGACAAGGAGGAAGTAGGTCGACGCTGGTGTATTTGAAGGTGGAAGTCGTGATTTCGATGGAGGGAGGTGTGGCTTTCGTGGAGAATATGGACCGAGAGGGAGACGAACGTGGTGAGCATGGGTTCTCGCGAGGACGAAGGAAGAATAGGCTAAGATGCGGGGTGTTTCATGAGTGGAGAAGATGGCGGAAGAGGCGAGGGAAATGGAAAGGGCAAAGGTCGTATGAGAAATGGGCGACGTGGGCGAGGGGCTCCGGAGGTAGACAATGGTCTCGTGGCCATTGGATCTCGTGATCTAATAGCTACGAGGCAGGCGCTCAAGTGCGGTAAGGACCAGATTCGTAGAGACGAATCAAGGGCGAGGATAGCGCCACATGGAGAGTTGAAAGGAAAGCGGGAGCGGATGGAGGAGATGAGAGATGGGAGTGGATCAGACGGTTGGGGAAGGGGCGATAGGATGCGGTGGTGATGCCAGCTCCAGGACACGATCGAGTGGCTATAATGAAGCCATGTGGCGAGCTGGAAGAGAGGCGCAGGCGGACAGCCTTGATGTGCTCTGGGCTGGATCAGGCAGCTGAGAGCACTGTGCAAATGTACGGTGGAGATGGGTCGTTTTGGAGAAGATCAGGCGGCTATGATGGAGGCACATGGCGAGATGGGAGCGAGGCGCTAGCGGACGGCTGTGATGGAGTCATGATCTTGATCGAATGGTAGAAGTTGGTTGCAGGAAGGAACGATGCAAATTTGGGGAGGAAGAGGGCGATCTAACGACGGGAAATGGAGGGCGAGTGGCGCACAGTGAGCGAGCCACATGGCGTAATCAGAAAGCGCCACGTGGCCCATTCAGGTTATTCAGACAAAGAAGGTGAAATATGAGGGAGAATAAGGCTGAATTTGGATAAACTCAAAACATGAAAGTTGTAGATCTCAATGAGATCTACAAGTTTCATGTTGACCAAAAACAAAGACGAGGTTAAATGAAAGGAGAAATATTTTTGTGAGTGTTTTTAAGGGTATAAAAACACTAAGATTTTTATTTTTGTTATTTTTTGTATTTTTAATTTATTCCATGACTCAGATATAAACAAGGATTTATTTGGTTTTTATTGACACGTAGCCTAAGCTAGTGGGTTAATAACTAAGAATTAATGTAATGAAATCGGGTTTCATCACCCCCTATACTTAATCTATGCTCGTTCCCGAGCATCTCAAAAATGAATGAGTTGGATTAACCCCCTTGTGCATGTGCGTACAGGATCTGACCCTTTCAAAAATTCCTAATTTTAGAGATCCGAAATCTCAAAGCTTAACCCAACCTTAATCAAGAAGCATCCAATTTCTCTTGTTCTCCATACTCTCTCTTTGATACATATAAACTAAGGATATGAACTTAAGTGTTGACCACGATCACAAGAGTAGAGTCACAATGTCACCCAAGGTCCCGGTCCAAGAAACTCTCCTAAGGACTCAATCCTTAACACTAGGGAATAAATCAAATCTTACGTCCAATACACCGTCTCTTTAGTTGTCAGACTTAGAAGTGTAGGTGGCAGGCCAGTTTATGGAGGATCTAGGATTGTGTCATTTCTTCTCCCCCTCTCATTGGAACAAGGATTCTCTCGAGAGTCTTATTACTCAACGCTTATTTTTTTGGTGTTGATCAGTGCGTCTGTCAAGAGAAGTTGGAGTTGTCTGCACTTGTTTTCCTAGGAGTACATCAGGATGTGCCTTTTTTGAGTACCTATTGTACCTTCTACACCTAGACTTGTAGCATTACTGATGCAGAGCCCTTTTTTTGGTGCAAGCCCGACTCCTGTCCCTAATAGCGGCGGTCCAAGTGGACACTCGGAAATGGTTGGGAGCTCTCGCCTTTGCTGGAAGCTCTGTTGATAATTTATTTTGTGGAATGAGAGCTTTTATTCAACATTGATATTTCATTGCTTTGTATTATTGGCTAGCTCCACTGCTTTTACCAAGAGTTGGCGCACATTGACCAACATTTTTTTATTTTGTTCGCATCCTGGCATTTAGGTAGATGTCAAGAGATTAGTTTAAGAACCAAGTTCTCATACTGGCTAAAATGCTGACACTCAGGTTTCATGAAGCCTTCAATGATCTTATCCCATCCTCGAGCATCATTAGATCAAGTCCAGACTTGAATCCCTCATCCTAGTTCTTCAAGTGAAATTTCAACTCATCTCATCGAGACCGTAGTCGTGTTTCTGAAGTGTTGATCATATTCTTAAGGTTGGAGACTAAGCATGCAATATAGAATGTAAATCTAGCAAACTAGGGAAATGTGGATAATAAAATCTAAGACCTTGATAGTCAAAGCTGGTTAACATAAAATCTCAAGACCTCATAAATCAGGGTGTTCTTGAACATCACTGACCCTGTGTGGAAGTGAAAAACATAAGGGCTTTAATCCAACTCCTTTATCCATGTTTTGATTTTTTTTTAAATTTTTATGAAGACTTTAAAAGGCTTATTGACTGCCTAAACTCAAATGAGTAGTTGCATCTGCTTTCAGCCAGTATAGGTTTAAGTACATGTCGTAGAATGGAACATGTTGCTTGAGGACGGGGCCATACGTGATGTCCTCTAAACCACCTACTATGCTAAGGGAAAACACTCATTGAAAAGCGGCTACTTATTTGCATTTAGTAATCAATTTGACTTTTAAAGGATTTTTTGTTTTTATCATTTTTATGGATTTTTACTTAAGGTTAGAACACAAGTTAAACTCGCTTTCCTTTGAAATCAAGAAAATATTTTCCAAACCATGTCACACATATAGATTTTTACAAACATTTTTCAAACGATTTTTCAAAATATGTGAAACTCATTTTTTAAATCATTTTCAAAAATATTTTTCTTAAAAAAATAGTGTAACATAGTATAGAAAAGCGTTGAAAACATTTTGTCCTCGTAGTTCATAAGAATATACTTTAGCCCAAAAAGTTTAAAATTTTAAAAAATTTTCAAAATTTTTCAAAATATAGCTAACGTACATATGATGTATATACAGTATACCCCCTATACTTAAACTTTGCTATGTCCTCATAGCACTAGATGATACAAAGCCAAAGCTCCATTTAAGTATGGAAGAATATACAAGAACTAAGGAGGATGTCCCCTATACTTAGATTAGAAATAACCTAAGTATTAAGGAAATGAAAGATGAGTGAGAAAATCATGGGGACTCAGGCCCCCCCTATACTTAGGTTGAGATTAACCCAAGTATAAAGGTGGATAATTGATGTTGGGGAGACTCAAGGGGAACGAAGAAGTTAGGATGGATATACACATGAGTGGATGAATCTTCAGAGATGAATGGATTACTTAGATCTAGGAGAGGGTGTCAGAGTAATCAAGGCTCAATCAAGCATGCAATACCCTTTGAATTCACCAACTCACACGTGAAACCAATAAGTGTTGGTTGATTATCTTGTCATTTTTATTGGTGATTAAAACATTCTAATTTATGGAAGGATTCAAAAACATGTCGAAGCAAAAATCATCCTACGTAAACAAGGGTGTTGCTCTCCCAAAATATTATTTTACTCCATTTTAGGTCAACTTGCATTTAACAGTCCCAATTATTTGCTTAAGGTTGTCACTGATTAAATGTCATCATAAATCAAGCATTCATCATCTACCGATCATTCCCAATGTCCATTAACCTAGTTGATCAAGCCAAGAAGGGAGGTCGAGAAAAATCCATGCAGTCGATAAAATCATGATCTATGCTAAAATAAAACTCGCAGCTCCTTGAGCAAAATTCGTGAAAACTTGGACTGAATTAAAAAACAAAACTGAATGTATGCAAGTCGATGAAAACCGTACCTAACACGCTTCTATTAGCGGGGAAGAACATCTTTTAATTTGGCTAAGTGAAGCGATGTCTACGTGCATCTTATATTATTGTGTGTCCTACCTACGATCAAACACATAAAATAAAATGTGAAAATAGCTCAAAGAGCCACGTGCCTGATCCTAGGTCGACACTCAAGTGAGGTGATCCTCACACAACCACAAATATCTTGTTCATTTACACGTGTTCGAACGAAGACCGTTGTAAAGACGATTATTACATCAAATGGAACAAAATGCAAGAAACGTGTTTTTTTATTTTTTTCTCCAAAATCTACTTCGAGGGCTCCTCGAAGTGGGGAACACCTGCTCCTCGCCTCCTTAATCACCAAGGGCCCTGCCATAGAAGCATGTGTTAGATATCAATCAAAGAAAGATTAATGTTGCAAATAACAACATGACCTATGAATTAGAAATTAACACTTAATTAAATAAATAAAAATACAAATAAAACAAAAGATGAGCTGTGTCCCCGGCAACGACGCCATTTGATAAGCCCTAAATTCAACCTCATAATAAGTCGTCTTAGTGTCATTGCAGTTGGTCGAATCGGATGCGTCAAAAATCATTTAATTAATTTAACAATTAATCAAACGGTCGATTTATTTTTTTTTACTTGGGCAAGCCCAAGGTCAAACTCAGGGACACGAGCCTCTTAAGTATTAGTTAGACTCTTATTATTTAAATTAAGTGTTGAATTATAAGTTCATAGGTCAATGAATGCACATGGAGATAGACTCGATGCATAAAGAAACATGAAGATATGCAATTTTCGTTTGATTTTTTAACATGTGACAAGATGCAAATGATGATGCATGCAAGTGTGCGATTATGCCCTAATCAGATAGAATAAATGAGCAAGAAATTCAAGTCAACTTAGATTCAGATGATGAAGTAGGTTCCATTGAAATATTAATTCAAGGCATAGAAAATTACATAAAGGACACTCCATTAACAAAATTAATCATCAAACTCTAGAGTGTAAAATCAGAAAACCATTTATGCCATTAAAAAGATAACGAAATGAGCTTCGAAACGCCACTGAAATCACATCGATCGGGGGTCGGATGCTCAAGATATTCACATAAGAAACCAGGGGCATAAATGCAAGAAAACATGAACATAACTAGCAAACATGTCCCTGGGAGGGACTAAAATGTAAATAGAATTTTACGCAAAGCCTTCCCTATAAATTACCCATATGTGTGGGGGTATATTTGCAATTTTTAAAACCCAGAGAGGGTCAGGTGCAAATTACCCCAAGCATGTGTAAGTGGCACGTGATAACTAGACCTGGTTGCAAATTGAAGAAGTTCTAGGGGCCTCCATGCAAATTACCCGCACCCGCACGCAACCAAGCGTGTGCAGCAAACCTCCAGGATTGGATTACCCGAGCCGAGCCGAAGCTATTTCGAGCCACCACCGAGCCAACATCGATACCCGATCTTAACGATCGCATGGTGTCTATACATGCAAGGAGACACGGCGTGGCCTGACTTTGGTCGTCCTTTCTTCATCATCTGATGATACCTGTGCGTCGAGTTCATCGACTCCGCCGCCTCCTGCAGCGGAGTTGGTTACGCTCCGGTGAAGCTCTCCTGGCTCCTCTCGGCTGGGAGGCAACATCTAAAGCTCGATGAAGCATCCTGAGTTGATGGGAAGGAAGCTCCGACGTTCGTGGCTTGCCGAGGCAGACTGGACGGTGGAGGCAGCTTGAAGCCATCGGAGATGGTGAGCCTGAAATTCCCCCAGCGAGAGCTCTGACCATTGAAGTGGATGACATGCATATATTAGTTTCCAAGCCGAAGTGTGCATGGGGGAAAGTGATGTGAGTGGGATGGATCCCGTCGAACGGAGGAGTAGGGGATAATGCTCTGTCTCCGATTCGGCAGGAGAAGAGGTGTGTAGGGGGTGATCTAGATATGGAGAAGGGAGAGAAGTATATCGGAGGGGCGCGAGGATCAGCAAAGTGAGGCGGATACGATGTGATGATAGATGAATGATGAAAGTTTGAGGAAGCGTCTAATTAAACTAGAGAAAAATACGAAAAAATTCAAGAGAGATAAGATAGTCTTACCTGGGCTAAGATGGAGGAGGGATCATGGGCTTGAGCTTCTTGGAGAAGCTCAGGGTCTTAGTTGGACTCCCTCGGCTACGGGGAGTAGCTCGAGCGGGGCGGAGCCACTACGACACAGTCGTGCAAGCTGTGGTTCAATGTCGGGAGTGGCTATCCTCATCGCGCTCCATGGCACCTCCTCGTTGTCACCGAGGAGCGGAGGAATGCTAGGTGGAACCCCACATAAAGGCAGACAAGGAGGAAGTGGGTCGATGCCAGTGTATTTGAAGGTGGAAGTCGTGTTTCCGATGGAGAGAGGCGTGGCTTTCGTGGAGAATATGGAGCAAGAGGGAGACGAACGTGTTGAGCATGGGTTCCTGTGAGGACGACGGAAGAATAGGCTAAGTCATGGGGTGTTTCACGAGTGGAGAAGATGGTGGAAGAGGCGGAGGAAATGGAAAGGGCAAAGACCATGTGCGAGATGGGCAACGCGGGCGAGGGGGCTCCGGAGGTAGACGATGGTCTCATGGTTGTTGGATCTCGTGATCCAACGGCTACGAGGCGGGAGCTCAAGTGTGGCTAGGATCAGATCCGTAGAGACAAGATCAAGGACGAGGATAGCGCCACGTGGTGATCTAAAAGGAAAGGGAGAGCGGACGGAGGAGATGAGAGATGGGAGTGGATCGGATGGTCGGGGAAGGGGAGATAGCATGCGGTGGTGATGGCATCTCCAGGACACGATCGGGTGGCTATAATTAAGCCATGTGGCAAGCTGGAAGAGAGGCGCAGGCGGATGGCCTTGATGTGCTCTAGGATGGATCGAGCAGCTGAGAGAACAGTGCATATGTGTAGTGGAGATGGGTGAAGATCAGGCGACTGTGATGGAGACACGTGGCGAGATGGGAGCGAGGTGCTAGCGGACGGCTGTGATGGAGTCTTGATCTTTATCGAAGGGTGGAAGTTGGTTGCAGGAAGGAACGGTGCAGATCTGGGGAGGAAGAGGGTGATCTAACGGTGGGAAATAGAGGGCGGGTGGTGCACACTGAGCGGGCCATGTGGCGCAGCTAGAAAGCGCCACGTGGCCCAACCAGGTTATTCAGACAAAGAAGGTGAAATATGAGGGAGAAGAAGGCTGAGTTTGGAAAGTCTCAAAACATGAAAGTTGTAGATCTAAATGAGATCTACAAGTTTCATGATGACCAAAAATGGAGATGAGGTGAAATGAAGGGAGAAATATTTTTTCGAGTGTTTTTAAGGGTATAAAAAAACTATGGTTTTTAATTTTGTTATTTTTTTGTATTTTGAATTTATTCCATGACTCAGATATAAACAAGGATTTATCTGGGTTTTTTTACACTTAGCCTAAGCTAGGGGGTTAATAACTGCGAATTAATGTAATGAAATCGGGTTTCATCAAACGCCCAAAGCTTCAATAACACGACCTGCTCTGAAGAAAACCGACTTGAAACCAACAGTTGTGATCAGGAGAGAAACAATTCACATGATTAGACATCTCCTCATGACACACAGATACAAACCCTAGGAGAGTCGCATGTAAGACTAATTGTTGGACAAACCTCTGATTCTCTCCCTAATAGAGCTCCTTTGAAGATTCAAGATTTTGGAGTTTATGATGAGTTGGACCATGTTTCTGATGAACATCATGATTATTTGAGTGGTCCAATTTTCGAGTCGGCAGTAATTCATGAGATACTTCAACCATACCAGAAACCAACTCTGGAAACATCCAATGTCACCAAAATTCACAATTATTAGGAAGTGACATCAACCATAACTCACAAAACCACCAGGAACAATCTCCCTCGCTCGAAGCAGCGTATGACCTTACAAGAATTGGTCGACTTTTATGGGGATTCATCTGAGGAGGAACTCATAACGCCACACCGGTTACTCAAGATAGGGAGATGAAGACTGTCCAGCTTCCGCCTAATGCTTCTCACAGAAACAAACTAACCAAGAAAGTCACATTTGACCTTAGACACCAGGTGATTTCCGAAGAGTCCCCATCCGGTCTTGAAGTGGTTCATCAGGTAAGTGCAATAAATACAGCTCTGATCCAAGGGTACTTACCTCTTATTGACAATAGTTGGAGATCCTCTACGTACGACTATTATTCACATGAGGGCGATTCTGATGATGGTTGGTCTTCTTCATCCACCCCCTCTTCACCACCCTCCACATCTCCACATTATCTTCCACCCCGCTCTCGCAAGAAGGTCTGTCGCAAACCTCCTTGACATTATACATTCGTAAATCTACATGGTTCCCCACTTATAATTATCTGATCATACTTAGGTTGGGGGATCGATACCATTGCATATACATCACTTCTATTCTTTTCGCTCAACTGCCTTATTTCATGTTGTTCTGTTATGTCCCTTAAAATTCTAAGTATATGGGGCATGTCGACTTCTTTTTCTTTTTCGCTCAATTATATTTAGTACAAGCTATGTCTGCATTTCATTTTGTGTCATGAGGGCATAGCACATGCTACGTATAGGGGGTGTTTGCATATATTCTACTTTATCTATAGCTCGTACTTTAACTGTTTTCATCTATCGGGGATGGGAACAAGTAGTGTATATTATGTATATTATACTAAATTCTTTCCGTAAATAATACCTGATTTTCAAAGAAACAACAAAAAACCCAAAAAATACAAACTGGTTGGGCCCCTTTGTAATTTCACCTGGTCTGGTTGCCCACCCTCGCTTCATTTGAAGAACGTGGTTTTTGTCTCTTTAATAATCGATAATTGCAGTACATGAGGTGAAAAATGTCTCAAGAAAAACCACACTTTTCGAATGTTGTGGAATATTTATACTTGGCAAGTCTCCCAAGGTCGAACATAGGGACACGAGCTACTTTAATCTATTTATCAATTAATGAGTGATTATCTTCTCATTTTCAAGACTTCGTGCAGATGTGCACACTAAAATGCATAACAATGCAATTATATGATGCATGTAATTTTTATTTGATTTTCCCATACAATTGTAAGATATGCAATGCATAATGTATGAGTAAGTGCAAAGGATATCCATGTAAAATATTAATTACAAAAATGCCCTACAAGTCATGAGCACATATTATGATTTGAAATCAGAGTCAATTTGAGCATAAAATCACGTGCAACACATATTTAATGGCAAGGCAATTGAGCAAGGGACACTATATAACATAAAAACATAGTCATATTTCATTTCGTGTCAGATGAGAAAATTAACTATGCCATTTGATAGATGATGAAATAAGGAACAAAATGACACTTAAATCATACAATTTGTACCTACGATGCTCAAGTTAGGGAAGAAACTGAAGGATATGGGAAAATCCTCAAGCGCATCACGGAAGCGTGATGATCGCATCGAATGCGGTCGGGAGCGACTAGTCGCACTAGTCGCTCCGGGCAGCGGAAATTAAAAAAAATATGTGACGAAACCACATGATCCAAGAACACTTCTCGGATCGTTTCGTCTAAACCACAAATAAGTAATAGGATTACCTCTTGAAGCATGGTTGTGATCAAGTCTCTAAAGAAAAAGACCTCCTGTCTCAAGTCCGACCTTCGGAGGAGACGCTTGCAAGCGCGGGGATGAGTCGCGGTGATCTCGCAATCCAAGTAGTTGTCCAAGCAAAGGAACTCCTGATCTCGTCACACGAGATCGTGTATCTTCTTCATGAGCGAGTAGCACCGAAGAAGATGGAGCGCCAAGAGTCGTCGAAGCAATGCGAGCTGACGATGGAGCCTTCTTCCTTCTGGAGGTGGGTGGATGGCCACCCACGAGAGAAGGGAAGAGGGCATGTGAGAATGAGAGAGAAAGCAGAGAGAGACTCTGTAGAGTCAGTGTCAGTCGAAGAGCAAGGCATGCCTCTTCTTATATAGGATTTTGGGAGTCCATCGATCCCAATCCATGGACAACACACAATCAACGAATGAGATTGATTGTGTCCCTTTCAACGGCTAGGATTATTGTTGGTAAAACACAATAACAAGTGATTTAATTCAAATTAATTATCATTGATAAATCAATATAATTAATCTCAAATTAAATCACTTTTGACTGAAGATAGGATAATGAGAAGACCATGGTCCTCTCCTAAAAAGGGGGGACGGCTACTCTACTCCTCTAGAGGAGTTGTAGTCGTCCTCTCTTATTAGAGGGGACTTGGTCAATCTCATTGATACATCATGAGATCTCATTATCTCATGATATCTCCTATAACTCTTGTCAAAATAATTTTCACAACAAATAATTCCAAATTATCTTTTGGAAAACATCAATCAAGCCATTGAAAAAATGTGAATCTCATTCACAACCCAAAACTAAATGTAATTATATTTTCGATTAATCATTCAATGTGAATCCCATTCACATTAACAATTAATCAACAAATACAAACACAATATGGCTCTCTCTCTTATATATTATAAATCACATTTATAATATATATAATTAATATGGACAGTGCTATCCATATTATCCATATCCATGATAATTAAATCACATTTAATCATCTTGGATCTCTTCTCTCATGTGCCCAAATAATATGAATCACATTCACATTATTCATATCTTTGATAATTAAATCACATTTAATTATCTTAGATATCTCTTCTTATAATATGAATCAAAATCATATTATCCATGAGAATTAAATGACATTTACTTATCAATTTTCTCGATGCTTGGATATAATTCAACTTTGGAATCATTCTTGAACTCTTTTAAGAATAAAATGTATTCTCCGCAGGTACTTGGAGATAAGGACAGGGCGATTGTATTGTTCCACGTATAGTAACTTGGATTTTGAGATCACATCTCAAATCCAGTTCTCGGGCCTCCCATAGATTCTTGATTAAATCAAGACTGTAAATATAATCTTCTCATTACATCCGAATCACATTCAAATCAATGTCGAACATTTGGACCAAGATCAGATTACTTCTCTACTGAGAGGAGTCACTAAAATCCAGACCCGTTTCTTCACTCCCTAGGAATGGAAGCGTCATGGTTATACAATCGTTTATGATCACATCACTCTCATGTATTCCCAATACATGTACATCCTGCATACTGGAAGACTCAGAATAAACCTGAAGTATTAGATCAACTTTATATTGTCTACTTCAGGGTTTTATCAGTAAGTTTCTCATTTGATCATTGGGTGTTGGTATCGATCATATACTTTCCAAAAGCATATATCACACCCAGGTCTTGATCATATACTTTCCAAAAGTATATATCAAACCTACAAATTCAGTCAAGCTTCCAAAGCGAGATGACCGTGCACGGAATTTGATTCTTCCAAATATCTCATGAGTGAGCTCATGTCTTCCGGTTCAGTAGTGAACTTGTATGATCCCTTTGAGAGATCGTATTACTCACATGCCCTTATATGCACACCAGCGCGTCGATGTATAGACCTTGGTTAGGTCATCAACCTGTTGGTCTGCCAAATGTACATACTCAAACATATAGTAACACATCTGTCTCCGGTCAGAGGATGCGTGCCTATATCGTGACAGCATATGACATGGGACTTTGGTTATCTCGATCTCGTTAAGTCAACTCTTTGATCTAACTAATCTGACACCTCCGAATCTCTATTCCTATGTAGAGGACATGCATCAAGAGGTCGGTCAGAATCAGCTTATGTGAGAAAGGATTGCCATCTCCTACTCAGGCTGGAGATCATCTCTTAATAATCATTTGACGGTGCTTGATGAGTCCTCAATCTAACTCTTTAGATATCCATCCGAGCACCAGCCTCTATGATTCAATTATTGAATCAGCAGCTGTATGATTTTTAAGATGGCCATGGTACATAACCCTAATTGTACTATGGGACCTATTATACAAATTAGTTATTCTTCATTTCATATCAGGGAATGATATTCGCAATAACATTTATTGCATAATGGCTCGTCGTGGGCTCGCATGTCCAACAATCTCCCACTAGCCCAAAGAGCCATTAATGGGCTAATCATTTAAGCCCACACTCATGTGACAATCATAGGCTATTTAGAAAATAGCTAGGTAAGTTGATCAGTCACTCTGTTCCCACGAGACTATGCCAAGTCCTTTTACGGCACTTGCATATCCCCAGTAACAGTGCTTGCATCTAATGCGAATGTTGCATCTTATGTAACCAATACTCAATCTAGTTAAAGCAGTTATAGTGTCCTTGATACCATTGCTCAATAATTATTATAACTAGTATTTCCATAATCCTTATTAGAATACCTTTATTCCTGGAGATCTCTATCTCCTAAGGCATCTACAGTTAAGACCTTTTAGATCTCTATCTATAAAGTCTTAAGTTTTTGAAGATAAGACTTTGAGATCACTATCTCAAAAAATCTTATCATCTATGAAGATTTTGTTATTATGTCAATCAAGTGTTTTCTCTCCATAGTAAGATTAGCAACACTTTACTACTCCCACTGCATGGCAGATATCTGGCTTTTGTACACATCTAGCATACACTTAGCTTCTCGTAACTGATGCACAAGTGCAAGCAGTTCTAGCATTCACTTCCTCAACTCTTTGAGGTGATATCCCTTTAGATAGGTCACTACCACATCATAAGGGAAGGAAGCCTTTCTTGGAACTTTCCATAAAATGGAATATGTTCAAGGTGTACTACTAATGTGATGGTCCCAATACCCTCTTCTCTTTGCTTCTGAACAACTTCAGAACTAATATCTAAGAGGTATCCTTGAAATCATATTTCAAGAAATGGAACAACCAAATTATAAAACACTTATTATCATCCTTATGTCATTCCAAATGATTAGGATATTATCTACATTTAGCACGATGAACACAATGGCACTCCCACTAAGCTTCTCATGGTACAACAAGATTCTATCTGAAATCATAACATTTATGATTTCATCAAATCTTATGTTCCAACTACAAGAAGCTTATTTGAGTCCATAGATGGAGTTTCTTTAGCTTGCACACCTTGCTTTCCTCAACCATGAAGCCCCGGGGCTACTACTTATGAATATCCTTGGAGAGGTATTCATAGAGGAATGCAATCTTGACTTACATCTTAAAGATGCCATAGTCAAGTTATGCAGCCATAGTTAGCAATACTCTGATGAGCTCAAGCATGGTCATTGAAGATCAAGTCTCATTGCAAGCAATGTCTTCTCTTCAATATGTAGCTCATGGCTACAAGCTGTGCTTTGAAGGTCTCTACCTTATCATCAGGTTCTCGTTCTCTTGAAGATCCATTTACACCTTTATGGGTCTAACCCTTATAGGTGGATCCTTGAGGGTCCATATACAACACTTGTATATGAAGTCTACCTTAGACCTTTATTGCTAGCATCCATCTTTCCATGTCATGATCCTTAGGAGCTTCATCACATGAAGTTCGATCGTTGTCAGACTTAACTAACACATGGAATACATCCTCAAACTCATTTGAAGAGGTATTAATGTTTCATCTTTAATTATACTTTTAGTTTCCAATTCAGGAGCCTCATTATCATCTCAAGATTAAATGAGTTCCGTTACTTCATTTTCATCTTGATTCTCAAGAGAGTCATCCTCTAAGAATCACATTCTCAGAGATGAGATCTTTTAAGAATCTCAGGGTTATAAAGTAGGTATCCAATACCATCCTTTATTTTCCTAATGAAGCAGCACTCTCTAGTGCTCAATTCCAGCTTACTTGCATGTAATCTTATTAAGGATATGTAATGTAGTCTCTACTACATATATACCAGGAAACTAAGAGGAAATTATGCTAAAATTTATCATTGATCAAATCATGTCACACATGATCCAATTGTATCTCCCTACAATTCTATTGAGTTTAGGTTTTTCAGGAGGAGTGAGATAGAAATGATATCATATCTCCATAAGGTATTCTTTGAGTTTATCTAACAGGTACAATCTACCTAGGTTAGATCAAACTCATTTCATCTTTCTTCAAACTTTGATTCTAAACCAAAGTTGTGAAATCTTTGAACACTTCAAAGGTTTCTTAGGTGAAGATAAGAAATCTCATATCATACATAATCATCAATAGATATCACATATCCATAATGTTTACTATGATATAGATGATTCACATACATCAATATGTATGAGATCCTGAATACCTCGACATCTAACATCATTCCCAGAGAAGGGTGTATTGGACATTTTTACTTTGAATACAATATTCACAAGTATGTAAGATTTGAAATTTTAGACATTCTAAAGTTTCATATCTTACTAGTCCATTGATCTCATCAACAAACATATGTCCAAAACTTGATGCCAGATCATTGTCAAATGATCTTCATACTCCTATTGATCCTTTAAGGTTCAATTTCAATATTAGAAATCTTAATGAACCATTCATTAATTTTCTAATTTGGTAGAGTCCACTAGATGTTAGATTACTATCTGAAATATATCCATCATAACTCTTTATGATAGGTTTATTCCAGAATTCATGTTTATTTCCAACATTCAGAAATAAACTATGAGTGTATTCTTATATCTAGGTCATAGAGACATTCTCTAAGACAAAGGGCTCTCCCACTGAAAATATGAAGTCCATCTATCCAATAGAGATTGTTGCAACAATTTCATCAAAATCCATGTAGATGACTATTAAACCTGAAGATCAAATTCTCCAATCTTCTAAAACATATGCAACCCATTGCAAGTGTTAGAAGATTGAGATACAATTATAAGACTTCATCGTGTTCAATAAGCAAGTTAATATCAATGATTTTTGTAGATTATTCTGATGCTCTATCCGAGTCCTTCACGAAGGATTTTAGACAGACTTGACAGTCATACTATCAACACATCAACTTATTAAAGTATTGGCATTCATCCAACTCTTTGGATGCCATATGGAACTCATAGAAGTATGGTCAACTCTTTGACTATCCTTCTCATCTTGGGTTTGACCCATGCTTCCACTGCGCTCCCTTTATCTATAAACAACCATTGCTTAAGACTAAGGATCTCTTATGTTAAATTCAAAAGAATTCAATGTAAGAGCATTTCAACATTTATACATGCTTCATTAAATTCATACAATATAAATATTATGAAGCTTCATGAATGACTAGAGTATAGGTAGTAGAATGATGACACTCATCATGTTTACATCCAACTAGACTCTCAAAACATTGGTCCAGGTAGGTATTCAAACATTTTGAATACATCATCTCTTATAGAGCTACCATTTTGCATGATGCAGTGAACCATGTCATTCATGATTAAATGTCTAGAGCACATATGTATGCCAAAATATCTTCTTAGGGTTTTATAAGGATTAATTTGACAATTGCGATCATCATCAACATGTCACTTCCAAAGTACATTCGATGAGATCAAGACTACAGAGACATACAAACCCTAAGGTTGTATATCTATTGTCTATTTAATTGTCATTCCTCATTATTATGAGGAAACTTTCACATTGCAACCACATACAATATGTATCCAACTACAAGTACAATATCTGGATCATGAGTCCAATCCATGATATTTTACTGGTTATTATTGAGTATAACATTGAGTGGGTTTTATGAAGGATTATCTGAAATAAGAAATTTGTACAAGCGTATATATATTATATATACATATTTCACTTTGATTTAGGAATTTTTATATCAAAGTTGTCTTGCCTTGTCAACAATGAAAGTTCATTCCTTAATCACTTTCAATGTAAGAGATATTCTTAGCATTATATATCTAGCAAGATCTAGGATCTCCTTTCCTATCTTTGTCACATCCCAATAATATGAGAACTTGAGACTCCGATAAAAAGAAGCGAGAACACATTCCACCTTGCAAGTCCAACTTGCATCTCCCAATTCGGTCTTTAACACCTGGGCCCACCATCCCTAAGGTGATGTTGACCTGTCATTAATTGAACCAACTGTCAATAGGCTTAATACTCGCTATACGCAATCCAATATCGCCCCAATAATATGAGGACTCGATATTGGGGTCACTACGTATACAGCCTTACTCTTTCGAGAAGCGAAGAGCCCGATCCAAATGGATTGTATGTAGGAGCTGTCATTTCAGACAAGCGTCTCCTACATACAATATCTGACGACGAAACCCGTCGCCTTGACGGGAGATCATGGATGTCACTTATGTGATCCTCCATATCATATTCAAATTCTAATTAATCATTATGAATCATATTCATTACGATTAATTCTTCCAAGGGAAATACACATCTATTCATAATAGAGTGTTTTTAATTGGATATAATGAACTTAATCACATTAAATTTAAGGGATTTTTACCCGGCAGACCCTGTAATCTTTTGCAATTACCGCCACGACCTCTGAAACATCATAATTCCTCTCTCGACCCCGTAAATTTGCTAACCCTTATCCCACAGACCCTGTGGTTAACTCCCATCCATTTGCCCCATTAAAAGTTACCAGATTCTGTTATCTTCTTTACATGATACCCCTTTTATTTATCAAATTTATGGCAAGTGCCATTCCCTCCCACCCTCCACCTCCAGCTACCCCCGTCCCCCTCCAGGTCGGACCTCCCCGGCCATCGGTCGAAGCCCCCCTCCCCCGCCGGCCCCCTGCCTAGCAGCTCGAAGACCACCCCAGCCCTGGTCGAGGACCCCCCTGCCCCCTGTCGAAGACCCCCCAGCCCACTGCCAACGCCATGGTCGAAGCCCCGCCCCCCGCCGCCGGTGCCCCGCCTGGAAGCTCGAAGACCACCCCAGCCTCGCAGGACCCCCCCCAGCCGCCTGCTTGAAGACCCCAACCCCCCGCCACCGCCATGCTCAAAGCACCCCCTCTGTGCCCCGCTCGAGGTCACCCATGTCGCCCTGATCGAATACTCCCCCCAATCCCCCGCCGCCACCGTGGTCGAACCCCCCCCCCTCCGCCCCGCTCGAGGTCACCCCTGTCGCTCTGATCGAACACTCCCGTCGCCGCCGTGGTCGAAACCCACCCCCCCCCCCCCACACCCCACCCCAAACCCCCTGCCGTCGCCATGCTCAAAGCCCCCGGGCGCCTATCACCATCACCACTCCACACTTCCATCTTGATCTCACCATTCCGTCGCCGCAACTCCACGTCAGCCACCGCCAACCTCTGCATCGAGGACCACCTAACGAACTAGAGTCAACGCTTGCACCTCGCCATCGCCTCCAGTCATCCTCGCTTCGTGTGCAGCCCCCCCTGCCTGCGTCCAGCCATGCTCCATCGACAACCCCTTGTGGCCGACGCACCCCCGCGCGCACCACCTCTGCAAGTCAACCACTCCACTTCCCCCGGTCGACCTCTGCAAGCAACCCGGTAGACCACTACACCCCTTGCTGAACCTCTGCAAGCCCTGGTCGACCTCTGCAGGCTCATCCCGGTCGCCCGTGAAGATGAAGAAGACGACAGGAGAAGGAAATAGGAAGAGAAGAAGAATTTCAACCGTTAGATTTTGTATGGTTCGATTAACTCGGTTTTAACTCACTCAAGTTAGTTCAAGATGTGTCAATTTAACGGCAAGGTCTGTGGGGTAAGACGGAGCAAGTTTATGGGGTCGAGGGAGGAATATCGATATTTCAAAGGTCGTGGCGGTAATTGCAAAAGTTTACAGGGTCTGTCGGGTAAAAATCCCTAAATTTAATGTCAATCTAATTCAATCAACAAACTTGATTTTATTTGATTATATGGTATTATCTCAAAGTATATATTAATTCGAATTTTAATAATTAGAAAAATACATCATGATCTCTGAGGCATCATTCGTTCCCTACCCGTTGTCATGGCAGTACCGATGGGAGTGGGACAGACCGCAATCGGTGCGATCCGCTACCCCAACGCTCCCCGACTAGACACCATATTCGCCTCGGGAAAAAACAATGCCGAGTCAATCACTTTGTACTTGAGATGATCATCGGTCTTTCAACCGAAATTATACCATATAATATTCATCAAAACCATTTTGATAATATTATAAGGAGATTTGCTAAACAAATCCCCAATCCTATTCAAGCAACAAGGTTTTTCATGTAAAAGTTGTCCTACAACTATTGTAGGATAAACTAGAGTTTTTCATGAAAACAATGTTTGTTGGAAATTTCATATTAACCAATTGTGATCAAGATCAACTATCTTATCAATTTTGGTTAATGCAATGTCATTCAAGGAAATAATTACCATTTTTAAATATTTCACAAATATTTATCAATAATTATTTCAGAAAATTAATAATTAATTTCCATTAGTTTATTTGAATGAAAATCACAAGGTTTTGGATAATCATGCAATTTCTAGCAGTGACCCTCACTAACTAAAAATAGCATATCTCATTCATTTTAAATCCAAATTAAGCAAAATTAATTTACAGAGATTGATAACTTGATTTAAAAACGAAATCATGCGATAAAAATGCATTTTCAGGTGTTTTAAAATCGTAATTAACATCTTAATTACGTCTCTAATCACCATCCCCGAAACAGTGGACATATGGTTAATAAAACGACCATATCTTGAGCAAATGGAATCCAAATTACGCAAACTCAAATTCCAATTTTTCTTATTTAATGGGGAACATTATCTAAGTGATAAATTCATGTTTAAACATTTTAAACAGGGACGAAAAATTATCACAAGACAGGGCTGCGAAAATTGAAATGCTAAAATCTTCACGAACCCAATCGAGCCCAAACCTTCGTAGGTTCATGGATCTCATCCAAAACCTTAGACAACCTGGCTATGATACCACTTGAAGGATATGGGAAAATCCTCAAGCGTATCACGGAAGTATAATGATCGCATCGAATGCGATCGGGGGCGACTAGTCACACTAGTCGCTCCGGGCAGCGGAAATTAAAAAAAATTATGTGACGAAACCACATGATCCAAGAACACTTCTCGGATCGCTTCGTCTAAACCACAAACAAGTAATAGGATTACCTCTTGAAGCGTGGTTGTGATCAAGTCTCTAAACAAAGAGACCTCTTGACTCAAGTTCGACCTTCGGAGGAGACGCTTGCGAGCACGGGGATGAGTCGCGGTGATCTCGCAATCCAAGTAGTTGTCCAAGCAAAGGAACTTCTGATGTCGTCACACGAGATCGTGTATCTTCTTCACGAGCGAGTAGCACCGAAGAAGATGGAGCGCCAAGAGTCGTCGAAGCAATGCGAGCCGACGATGGAGCCTTCTTCCTTCTGGAGGAGGGTGGACGGCCACCCAAGAGTGAAGGGAAGAGGGCACATGAGAATGAGAGAGAAAGCAGAGAGAGACTCTGTCGAGTCGGTGTAAGTCAAAGAGCAAGGCATTCCTCTTCTTATATAGGGTTTTGGGAGTCCATGGATCTCAATATATGGACAACACACAATCAACGGATGAGGTTGATTGTGTCCCTTTCAACGGCTAGGATTGTTGTTGGTAAAACACAACAACAAGTGATTAATTCAAATTAATTATCATTGAGAAATCAATATAATTAATCTCAAATTAAATCACTTTTGACTAGAGATAGGATAATGAGAAGACCATGGTCCTCTCCTAAAAGGGGGGGACGGCTACTCTACTCCTCTAGAGGAGTTGTAGCCATCCTCTCTTATTAGAGGGGACGTGGTCAATCTCATTGATATATCATGAGATCTCATTATCTCATGATATCTCCTATAACTCTTGTCAAAATAATTTTCACAAAAAATAATTCCAAATTATCTTTTGGAAAATATCATTCAAGCCATTGAAAAAATGTGAATCTTAATTATATTTTCAATTAATCATTCAATGTGAATCCCATTCACATTAACAATTAATCAAAAAATATAAAACAAAATAAGGGTCTCTCTCTTATATATTATAAATCACATTTATAATATATATAATTAATATGGATAGTGCTATCCATATTATCCATATCCATGATAATTAAATCACATTTAATCATCTTGGATTTCTTTTCTCATGTGCCCAAATAATATGAATCACATTCACATTATTCATATCTTTGATAATTAAATCACATTTAATTATCTTAGATATCTCTTCTTATAATATGAATCAAATTCATATTATCTATGATAATTAAATCACATTTACTTATCAATTTTCTCGATGCTTGGATATAATTCAACTTTGGAATCATTCTTGAACTCTTTCAAGAATAATGCGTATTCTCCGCAGGTACTTGGAGATAAGGACAGGGCGATTGTATTTTTCCACGTATAGTGACTTGGATATTGAGATCACATCTCAAATCCAGATCTCGGGCCTCCCATAGATGCTTGATTAAATCAAGACCGCAAATCTAATCTTCTCATTGCATCTGAATCACATTCAGACCAATGTCCAACATTTGGACCAAGATCAGATTACTTCTCTACTGAGAGAAGTCACTAAAATCCAGACCCGTTTCATCACTCCCTAGGAATGGAAGCATCATGGTTATACAATCGTTTATGATCACATCACCCTCAGGTATTCCCAATACATGTACATCCTGCATACTAGAAGACTCAGAATAAACCCGAAGTATTAAATCTACTTTATATTGTCTACTTCAGGGTTTTATCAGTAAGTTTCTCATTTGATCATTGGGAGTTGGTATCGATCATATACTTTCCAAAAGCATATATCACACCCAGGTCTTGATCATATACTTTACAAAAGTATATATCAAACCTACAAATTCAGTCAAGCTTCCAAAGCGAGACGACCGTGCACGGAATTTGCTTCTTCCCAATATCTCATGAGTGAGCTCATGTCTTCCGGTTCAGTAGTGAACCTGTATGATCCCTTTGAGAGATCGTATTACTCATATGCCCTTATATGCACACCAGCGCGCAGGTGTATAGACCTTGGTTAGGTCATCAACCTATTGGTCTACCAAATGTACATACTCAGACATATAGTAACACATATGTCTCCGGTCAGAGGATGTGTGCCTATATTGTGACAGCATACGACATGAGACTTTGGTTATCTCAATCTCGTTAAGTCAACTCTTTGACCTAACTAATCTGATACCTCCGAATCTCTATTCCTATGCAGAGGACATGCATCAAGAGGTCGGTCAGATATCAGCCTATGTGAGAAAGGATTGCCATCTCCTACTCAGGTTGTAGATCATCTCTTAATAATCATTTGACGGTGCGTGATGTGTCCTCAATATAACTCTTTAGATATCCATCCGAGCACCAGCCTCTATGATTCAATTATTGAATAAACAGATGTATGATTATTAAGATGGTCATGGTACATAACCCTAATTGTACTAAGGGACCTATTATGCAAATTAGTTATTCTTCATTTCAGATCAGGGAATGGTATTCGCAATACATTATTGCATAATGGCTCACTGTGGGCTCGCATGTCCAACAGAAAAAATGTAGGGGCATAAATGCAATAAAAATGCGAGAAAATAAAGGATAAATAATTACAAATAGGTCTACGGAGGGACCTATTTGCAATTTTGCAAAATCGGTTGGGCCCCTTTGTAATTTCACCATCTACACACAGGGGCATATATGTAATTTATGAAAATTGCGAGGATCTCCCTATAAAATACCCAAGCACGCATGTGAGGCACGCGTCTGGGAACTAAAGTGTAATAACTAAAACTTCCAAGGTCTTTCTAGCAAATTACACATCCCTCATGTGCCATGTGAAGGATATGGAGAGATCCTCAAGCGCATCACGGAAGCGTGAGCGTCGTATCGGATACGACGAAGAACGACTAGTCGCACTAGTTGTTCAGTGCAGCGGAATTAAAAATATTTATTCGATGAAACCACATGATCCTAGAACAATTCTCGGATCATTTCATCTATAACCACAACAAGTATAATGCAATACCTCTTGAAGCGTGGTTGATCGAGTCTCTAAGAGAAGAGACCTCCTGTCTCAAGTCCGATCGTCGGAGAGATCGCTTGCGAGCGCGGGGATGAACCGCGTAGTCCTCGCAATCCAAGAAGTTGATCCAGGCACGGTTGCTCCTGATCTCCTCGCACGAGATCGAGCGTCTCCTTCGTGGGCGAAGCACTCGAAGTAGACGGAGAACCGTAGAGCGTCGAAGCGGCAGCACGAAGGCGAGGGCGACGACGATTCTCTCCACCAAGGTGGACGGCCACCAAGAAGAAGGGGGAGAGAGGGATGTCGAGTATGGAGAAAGAGAGAGAGAGAAGAGTGCTACAATAGCATGTAAAGAGAGAGCCAAGAATGCCTCTCTATTTATAGGGTTTTGGGATCCATGGATCTCAATCCATGTGACATATAAAATCAATGGATGAGATTGATTTATGTCAATCCAATGGTCAAGATTATTGTTGGTAAAAACCAACAACTTGTGATTTAATTTGATAAAAATATATTTGATAAATCAAATAAATATTAATACCATATTAAATCAATCAAATAAGGAGAGAGGAATCAAGAGAGATCAACATTCCTCTTTGGAAGGGGGGACGGCCACCGATTTCACAAGGAAATTGGTGCCGCCCCCCTCTTTCCAAAAGGGAGGGCAATCTCATGTCAATCCATGAGATTGTACATCTCCTTGAATTTCTCTCTACTTATTTTCCAACAACAATTTGTTGGTATTTTAATTCACCAAAATAATTCTCAATTAATTTTGGGAATATTGCAATCTTGACATTGGAATATTGTGAATCATATTCACAACCCAAAACAAAATGTAATTTACATTTTCAATTAATCAGACAATGTGTATCCAATACACATTAATAATTAATCTACTAATATAAATTATATTTAACTCTCTCTAATATATTATAAATCACATTTATAACATATTATGAATAATTGGATATCACTATCCACATTATTCTTATCCATAATAATCACATTTAATTATATTGGATAATTCTTCATACATCATGATAATTAAATCACATTTAATTATCAACTTCTCTTTGCTTAGATCTTATGGAATTGCTCTTAAACCATTTAAGAACAATGTTATTTCTCCTCAGATACTTGGAGATAAGGACAGGGCGATTGTATTGTTCCACGTATAGTGACTTGGATATTGAGATCACATCTCAAATCCAGATCCCATGGACCTCTCACAGATGCTTGATTAAATCAAGACCGTATACCTAATCTTCTCATTGCATCTGAATCTCATTCAGATCAATGTCCAGTAAATGGACTAAGATTAGGTCACTTCTCTGATGAGAGGAGTCACTAAAATCCAGACCTGTTTCATCACTCCCTCGGAATGGAAGCGTCATGGTTATACAATCGTTTATGATCAAATCACCCTTCAGGTATTCCCAATACCTGCACATCCTGCATACTGGAAGACTCATGATCATCATGAAGATAAAGATCACTTTTACACTGTCATCTTCATAGTCTGATCATTAAGTTTCTCAATCTTGGTCCTTGGGATATGGTACAGATCATATGCTTTCACAAAGCATATATCTTACCTTCAAATTCATATCATGCTTCTAAAGCATGATGACCATGCATGGAATTTGGTCAATCCCAATACCTCATGAGTGAGCTCATGTCTCCTGGTTCACAAGTGAACCTGTATGATCCCTTTGAGAGATCATATTACTCATATGCCCTTACATGCACACCAGCTCGCCGGTGTATAGACCTTGATTAGGTCATCAACCTATTGGTCTGCCAAATGTACATGCTCAGACATATAGTAATATATCTGTCTCTGGTCAGAGGATGTTTGCCTGTGATGTGACAGTATTCATCATAGGTCTTTGGTTATCTCGATCTCGTTAAGTCAACTCATTGACTCAACTAATCTGATACCTCCGAATCAATATTCTTATGCAGAGGACCTGCATCAAGAGGTCGATCAGATATCAGTCTAATGAGATGGGATTGCCATCTCCCACTCAGACTGGAGATCACTACTTGTTAATCATTGATGATGCTTGATGAGTCCTCTATCTAACTCTTTAGATATTCATCCAAGCATCAGCCTCTATGATTCAATTATTGAATCAACAGCTGTATGATTATCAAGTTGGCCATGGTACATAACCCTTATTGTACATAGGGACCTTATAGTGCATTCATTCATTCAATATCAGAAAGGGAGTGAAACAAAATCAATAACTTTTATTGATAAATCATTTATTACAATAACATGTATTGTAGGAATGGTTCGCCTCGGGCTCGCATTGCTAACAATCTCCCACTAGCCCTCAGAACCATTCAGGAACAAGCCTTAAACCCATACTCATTACATGCTGGTCAAAAACCTTCTGTGTCAGAGGTTTGGTAAGAGGATCAGCAACGTTGTCGGCAGAGGCCACCTTGGTGATGATGATGTCACCACGCTTTTGAATCTCCCGAATGATGTGGTATTTCCTTTCTACGTGCTTGCTCTTCTGATGCCATCTAGGTTCCTTCGCCTGGGCAATGGCTCCTGTGTTATCACAGAGTAGCGGGATGGGAGTATCAGAGGAAACTACGCCAAGCTCCTGGACGAACTTGCGCAACCACACCGCCTCCTTTGCAGCATCCGATGCAGCAATGTATTCGGCTTCTGTTATTGAATCTGTTGTAGTGTCCTGCTTCTTGCTTCTCCAGCTCACAGCACCACCGTTCAATAGGAACACAAACCCTGATGTCGACTTTCGGTCATCAATATCCGATTGGAAGTCAGAATCTGTATATCCCAAGACTTGGAGATCACCATCTCCATAGACCAAGATGTAATCTTGCGTTCGTCTTAGATATTTGAATATGTTATTTACTGCATTCCAGTGTTGTTCTCCATAGCAGGGTTGGTAACGACTTACCACTCCCACTGCATGGCAGATATCTGGCCTGGTACACATCATGGCATACATTAAGCTTCCTACTGCTGATGCATAAGGGCATCCAGCCATGGCTTTCTTTTCCTCAACAGTTTGAGGAGCCATTCCTTTAGACAGGTGAATACCATGTCTTAAGGGTAGGAATCCTTTCTTGGAACTATCCATACGGAATCGTTCAAGAATCTTCTTAACGTATCCATGTTGTGACAATCCCAATATCCTCTTCTCTCGATTTCTGAACAACTTTAGACCCAAGATGTAGGAGGCTTCTCCAAGATCTTTCATCTCGAAGGTATGGGACAGCCAAATCTTCACACTGGTCATCATCCCTGTATCATTCCCAATGATAAGGATGTCATCTACGTAAAGCACGATGAACACAATGGCGCTCCCACTAAGCTTCTTGTACACACAAGGTTCATCAGGATTCTGCACAAAATCATAACTCTTTATGGTTTCGTCAAATCTGATGTTCCAGCTACGAGAAGCTTGCTTGAGCCCATAGATGGATTTCTTCAGCTTGCACACTTTGCCATCCTCAGTCATGAAGCCCTGGGGTTTCTCCATGTAGATATCCTCCTCGAGGTATCCATTGAGGAAAGCCGTCTTGACGTCCATCTGCCAGATGTCGTAGTCAAGATATGCAGCTATAACCAGCAATGCCCTGATGGATTTAAGCATAGCCACAGGAGAGAATGTCTCATCGTAGTCGATGCCTTCTCTCTCTGTGTAGCCCTTGGCTACGAGTCGTGCCTTCAAAGAATCTACTTTCCCATCAGGTCCCCTCTTTCTCTTGAAGATCCATTTGCACCCAATGGGTTTTACCCCTTTAGGTGGATCCTCTAGGGTCCATACACCATTCTTATGCATGGAGTAAATTTCTGACTTCATTGCTAGCATCCATCTATCCATGTCATGATCCGCGAGTGCTTCATCAAATGAAGTAGGATCATTGTCAGTTTCACCTGACACATGGAATCCATACCTCTCAGGTGGTGCAACCACCCTCGAACTCTTTCGAAGAGGTATGGGTGTTTCATCTTTATTTACTTCTTCAGTTTCTGGTTCAGGAAACTCAGAGTCCTCAGGGGACTCAATGAGTTCCTCTACTTCACTTTTGTCTTGACCTTTAAGGAAATCATCCTCCAGAAATTTCACATCTCTAGAGACAAAAACCTTTTGGGTCTCAGGGTCATAGAGTTGGTATCCAATACCATCTTTAACATACCCAATGAAGTAGCACTCACGAGAGCGAGATTCTAGCTTACTTGCATCCACATTCTTTGCATGGACCAAGCAACCCCAAACCCTCAAGTGATTAACACTAGGTTTGGATCCATACCAGAGCTCATGAGGAGTCTTAGGTACAGATTTGCTAGGAATCTTATTCAGGATATATATTGCAGTCTCTACTGCATATCCCCAGAAACTAAGTTGTAAATTTGCTTTGCTCATCATTGAACGAACCATATCCATGATGGTTCTATTGCGTCTTTCAGCAACACCATTAAGTTGGGGAGTTCCAGGAGGAGTGAGATTGGAAAGAATTCCATTCTCTTTAAGGTATTCCTTAAATTCATCCGAGAGGTACTCGCCACCTCGATCAGATCGAATTCATTTAATCTTCCTATCGGTTTGGTTCTCAACCAAAACCTTAAACTCTTTGAACTTTTCAAAAATTTCATACTTATGACGTAATAGGAAGATAAACCCGTACCGCAAATGGTCATCAATAAACGTCAAATAATATCGATATCCATTTCGAGTTGCGGTACTGAAGGGACCGCATACATCAGTATGTATTAAGTCAATAATACCTTCACATCTTGTAACCTTGTTACGGAAAGGCATCCTAGTCATTTTACCTCGAATACAATGTTCACAGGTAGGTAAAGAGTGAACCTGTAGAAAATCCAAAGGTCCATCCTTTATCAATCTATTGATCCTATCAACAGATAAATGACCAAGCCTTTGATGCCAAATCATATTTGAATGATTTATATTACTCCTGGATCTTTTAGGGTTTTTATTAGTGGTTGTAACATTCATGACATGCTCATTAATGCACAATTCATAGAGTCCTCCAGAAGTCAAAATACCCTCTGCAATATATTTATCATAATGATTTATGACTAATTTATTACAAAATAGGAATGAATATCCACTTCTAACAAGCTTAGATACAGATATTAAATTCCTTCTGACTTCAGGTACATAAAGACACTCTTTAAGTACTAGGACTCTTCCACTAGATAATGATAGTCGGCAGGTCCCGACGGCGACTGCTGCAACACTTGCATCAGATCCCATCTGGATGACTATCTCCCCTTCTTCAAGTTTTCTAGTTTCTTGAAACAAATGCAACAAATTGCATACATGAACAGAAGCACCAGAATCAACAACCCAACTTCCTTCTCGTCCAACGAGAAAGCTGGTTTCAATGATAAAAGTAGATTTCATACCTGTTGGGGCTTTACCTTTGTCGACCGACTTCAGGTAATCCGGGCAATTACGCCTCCAGTGCCCCGGCTTCTTGTAGTGGTGACAGACGTCGGTTTTCTTCGACGCCATTAAAGTGGATGCATTGGAAGATGAGCCAACACTTTGTCCCTTCTTCTTTCTCTTCTGGGTCGGGCCCTTCCGAGAACCTTGCTTCCGACCGCGCTTCCCTTTAGCTTGTGCAACCATTGCAGTGCCAGTGGGACCATCTTTCTTCATTACGTCTTCTGCAGACTTTAATGCAGCAAGAAGCCCAGCATTTGTCAGTTCCAGCTTATTCATGTGGAATGACACCACAAAGTTATTGAAAGATTTAGGCAATGACAACAGAATGAAATCGGATTGCAAGTCTGCATCCATCGTCGCCCCCAGAGTCTCAAGCTCCGACAAATACCCAAACATTTTGAGTACATGTTCACGGACCGAAGTCCCTTCCTGCATCTTGCAGCGAACCAGTTCTTTCATAACATTGTACCACTGGGTGCGGTTAATATCACCAAACATATCCTTTAGATTCTGCATGATATCCTGGCAAGTACTCATCTCCACATGTTGTTTCTGGAGAACATTGGAGAGAGAACCCAAGATGTAGCACCTAGCCAAGACATGATCTTCATCATACTTGTCATTATATGCTTTGTCTTCCTTAGATTTAGGGTTTTCAAGCTTGCTTTCAGAGAGCACATAGCTGATGCGCTCCGCCGAGAGTACAAGCTCCAAATTACGGATCCAATCCGAGTAATTTGATCCAGTCAACTGGTTGACTTCCAGAAGCCTGCTCAGTGGGTTCATGGCCTTCATTTTCTGAAATTGAGAATGCACTATATTAGAACATATAATCATATATTCAATTTTTTATGATATTTGATTAAGGCATTTTAAATCAAATTAGTCTTGCTATGTCAACTATGAAAGTTTATTCCCTTATTCACTTTCAAAGTAGGAGATATACTTACCGATATATCTCAAGCAAGAACTGGGATCTCCTCTTTATCTTTGTCATATCCCAATAATATGAGAACCTATGACTCCAATAAAGAGAAGCGGAACACATTCTGCCTTGCAAGTCCAACTTGCATTTCCCAATTCGGTCCTTAATACCCGAGCCCACCACCCCTAAGGTGATGTTGACTCGTCATTAATTGAACCAACCGTCAACAGGATACAACTCGTTATGCGCAATCCAATATTGCCTCAATAATATGAGGACCCGATATTGGGGTCACTACGCATACGTCCTTACTCTTTCGAGAAGCGACGAGCCCGATCCAAATGGATCATATGCGGGAGCTGTCACTTCGGACAGGCGTCTCCCACTTTGAATATAATATTTGGTGACGAAACCCTTCGCCTTGACGGGAGACCATGGATGTCACTTATGTGATCCCCCATCTCTTATTCAAATTTATTTAATTACTATGAATCACATTCATATAATTAATTCTTCCAAGGGAATTATTAACTTTAATCATATTAGAGTATTCTTAATTGGATATAATTAACTTAATCATATTAAATTAATTATCAATCCAATTTAATCAATCAAACTTAATTTTATGCTTGAATATATATACATGGTATTATTCTCAAAGTACGTATTAGTTCGTATTTTAATAATTAGAAAAATACATCATAATCCCTCGAACATTATCCCGGCCCTACCCGCTGTCATGGCCAGTACCGGCGGGAGTGGGACGGACCGCATACGTTGCAACCCGCTACCCCAGTGATCCCCGACTAGACACCATATCCGTCTCGGGAAAGGATAATGCCAAATTGATTAATTTGTACTTGAGATGATCATCGGTTCTTCAACCGAAATTATACCATATAGTAATCAAAACAATTTTGATTATAAGGAAATTTGCTAGACAAATTCACAATCCTATTCAAGCAAGAAGTTTGATGATTGTGATTTCAATTATGATTTAGATCAAATCTAATCAATTAATTGATTGAGGCCAAGTCAATTAAGGAAATAATCATACTCTAATATTTTACAAATATTTTCCATAATTATTTCTCGAAATTAACAATTAATTTCATTAATTGACAATCACATGGTTCTTGATTAGGAAAGTAATTTCAGCAGTGACCCCTACTTACTAAAATTAGCATATCTCAATTAATTTAAATCCAAATTAAGCAAAGTCAATTTCTAAAGTTTGCTAATTTGATTTAGAATAGAAACCAAGTGATGTTTCACGCATTTCGAGGCAAGTCTAAACAGTAATTAACATTTTAATCACGTTCAGATTTACAGTTCCCGCAACAGTGCATACATGTTCATTAAAACGACCATATCTCGAGCATACGAAATCCGATTTACGCAAACTCAGATCCTATGGTTTCCTTATTTAATGGGGAACATAATCCAAGTATTAAATTCGTGTTTAAACAATTTAAAAAGTGCCGAATTTATTTACTAAACAGATCTGCGAAATCAAATGCGATGAAAATTTTCGCGACCTTAACGAACCCAAGTCGTCCTCGGTTAGCGAATCACTATTCGAAACCGTCGACCTAAGGCTCTGATACCACTTGAAGGATATAGAGAGATCCTCAAGCACATCACGGAAGCCTGAGCGTCGTATCGGATACGACGAAGAACGACTAGTCGCACTAGTTGTTCGGTGCAGCGGAATAAAAAAAATTATTCGATGAAACCACATGATCCAAGAATAATTCTCGCATCGTTTCATCTATAACCACAACAAGTATAATGCAATACCTCTTGAAGCGTGGTTGATCGAGTCTCTAAGAGAAGAGACCTCCTGTCTCAAGTCCGATCGTCGGAGAGATCGCTTGCGAGCGCGGGGATGAACCGCGTAGTCCTCGCAATCCAAGAAGTTGATCCAAGCACGGTTGCTCCTGATCTCCTCGCACGAGATCGAACGTCTCCTTCGTGGGCGAAGCACTCGAAGTAGACGGAGAACCGCAGAGCGCCGAAGCGGCAGCACGTAGGCAAGGGCGACGACGATTCTCTCCACCAAGGTGGACGGCCACCAAGAAGAAGGGGGAGAGAGGGCTGTCGAGTATGGAGAAAGAGAGAGAGAGAGAGAGAGAGAGAGAAGAGTGCTACAATAGCATGTAAAGAGAGAGCCAAGAATGCCTCTCTATTTATAGGGTTTTGGGATCCATGGATCTCAATCCATGTGACATATAAAATCAATGGATGAGATTGATTTATGTCAATCCAATGGTCAAGATTGTTGTTGGTAAAAACCAACAACTTGTGATTTAAGTTGATAAAAATATATTTGATAAATCAAATAAAATATTAATACCATATTAAATCAATCAAATAAGGAGAGAGGAATCAAGAGAGATCAACCTTCCTCTTTGGAAGGGGGGGACGTCCACCAATTTCACAAGGAAATTGGTGCCGCCCCCCTCTTTCCAAAAGGGAGGGCAATCTCATGGCAATCCATGAGATTGCACATCTCCTTGAATTTCTCTCTACTTATTTTCCAACAACAATTTGTTGGTATTTTAATTCACCAAAATAATTCTCAATTAATTTTGGGAATATTGCAATCTTGACATTGGAATATTGTGAATCATATTCACAACCCAAAACAAAATGTAATTTACATTTTCAATTAATCTGTGTATCCAGTACACATTAATAATTAATCTACTAATATAAATTATATTTAACTCTCTCTAATATATTATAAATCACATTTATAACATATTATGAATAATTGGATATCACTATCCACATTATTCTTATCCATAATAATTAAATCACATTTAATTATATTGGATAATTCTTCATACATCATGATAATTAAATCATATTTAATTATCAACTTCTCTTTGCTTAGATCTTATGGAATTTCTCTTAAACCATTTAAGAACAATGCTATTTCTCCTCAGATACTTGGAGATAAGGACAGGGCGATTGTATTGTTCCACGTATAGTGACTTGGATATTGAGATCACATCTCAAATCCAGATCCCATGGACCTCTCACAGATGCTTGATTAAATCAAGACCGTATACCTAATCTTCTCATTGCATCTGAATCTCATTCAGATCAATGTCCAGTAAATGGACTAAGATTAGGTCACTTCTCTGATGAGAGGAGTCACTAAAATCCAGACCTGTTTCATCACTCCCTCAGAATAGAAGCGTCATGGTTATACAATCGTTTATGATCAAATCACCCTTCAGGTATTCCCAATACCTGCACATCCTGCATACTGGAAGACTCATGATCATCATGAAGATAAAGATCACTTTTACACTGTCATCTTCATAGTCTGATCATTAAGTTTCTCAATCTTGGTCCTTGGGATATGGTACAGATCATATGCTTTCACAAAGCATATATCTTACCTTCAAATTCATATCATGCTTCTAAAGCATGATGACCATGCATGGAATTTGGTCAATCCCAATACCTCATGAGTGAGCTCATGTCTCCCGGTTCACAAGTGAACCTGTATGATCCCTTTGAGAGATCATATTACTCATATGCCCTTACATGCACACCAGCTCGCCGGTATATAGACCTTGATTAGGTCATCAACCTATTGGTCTGCCAAATGTACATGCTCATAGCGTAGGCGAGATAAGGGCAGCGAAATCGTCGCATGGCCCTCCGAACCGGACGTGAGGGTCTCCCCTCATCCGGCTCTCCGCAGGGGAATCCCCACGAACTCCTTCCCCTAATATCCTCCCTTTACCACATCATGGGGAGTTCCAGGTGAGCGAGGTTGGCCAGAGCGGGAGCGAGATGCAGTAATATATCTGTCTCTGGTCAGAGGATGTTTGCCTGTGATGTGACAGTATTCATCATAGGTCTTTGGTTATCTCGATCTCGTTAAGTCAACTCATTGACTCAACTAATCTGATACCTCCGAATCAATATTCCTGTGCAGAGGACCTGCATCAAGAGGTCGATCAGATATCAGTCTAATGGGATGGGATTACCATCTCCCACTCAGACTGGAGATCACTAATTGTTAATCATTCATGATGCTTGATGAGTCCTCTATCTAACTCTTTAGATATTCATCCAAGCATCAGCCTCTATGATTCAATTATTGAATCAACAGCTGTATGATTATCAAGTTGGCCATGGTACATAACCCTTATTGTACAGAGGGACCTTATAGTGCATTCATTCATTCAATATCAGAAAGGGAGTGAAACAAAATCAATAACTTTTATTGATAAATCATTTATTACAATAACATTTATTGTAGGAATGGTTCGCCTCGGGCTCACATTGCTAACGCCATGCACGCGACGGGGCCAGGTTCGGGTGGCGTCGCAGCTTCAGGCCACGTGGTTGGCCATGGCACTCTGGAGGTTGGTTCAGGTCACCCGAGCCTGTAGGTTCAGTGTGAGGCTCGGGTGACCATGTAGCGTCATCAGGACCATCCAACCCAGATGATCAGATGGTGTCTGCTCCTCTTCTTTCGATGCGGCCCGTCGGAGGAAGCGGGGATCCGGTGGGGTCCCGCTTGCTCCACCATGCTCTAGAATCACGCATAAGGGTCGGAGAATATGGAGGAGGCTCTCACGAGGAAGTTGGAGGTACTTCAAGGCTCTGGAAGTGATCGGATCGACTGGTCGACGAGGCCTCACCGGTGGTGAAGTAGCAGATCGGAGCATTCGTGCAAGCTCCGGCCATTGACGAAGTGTGTACCTGCAGGCTCTAATTTCTAGCCGAAGTGTGTATGTAATGTTCTTGAGTGATGTGTGGGGAAATGGTGGCCTGATCGGGCGAGGGAGGCGGAGGCCAGGAGCTTCTTCTCCGGCGAGATGAAGAAGAAGGTGGGTCGGAGCTGGGTGCTTCTAGAGAAGGGGAGGATGTTAGTATGGGGGTCGGCGAAGATGATGGTGGTGGGGCAGAGATAGAAGGATGGTCAGGCAAGGGAATGGGTGTGTGTGTGTGAGGCAGATTAAAGTAGAGAAAACACTAAAAAAAGTTGGAAGGTTTGACCTGGAGGATTCGAGGAGGAAGAAGGGTGGAGGTAGCTGCCTGGGCTGAAGTCCTATGGACTTTGGGTCTTCGCTCATGCTGGGCGACCCGTCCAACGAGCTCGAGCATCCGCCAGAGGTAGGAGCGCACATGGCGGAGAAGCCATAGATCACACCAGAGAATTGGGTCGTCTTTGCCTCTACACCGCCCTCTGCTGTCACCGGAGGGCGGAGGAAGCTAGGTTGCAGCCCTTGTGGATGGCGGATAGGGATGTAAGGTGGCAGAGCTAAGATTATGTTGGGGGGATCCGGCCGTTTCGTGGTGGTGGGGGTTTGAACCGGCTGTAGGAGTGACGGAGGAGTGATGACTGGTGGTAATGACGGGTGCGTGAGAAAGGTGGATCCACGAGCAGTGCGAGGAGATCGTTAGGGAGCGAGGAGGTGACCGAAGGAGATCTCCAAAAATGGAAGGGGGTGGCCTGGTTGTGAGTCGTAATGCCTGGAGGGGGAGGCATCTAAGGTAGTAGATAAGTCTTTAACCGTTGGATCTTGCGATCCAACGGCTTAGATGGAGGTGCTGGCGGAGGGTTAAGATCTGATCAGACTAGATCTGGCGGCTCGGATCTTGGCAGAAACAAGCGGTGTAGATGAAAGGGAAGGTCCCATCCAACGGCTATGAGAGGCGAGATGACGTGGACAAGGGAGAGCCGCTATATGGGAAGGAAATCGAGCGGCTGAGAAAAAGGCGTGAGGTGATGGTGGTGATTAGGTCAGGGGATTCATCCAACGGTAGGAGGGGATGGGTGATGTGGAGTGAGAGAAACCACAAGATTAGAGTGATCGAGTGGCTGAGGTTTAGGTAGGGCTAAAGGGATGAGATCTGATCTTAGGGGTGATCTAACGCCTGGGAGTGAAGCGGGGGTAGGCGGCCATGATGGAGGCAGTTGAGATAGATCGGACGGTCAGAAGAAGAGGCAAGTGGCAAAAGAAGAGGCGGGCTGCATGGGCGGCCCAAAGGGCACCATGTGGCCCAATCAGAAAATTCGAAAATGTAAAAATAAAGAAAAAACTAAAAGAAATAGCTAGAGGTAAAATTAAACAAAAGTAAAAAACATGAAAGTTGTAGATCTCGATGAGATCTAAAAGTTTCATGTTGGACAAAAGGCCAGAAGAGTTCATTTGTACAAAAAGTATTTTTGGGGTATTTTTAAAGAGATAAAAACATTATTTTTGGTCTTTGAGATTTCCTGTATTTTTATTATTTTAAAGGTTCATTTTTTCATTTTTATTTCTTTTAAAGGTTAGGGAAATTATAAAAAATTAATTAACCTAATTTTAATGAGTTTTTAATGAGAATTAAAACCAAGGAAATAATAGTAATTAGATACAATAAATATAGTGTTAATGATACACAGTTATGTACAGATAATAATAAGTATTATAAGTGATTTTTATTGATTTTTCTAAGTTAAGAGTTTAATAATTGAATTTTAATATGATGAATACGAGATTCATCATACCACTATACTTAAACTATGCTCGTCCTCGAGCATCTAAAGAATGAAGGAGTCGGATTAATTCCTGACAGTGCTTGTGAATGTTTCGCGGCTCAATTTTTTGAAGACCCTCAATTTAAGTGACCCTAAATTTCTGGGCTCAACCATGCTTTAGTCAAAAGGAATCCAACTTCTCTAATTTTCAGACTCTCTTTTGTTAAATAAAATATAAGGATATGAATTTAGTGTATTGCATTTCATGAGAGTTGAGTCAAGGCATTAGTCGAAGTTCCAGTTTAGGAGACTCTCCTCTAGTCCTCAACACTAGGGAATAAGTCTATTCTTGCTTCAGTCAACCGTCTCTTTAGTTTGTCAAACTTGAAATGTAGATAAATGGCCAGATGATGGAGGGCATAGGATTGTGTCTATTTTTCTCTACTTCTCATTGGAACAAGGGGCCTCTCGAGTGCCTTATTACTCAACACAAGTAGATTTTTTAGCTTGTTGATCAATGTGTCCATCAAGAGAATTCAGATTCGTCTACACTTGTTTTTCTGGAAGTACACCGTGGTGTGTCTCTTTTGAGTATCTAAGATACCTTTGACACCCAGACGTGTATCACTATAAGATTCAGAGCCCTTTATGGTGCTATCCTGACTCCTTGGTCCTATTAACGCTTGGTACAAGTGGACACTTTGAAAATTGTTCGAGAGTGCTCGCCCTTAGTGTAAGCTCATTTGTAATTTGACTTTGAGGATAGAGCTTTTCTTTGAACATTTCTTTCATTTCTTTTCTTTTTGGCTAGATCCACAACTTTTACCAAAAGTTGCACACAGTGATCAACAATTATTTATGTTTCACCACACCCTGTCACTTAGGTAAATATCAAGAGATAGCATATGAACTTGTTCATATACTGGCTAGGGATTTGCTGACACTCAGGTTTCTTAAAGCCTTCATTAACTTTATCCCATCCTCGAGCATCATTAGATCGGGTCTAAACTTAAATCTCTAGTCCTAGTTCCTCAGTTGATAACTCAACTCATCTCATCAATCATGCAGTTGTGAATGTGTTGTGCTGATCATATTCTTTTAGAAGGTAGAGATGAAGAGTGCAATATAGCGCTCAAATCTTTCAAGCTAGGGAAGTGTGGATAATTACGTTCAAAACCCTAATGACAAAGGTTGGCTAACTCAGACTGTTTAAGATTATAGAAAGCAAGTGTCCTCAAAATCCCTAAGCCTTGAGTGAATGTGATGTGTCAGGAATACACCAACTCCTCGATTAGTGAATATTTTTGTGTGATTTTTGTCTTTTCTATTTTTTATAGATTTTAATTTCTCATTTTTTTAATTCCTGTGAAAGATAATGACTAGTCCAGACTCATATGAATAGTTGTGTCCACTCTCATCCAGTATGGGTTTAAGTACGGACCATTTGATGGACCCGTGTTACTTGAGGATGGAGCCATGTACAGTGTCCTCTAAACCACCCACTCTGCTAAGGGAGACCGAGGGTCCCTCACTGAGAGTAGCTACTCATTTTTAAGCATAGTAGTCAGAGCCTTTACCAAAGAAAAAGTTTTAAATTTTTCATATTTTTATGGAGTTTTTGAAAAAGGTTAATTTTTACAAAAAAATTTACAAAAGTTAATTTCTACAAAAAAAATTAACCCCTCAATTTTGAAAACATTTTTACAAGAATTTTACAAAACTCAGTTCATAAGTTTACTTAAACCAAGCCCAAAAAGAGATTTTTCAAATATTTTAAAAAATACGAGCTATGGCTAAAGTAGCTGTACAATAATATATGGTATACCCTTTATAATTAACTTTTGTTATGCCCTCATAGCACAAGTGATATGAAGCCATTGCTCGGTTAAATGTAGGGTGATATAGAGGAACTAAGGAGGAGGGCCCCCTATACTTAGGTCAAAAATGGCCTAAGTACAAGAAGATAAAGTGAGAGAGGAATGATGGGTCGGGTCCCCCCTATACTTAGGCTAAAGTTAGCCTAAGTAGAGGATTTGGAAGTTAGGCTGGGGGGGCATGGCTATTGGGGTTAGAAGGGGATTTACACAGAGATATAAAGGGAGGGGAGGGTTGAATTTTTACAGATGATTAAGAAGATGTGGGAGGGGTGTGTGTGTACGTGTACGCTTTGTGTGAAGAATTTTTACAGATTAAGATGTCAGAGGGGGGAGGTGATTGTCAGAAATATATAGAGAAGGTCAGGGGTGTAAGTGGATGCATATGTGCATGTGTGTTTGTGAGTGGGGGAGCGGGGTAGATCACTTGGTGATCTTTTTTTTAAATACATACACGAGCCCTCAAATGAGGATCGTTAAAAATGCACATGATACAGATTTTTTTACAACATGAAAATGCATGCGGAGTTGACTAATCTTCCTTGAGTTCATCTTTTCTTATGTGGCCTTCTCAGCAGGAGCTCCCAACTCCACGCCTCCATGGAGATCAAGCGTCCTCGATCTTCATGGGCCCCTACCATAAAAGAAAAATGTTAGAAAAAGAACAAGAAAAATAATCAGCAAAAATGATGTAGTTAATGCATGAAGAGAAGACCTGCAAATTTTGAAAATATTCAACACAAAAAATATATCAAAATTCGACACATAAAAATAGATGAGTTGTGTCCGCAGCAACGATGCCATTTGATGAACGAGGATTTCATCTCTTTAATAATCGATAATTGCAGTATAGGAGGTGAAAAACATTTCAACAAAAACCACACTCTTCGAATGTTGTAGAATATTTATACTTGGCAAGTCTCCCAAGGTCGAACACAGAGACATGAGCTACTTTAATCTATTTGTCAATTAATGAGTGATTATCTTCTCATTTTCAGGTCTTCGTGCAGATGTGCACACTAAAATGCAGGATAATGCAATTATATGATGCATGTAATTTTTAGTTGATTTTCCAATACAATTATAAGATATGCAATGCATAATGTATGAATAAGTGCAAAGGATATGCATGCAAAATATTAATTACAAAAATGCCCTACAAATCATGAGCACATATTTGGTTTGAAATCAGAGTCAATTTGAGCATAAAATTACGCCCAACACCTATTTAATGGCAAGGCATTGAGTAAGGGACACTATATAACATAAAAAATCATCATATTTCATTTGGTGTCAGATGATAAAATTAACTATGTCATTATATAGATGATGAAATAAGGAACAAAATGACACTGAAATCATGCAATTTGGACCTACGATGCTCAAGTTATGGAAGAAGCAATGCAGGGGAATAAATGCAATAAAAATACGAGAAAATAAAGGATAAAATTACAAATAGGTCCCTAGAGAGAACTATTTGCAATTTTGCAAAATCTATTGGGCCACTTTGTAATTTCACTGTTTGCGCACAGGGGCATATCTGTAATTTATGAAAATTGTGAGGGCCTCCCTATAAAATACCTAGGCACGCACGTGAGGCATGTGTTTGGGGACCAAAGTGTAATAACTAAAACTTCCAGGGTCTTTCTTGCAAATTACCCATCCCTCGTATGCCATACACGCGAGGGGGCTAGGCTCATGAGGCGTCGCAGCTTCAGGCCATGTGGTTGGCCATGGCGCTCTGGAGTTTGGTTCGGATCGCCCGAGCCTGTCGGCTCGGTGTGAGGCTCATGTGAATACGTGGCATCATCGGGACCGTCCGGTCTAGATGATCGGGCGCTGCCTGCTCCTCTTCTTCCACCGCGGTCCGCTAGAGGAGGCGGGGATCCGACGGGGTCTAGCTTACCCCACCGTGCTCTAGACGCGTGCTTGAGGGCCGGAGAAGATGGAGGAGGCTCTCGCAAAGAAGTTGGAGGTACGGCAAGGCTCTGGAAGTGATCAGATCGATTGGTCGATGAGGCCTCGTTGGTGGCAGAGCAGCAGAGAGTCGGGTCGTCTTCGCCTCTACACCGCCCTCTGCTGTCACCGAAGGGCAGAGAAAGTCGGGTCATAGCCCCGTAGATGGAGGATAGGGGTGTACGGTGGCGGAACGGAGGTTTTATAGAGGGGATTCGGTCGTTTCGTGGTGGCGGGGGTTTATGAATGGTCGTAGTAGTGATGGAGGAGTGATGGCTGGTGGTAATGATGGGTGTGCGAGAAAGGTGGATCCATGGGTTGCGCGAGGGGACCATTAGGGAGCGAGGAGTTGACTGAAGGAGAGCGAGGAGTTGACTGAAGGAGAGCTCCAAAAATGGAATGGGTGGCTTGGTTGTGAGTCGTAACGCTTAGAGGAGGAGGCATCTAAGGTAGGAGATGAGTCTTTGACCGTTGGATATTGCGATCCAACGGCTTAGACGGAGGCACTGGTAAAGGGTTAAGATCTGATCAGACTAGATCTGGTCGCTCGGATCTGGGCGGAGGCAAGCTATATAAGAAAGGGAAGGTCCCATCCAACGACTATGAGAGGCGAGATAACATGTACAAGGGAGAGCCACTAGATGGGAAGGGAATCGAGTGGCTGAGAAGAAGGCGTGAGGTGAAGGTGGTGATTAGATCAGGGGATTCATCCAACGGTAGGAGGGGATGGGTGACGTGGAGCAAGGGAAGCTGCAGGATTAGAGCGATCGAGTGGCTGAGGTTTAGGCGGGGCTGAAGGGATGAGATCTGATCTTAGGGGAGATCTAACGGCTGGGAGTGAAGCGGGGGAAGGTGGCCAAGATGGAGGCGGCTGAGATAGATTGGACGGTCAGAAGAAGAGGCGGGTGGCAAGAGAAGAGGCAGGCCATGTGGGTGGCCCAGAGGGCGCCATGTCGCCCAATCAGAAAATTGAAAATGTAAAAATAAAAAAATCTAAAATAAATAGTTACAGGCAATATTAAAAAAAGTTAAAATATGAAGTTGTAGGTCTCGATGAGATCTACAAGTTTCATGTTGGACAAAAGCCAAAAGAGGTCATTTGTATAAAAAGTATTTTTGGGAGTATTTTTAAAGGGATAAAAACTTCGTTTTTGGTTTTTGAGATTTTTTGTATTTTTATTTCTTTTAAAAGTTAGGGAAATTATAAATAATTAATTAACCTAATTTTTATGAGTTTTTAATGAGAATTAAAAACAAGGAAAATAATAGTAATTAGGTACGATAAATATAGTGTTATTGATACACAGTTATGTACAGATAATAATAAGGAATTATAAGTGATTTTTATTGATTGTTTAAGCTAGGAGTTTAATAATTGAATTTTAATATAATGAATACGAGATTCATCAAGTGTGAACTCTTCCCAACTTACAATTCCAACTTGCATTCCCAGTTCAATCCTCAACACCCATGCCCAATACATATATAGTGTTAGCATGTTGTCGATTAAACCAGTCGGCCATGAGCAAATGTAAATGATATGCTATGCGCAATCCAATATCACCTCAATAAAAAGGGGAATGATATTGGGGTCACCACACATATTACCCATCTCTTTCGAGAAACGAAGAATCTGATCCATGTAAATCTGTATTTGGAAGTCATGGCAATGCATGTGTCACCAAAAATACAACCCATGACGATGGAGTTCTCCGCAATGATGAGAAATCATGGATGTAATTATATGACTTTCCATATCTTGTTAGAATTATTATTAGTCCTTTCGAATCATATTCTCATGTATACTTGATGAATCCGGAAATGCAGCATTTAGAATGTGTTTTTATCGTTCGGCTTAAAGAATGATTATTCATGTGTTGTAGGCAGCAATCGGAATCGGTCAAGAAAATACCACAAATAATTTATTCAATTTTTTTAATCTCGTGGTTTTATGTTTATTTTACTTGGGCAAGTCCCAAGGTCGATCACAAGGAGGCAAAGGAACAACCTAGAGTTATGTCTATCAAAGTTTGTGTTCGATTTTCGAGGCGGCCTTTTTTTGGAATTTTCAATGCAATAAAGGGTGCAAAATGCAAATTCGGCCTTATTTTAGGGACTAAAATGTAAATTACGTTCAAACAATGTCCGAAAAATATGAAACTTGGCCACAATGTAAAATACGATGAAATGTATGCCTTGTAATTTTTTTGGGAATTTTTGGGTGCAATATGATTTTTTTATGGATTTTTGAATGCAAACAGAATGATTTTCAATATTTAATTATAATAAATATTAAACCTATTTATTTTCAAGAAATAAAATTATCTAAGATCTATCACTAGGTGACGGATCTCAGAAAAATCCTAAACTTCAAAAATGTGGGGTTTAATAGCTATTAATAATTAAATACTAAAATATGCAAAATGATTTTTACAGAGCAAAATATGCATGTTAATGCAATTTTTTTTTGGCACAATGTTAAGCATAATTAACTCTACAATGTTTGATTTTTCGGGGATTTTTAGAACAATGGTTAATCAACTATAAATTTCAGAGCAAGAAATGGGCAAAATATGCAAGTTTTCACAAAACAATTATTTATTAATTAACCATCCATCACAAAAATGCCCATAATATGTCAAAGTGTAGAGAATTAATTAACAAACATTATGTTATGTTTGGATTAATAAAATAATGTAAAGAGAAGGTCCATAAATACGGGGAAACACAGGGGTACAGATGCAAATATTATAAATAAATATAAACTGCAATAGGACTATAATGCAATTACCGAAAGGTCTAGGGGGTATGCTGCAAAATTTCCAGTGGGGCACGACTCTGGCTGTCTGGACTCGATGGCAAATGCGGAGACTCCGGGGGTGCTCCTGCAATTTGCCCAACGGGTCACGTGCCGCGCACGTGACCCCTGGGTTGCATTGGCTGCTGAAGAAGTCCCCCCGTGCACGTGCAAAGCACGTGCAGGGGTCTCGGGGCTCGTGCCCGGTGGTGGAGCGACGAAGGTGGCGGAGGAGGACCGGCAGGCGGAGGCGTGGTCGGCGAAGCGGAGGTGGGCCTCTGCTGTGGCGATGTTGGTTGTCGAGGACGGAGAAGATGGCCGAGCTGGAGGAGCGAGGCGTTGGCGAGGCGATGGTCGTTGGTCGTGCTCCAGGCGTGCGAGGTGTCGGCCGGCGAGAGGAGGAGGGGGCTCCGAGGTCCTGTGGCTGCGAGTCGAAGAAGTTGATCACGGTGAGGCGTTGTCGATGGTTTGGCGGAGGCGTACGAGATAGTCGGAGATGGTCGTCGTTGATGGTCGGAGTTGTGGGCTGGATGATGTCGGCGAGGGTGCGGCGGAGTTGGAGTCGTGGTGGCTCAAAGCAACAGCAGAGCAGAGCAGCCTGGGGTGGTCGCTGCGGCAAGGTGGCAGCCTTGGATCTCGCATGCTGGTGGAGGAGATGTTGTCACCGTCGCCTCCACGCACGGTTGCGTATCGGCGGATAGGGGGTCCTGTAGCGGTGGTGTTCTTTATATAGGTGATGGGTTTGGGCCGTCGATGGAAGGTGCTGGAGGAGTTTGATTGGGGCTGAGATGAGGAGATCGGAGGGGCGGTGCGTGATTGGATTTGGTTAGAGATCGCGGACAGATTCGAGATGGAGGCCGTGAGATTCGCGACGGTGGAGAACATGGGTCGGCGGCAAAATTAAAGGGCAAAGGGTGACGATGAGGAAGATGCACAGTGGCGGGGGATTTGACGAGGAAGGATATCGCGGGAGGAGGAGATAGAGAAATAGAAGCGGCGAGGTGACTGGCGGCGGAAGCGGGATTGATACGGCGGCCGATTCGCGGTGGAAATTGGGGGCGGCGGAGTTCCCAATTGGGAAGGGAGGCCTGGAGAAGAAGCACAGTGGTTGTCCGATCGGCCGAGATCGGACGGCTGTCAGCATGCCATGTGGCGGAAGAGAGAGGGGAAGGGATGGCACGTGCGGAACACGTGCCTGGGAGGCACGTGCGACGCACGTGCTCCCATTTATTTTTTTATTATTTTTTTTAAATTTTTTTAATTTTTTTTATAAAACGAATATATAATATAGCCAAAAAAGGCTGACATGTGGCGGCACCAGGTGCCGCCACATGTCAGCACCGGAAAAATCGAAAAATAAATCATTTGTAAAATCAAAAAGAAATAGCAAATGGTCTCGGATCGAAAAAGTTTCTTCATAAAAATTGTTCGTCTCGATGAGATCTACAAATTTCATGAAGACATCAAAACCAAAATCGATCAATTGCACAAAGTGATTTTTTTGGGGTATCCCTATGTACATAAAATACCTTGGTTTTTGGGTTTTATAATTTTTATGTCATTTTTTGATCAGATAAAAATACAGAAAAATTACGGTAAAATCAACGATAAATAAAGACACTTTAATCTAATTTTTTTTGGATTTTTATTAATTGATAAAATATGTACATAAAATATTAGGTCAAAAAATAGCTAAAATACACAATGTACAAAAGAGGCCCAAAACCCAACTTTTACATATGAGCTCCGATTCACTTGAACTTGGTCTTGTTTTGAAGGTAATTGAATGTACATTAGTTCAAAACTGAGTAGGATTAAATCGGACACTGGATGGGGAAGATATGTGGCTTTTAGTCCGAAAATCCTGAAATTAGGGTTTGGGTTTTTGGTCCACTTATTTGGGTTAGTTATTTTTTGTATTTTTTCTTTATTCTTGTTAGTGATGTGTACACAGTGGAAGTGGTTTTGAGTCATTCGGAGTTAGCATGAATGAGTTAAAAATCTGGGAAGTTGGGTTGTTTACAGGTCACTTTTGGCTTGGATTTTTGCTTCTTATTTTGTGCAGAATTTTGTGCTAAAATGCAATTCTTATGAAATCATGCACTAATGCTAATTATGCATAATAGATGCAAGAATGCTGTTGATTTTGAGGGTTTTGGGCTTAATAAATGAGATTTAGAGTGATGAATACGAGATTCATCATCCCCCTATACTTAAACAATGCTCGTCCCTGAGCATTAAAAAGAAATGCCATGAGGTGAAATGAGATTGGGTTCCATGCCAAGACCATGAGCTGAAGGTGAAAGTGAACCTAAACTCAACCTTTGGATTTTTTGTTTATCGGAACTTCTGTAAGACTTAGAATTTAAAATCAACAGCCCTCAAGTTCTACACATCATTGCTACAATTTTGGCTCAAAAGTCATCTTAGATCAATCATCTTCCCAAAGTATGCCCTATGAACATTGAATAACCGACTCATGTGTGTGAAAGGTTTTAGCTCTTCCCATCCAGAATGCCGGACTACCGCACAAATCTCCTCTCCAGTAACTCGTCGTCGGGGAGTCAGGTATTTCCTTCTAAGGTCTGTCGCGCTGTGTTCACAATCGAATTGGGGGGAGAAGATAGAAAAAGGGGAAAAGAACTGGAGGGTGGCTAGTGTAGTCACCTCTCCTTGTGAAGATGGCCAGTGTAGCCGAGTCTCCACCAAGATCTGCATGTTTCTTGAAGCTTGGACCTTTTTGGTCATATTTTATTTGGTAGTTGCTTCTTTGTATTTGGAATTTTTGGTGGTTCTGCTTGGATCTTGTTTTGCCCCTATGGATATAGCATCTTTTTGTTCTGTACATTTTTTGGGGTCTTAGAAAAATTATGCCCAGCCGTCCATCCCTTTTCCGAAGCTTTATTTCAACCCGTACTCTGGTCTTTAGATTTCCACGCTACCAAAAAAGAAACTCACACAATCTTCCAACATCCCGTCTGAGTTGAGCTAAGTGCATAGTGTGAGAGTACAAATTAATTCTTTATTCCAGAGTTGTACCCAGAATGAAGAGACCAGGTTAGACACTAAGAGTCAAATGCTACACATTGTCATGTGGAAGTCAAAGAATTAAGTCAAAGACCTGAAGACTCTAAAATCCTATTTCTTGGAGAAGTTCCTCTGAAAATTAGGTGGACTAAGGTAAAGTCCAGACCACTCTCGGTTTCGGCTCATAATTCGGTTCAGAAACCAAAGACTTTTCACATATGTGATGCTTGGATGAAGTGCATGTGTGTGAAATGTAGACACATTTTTTTCTTTCTTTCTTTCTTTCTTTCTTTCTTTTTTTTTGAATTTTGTTTTTTTTAATGCAAAAAATGAATAAGAAGCCATTTCTTTTTCAAAATTTTTTGGGTATAGTCAGTGTTAGTGGCAAAATGTTTTTTGTGTTTTTTTATTAATCACCCATCCTGTAAATACATATAGACTTACGCAAAAGTACGAGGTAGGGCTAAAATATATACAAAGTATATATACAGACCCCCCTATACTTAGCGAGTGTTGTGTCCTCAGAGCACAAGAAGCGTAAAGAAGACATAGCTCGGGCTAAGCGTAAGAGAGTGGGGGAAAAACAAGATTTACAGAATCACCCCCCTATACTTAGACTATGAATAGTCTAAGTATAGAAGAAGAGCGGAAAAGAAAAAAATGAAGCGATCGGGGTATGTGAATGAGGAGAGTATATACAGGTGGGTGTCGGTTCCCCCTATACTTAGGCTCTGGTAAGCCTAAGTATAGAAGAAGGGTGGAAGCGAGTCGATCTGGAGGAGTGTGATGGGGGAAATGGAATATACAGATGGCAGTGGTCCCCCCCTGTACTTAGGTCTTGGCCTAAGTAGAGGAAGAAGCTGTACAAGGAGACCGATGTGGTCGGGAGGGAGGGTGGGTAGCCGATGATTAAGGCGGTTTTCGGCTAATCTTCTTATGAGTCTGCGGTGGGAGATCGTAACGAGTTGGAGATGAAGTACGTGATTCCCAACTATTATCAGTGTCATCCTCAGAAAAATTATGATGGATAGTAGATGAAATATTTGAGTCAGATGAAAGGTACCCATCATTAGAGTTATCCTCAGAGGAATAGTATTTGAAAGTGGACACACTCTAGATATTCATGTCTTTTTGTTTATTCAATTATTTCCTCAAAATTCGTTCCTTTTTAAGATCAATCAGTTTGTCCTCAGATGAATATTCAGATGCTCCAGTCTCAGTCAGCTCATAAGAAATAATTCCAGTGTACTTGTGGAAGGTAGGAGCATCAGTTTTGGATGAGTAATAATTAGGAACGGGAGTTGTCCAACGAGAATCGAATTTTGGATCCTTGTAAAGATATGGCTTTAGAGCTGCCGAACAGACTTCACTCATGTAGACCACCTTTTCCGGACCTGATGAGGGATCATCAACTGATTCCTCTTCCGAAAGGTTAAAGGTGACTCTCTTTTTCTTATTTCGTGAAGATGTCGGTTCACTTGAGTATCCAGATGAATAGCCATTGGAAATCTTCTCCTTGGTCGGTGTTCGGGTTGCGTGTTGGTTCTTAGTCTCCTAAATGTTGGTGCACTCCTGATTTGGGAGGATTTGGTCAAGATAATCAGAGTAGTTTGCTCCAGGGTGTGACCATGCATATGTCTCAGGATCGTAGTAGAAGGATTTGTCTATTTTGAGATCCGCGGAAATTGAAATACCGGGGAGAGTTTCTAAACCAATAGTCTCATTAACAAAGGCATTCTCAGGTGTAGCAGCGGGGTAGGGCTCTTCTACCGTTTCATGGTTGCAATTGTTGGAGACTTCATGGGTTACCTTAGAAAATCGTGGTTCCTCAAAGACTGTGTCAGATCGAAGTGTTTCCAATGCCGTAAAATTGATTTCTCGGGTCTTACAATTGATAATTTCCTTAGACATTGCTAAGAATGGATTTCCGAGAATAATTGGAGACTGGGTTGAATTCTCCTTGATGCTCAACATCAATGATCGTGAATTCCATTTTGAGCGGAGCACCTTGGAATATCATGATGACAGAAATGATTCCTCTCGGTCGCTTTATCGATCGGTCTGCCAATTGAACAATCTCTCGTATCTTCCGAATCGGTCCGAGTTTGAGTTCGTGAAATACAGAGGTCGGGAGGATATTGATCGGTGAATCGTCATCAATACGAGCATGGGTGAAAATTGTGTCATTGATTCTACAATCAAATCTGGGCAACCACTTTACTATGTGGCTCTTGGTTTTTCTCCTCAACACCAAGGAGGTGGCCATTGACAAGATATGTCTTTCAGTTTTTGTTCTAATCCTTCCTGACTTTTTGACGATTAATCTGTCCATTAGAAATTTCTTAAGGTCAGGGAAGTGTTCAATGGCCTTTATAATGGGAAGTTCAAAAATCAAGTATTTTTCCAGTGTTTCCCGTAAAGCAGGATCCAAATTCCTCAGATCTTTTTCAGATTCAATTTTTATGAGATTTTCTGGATTTTCGATTTTTTTGGTGTTTTTGAATATTCCAATTTTTTTGGTATTTTCTGTGTGGTGTGGCGATGTGGTGTCTTCTAGAGATGAGAAGGGGCCTTGTTATTCAGAGTATGGGTCAGTGGCATAATCATTCCTAGGGGAATAATAAGAAGAGATGTTGATATTAGACTCATCCCTAGGTCTTTGAATATCCTCAAAATTTTCATCATGAGATCCAATCATTTCCTCATTTAGTTTTATATCCGATCCACCATCGAATGAGATTACTCGGTCGGCAAATTTTTGAAATTTATCCTCCATCAATTCGAATCTGGTTTTTATCCTCGAAATATCATCCCCAAAATTCTGTTCATGATCAATCATGGGAGCCCTCAGTTTTTGTTCAATAATTTCATCTTCCATTTTTCTGTACGTGCGGAGAGAAGAGTTTCTTGAAATATCCATTATATGATCATTTTCTGAAAATTTCTCCTCAAAAATTATGGAAGGAGGCTGCTCATATGGTACAGGCATGTGTATTTGATCTGAGTAGAAGTCAGTAATTTGATCATGATTGGTCAGATTTTGATATTGTGGAGTCAACATACAGGGTTTATGTGTGTCTAGGAGGTCAATCCAGTCCTCTGTATGAGTATCATGTCTGACGAGGGGTCTGTCGTGGTCAATCCAACGCTGATTAAGAGTGTGTCTTTCCATCTGGGTTTGGTTTCTCTGCCAGTCATGAGACTTAAAGGGATTTTGATCTTGAAATGTTTTATTGGTGAGAAACTGAGAATAAGATGGTTCAGTCCAAGATGGTAGGTGGTCATGTGTGGTTGGAAGATTTGAGAAAGGATTCAATGAGGGGGTCGAAGTCATCTGTGGATGAAAGTTTCTCGCAAATGTTGGAGGATTATTGAAAGAAGAGGATGTAGTTGATTTGGGCCAAACCGAGACAGATTTGTTTTCATATTGATGTTCAGTCATTTTTGAAGGAGTTGATAGAAATGATGGGTTGGATCTGAAATTTGGAAAAATTTCCATGATGAGATTAAAATCAAGAGATGAGAGATGATTGTATGGGACAGAAAATTTATCAAATGTGCGGCTATTGATATTCGATATCGATTCACGCACACCAATACAAACACAAATCAACCCTGGGTTCACCAACTCACACAATGAAGCCGTAAGAGTTCGGATATTATCTTTTCATTTTTAATTGGTGACAAAACAATCTTGGAAAATATTTAAGCGAGTTGTTAGGTGTCGAAATTTTCGTAATGACTGGCCCGAATTCTTCGACTAGTTGCACCTACTTTCAGCCAGTATGGGAGTAAGTACGGATCGTAGAACGGCTACCCGTTACTTGAGGACGGAGCCTTACGCAGTGTCCTCTAAACCACCCACTCTGCTAAGGAAATCCGGACCGTTTACCGGCTACCCGTAGATCCTCACTGAGAAGTAGCTAATTGTTTTTGGCAGAATCAGTAGTCAATATGAAAATTCGGGTTTGGGCTTTAGCCTTAAGTGTCGTCTCTTGCTCACTCAGAAAAGTAAAAGCATCCAAGGTCGGGGTTACTCTCCCGCAGAAATTCTTGATTTTATAAGTTAATTTCGAAATCAGCTACCAATTTTAATTTAGTGATCACTGAAGAAATTAAGTGAGCAAAAATATACGTCTACCGTCCAGTCCCAGTTTCCTTTAGAATTATGTGATAAAACAAGAGGGAGGAATTCGGGAAAAGCCAATGCACGCAAAAAACTATGATGTATGCTCAGTTAGAAGACTTATAGTGAATCCTGGCAATCTCCATGTGGGATGCTAGACAGGAATTGAAAATTATTTTTATATGAAATGCAAGCTGATGAAAAACCGCACCCTAGCAGAAAGTTCTATTAGCGGGGAAGAAATGAGTTGAATTTTTTTGCTAAATTGAACGATCTATGTGTGTCTCGGTTAAAGTGAAGTGTGGCTTAATCCTACGAGTACAATCAAAAATTAAATTGCTCTGAGAGCTGTATGTTCAGGTCTATCCTATTCGCCACTCAAGTCGGGCCCCACCCTCATCGGAGAGTGAAACATGCCACGACACACCACAAAATAAAGTTTGAGGTCTTGTTACACACGCGAGCGTCCAAACGGACACCGCTGTAAATAAGCAATTAATTACAGAAATTTAAAATTACAGGAATTAAAAACCTAGACTCTACGCTCTCTCACGACTCGACTCGATCTTAAATTAATTGCGAATTTTAAGAGGTTGGTGAAGATGCGTCGATTCATGAAAAATCGCTCCACGTACCGGGTACCTCGCAAGAAAAATAAGAGAGAAAATGTAAGAGAGTGACTCAAAAATAATAAAAAAAATAAATGCTGAAAATAAATTGCAGAAAAAAATGGAATTTACAATGCGAATTTCGGGGATCAGACTACCCGAATGTAGAAAACAAAACGAAAATTTTCAAAACAAAAATCTAATCCGTTTGCCTCCCCAGCAACGGCGCCATCTGACGAATCCGGAAATGCAGCATTTAGAATGTGTTTTTATCGTTCGGCTTAAAGAATGATTATTCGTGCGTTGTAGGCGGCAATCGGAATCGGTCAAGAAAATACCACAAATAATTTATTCAATTTTTTTAATCTCGTGGTTTTATGTTTATTTTACTTGGGCAAGTCCCAAGATCGATCACAAGGAGGCAAAGGAACAACCTAGAGTTATGTCTATCAAAGTTTATGTTCGATTTTCGAGGCGGTCTTTTTTTGGAATTTTCAATGCAATAAAGGGTGCAAAATGCAAATTCAGTCTTATTTTAGGGACTAAAATGTAAATTACATTCAAATGATGTCCGAAAAATATGAAACTTGGCCACAATGTAAAATACAATGAAATGTATACCCTGTAATTTTTTTGGGAATTTTTGGGTGCAATATGAATTTTTTATGGATTTTTGAATGCAAATAGAATGATTTTCAATATTTAATTATAATAAATATTAAACCTATTTATTTTCAAGAAATAAAATTATCTAAGATCTATCACTAGATGACGGATCTCAGAAAAATCCTAAACCTCAAAAATGTGGGGTTTAATACCTATTAACAATTAAATACTAAAATATGCAAAATGATTTTTACAGAGCAAAATATGCATGTTAATGCAAATTTTTTTGGGCACAATGTTAAGCATAATTAACTCTACAATGTGATTTTTCGGGGATTTTTAGAACAATGGTAAATCAACTATAAATTTCAGAGCAAGAAATGGGCAAAATATGCAAGTTTTCACAAAACAATTATTTATTAATTAACCATCCATCACAAAAATGCCCATAATATGTGTAGAGAATTAATTAACAAACATTATGCTATGTTTTGATTAATAAAATAATGTAAAGAGGAGGTCCATAAATACGGGGAAACACAGGGGTACATATGCAAATATTATAAATAAATATAAAACAGCAATAGGACTATAATGCAATTACCGAAAGGTCTAGGGGTATGCTGCAAAATTTCCAGTGGGGCACGTGCGTGTCACGTGCCCTCTGGCTGTCTGGACTCGATGGCAAATGCGGAGACTCTGGGGGTGCTCCTGCAATTTGCCCAACGGGTCACGTGCTGCGTACGTGACCCCTGGGCTGCTTTGGCTGCTGAAGAAGTCCCCCCGCGCACGAGCAAAGCACGTGCGGGGGTCTCGGGGCTCGTGCCCGATGGTGGAGCGGCGAAGGTGGCGGAGGAGGACCGGCAGGCGGAGGTGTGGTCGGTGAAGCGGAGGTGGGCCTCTGCTGTGGCGATGTTGGTTGTCGAGGACGGAGAAGATGGCCGAGCTGGAGGAGCGAGGCGTTGGCGAGGCGATGGTCATTGGTCGTGCTCCAGGCGTGCGAGGTGTCGGCCGGCGAGAGGAGAAGGGGGCTCCGAGGTCTTGTGGTTGCGAGTCGAAGAAGCTGATCACGGTGGGGCGTCGTTGTCGATGGTTTGGCGGAGGCGTACGAGATAGTCGGAGATGGTCGTCGTTGATGGTCGGAGTCGTGGGCTGGATGATGTCGGCGAGGGAGCGACGGAGTTGGAGTCGTGGTGGCTCAATGCAACAGCGGAGCAGAGCAGCCTGGGGTGGTCGCTGCGGCAAGGTGGCAGACTTGGATCTCGCCGGCCGGTGGAGGAGATGTTGTCACCGTCGCCTCCACGCACGGCTGCGTATCGGCGGATAGGGGGTCCTGTAGCGGCGGTGTTTTTTATATAGGAGATGGGTTTGGGCCGTCGATGGAAGGTGCTGGAGGAGTTTGATTGGGGCTGAGATGAGGAGATCGGAGGGGCGGCGCGTGATTGGATTTGGTTAGAGATCGGGGACAGATTCGAGATGGAGGCCGCAAGATTCGCGGCGACGGAGAACATGGGTCAGCGGCGAAATTAAAGGGCAAAGGGTGACGATGAGGAAGATGCACAGTGGCGGGGGATTTGACGAGGAAGGATATCGCGGGAGGAGGAGATAGAGAAATCGAAGCGGTGAGGTGACCGGCGGCGGAAGCGGGATTGATGTGGCGGCTGATTCGCGGCAGAAATTGGGGGCGTTGGAGTTCCCAATTGGGAAGGGAGGCCTGGAGAAGAAGCACAGTGGCCGTCCGATCGGCCGAGATCGGACGGCCGTCAGCATGCCATGTGGCGGAAGAGAGAGGGGAAGGAATGGCACGTGCAGAGCACGTGCCTGGGAGGCACGTGCGACGCACGTGCTCCCATTTATTTTTTTATTTTTTTTTATTTTTTTTAATTTTTTTATAAAACGAATATATAATATAGCCAAAAAAGGCTGACATGTGGCAGCACCAGGTGCTGCCACGTGTCAGCATCGGAAAAATCGAAAAATAAATAACTTGTAAAATCAAAAAGAAATAGCAAATGGCCTCGGATCGAAAAAGTTTCTTCATGAAAATTGTTCGTCTCGATGAGATCTACAACTTTCATGAAGACATCAAAATCAAAATCGATCAATTGCACAAAGTAATTTTTTGGGGTATCCCTATGTACATAGAATACCTTGGTTTTTGGGTTTTATAATTTTTTATGTCATTTTTTTGATCAGATAAAAATCCAGAAAAATTACGGTAAAATCAACGATAAATAAAGACACTTTAATCTAATTTTTTTTGGATTTTTATTAATTGATAAAATTTGTACATAAAATATTAGGTCAAAAAATAGCTAAAATACACAATGTACAAAAGAGGCCCAAAACCCAACTTTTACATATGAGCTCCGATTCACTTGAACTTGGTCTTGTTTTGAAGGTAATTGAATGTACATTAGTTCAAAAGTAAGTAGGATTAAATCGGACACTGGATGGGGAAGATATGTGGCTTTTAGTTCGAAAATCCTGAAATTAGGTTGGGTTTTTGGTCCACTTATTTAGGTTAGTTATTTTTTTGTATTTTTCCTTTATTCTTGTTAGTGATGTGTACACAGTGGAAGTGGTTTTGAGTCATTCGGAGTTAGCATGAATGAGTTAAAAATCCGGGAAGTTAGGCTGTTTACAGGTCACTTTTGGCTTGGATTTTTGGCTTCTTATTTTGTGCAGAATTTTGTGCTAAAATGCAATTCTTATGAAATCATGCACTAATGCTAATTATGCAGAATAGATGCAAGAATGCTGTTGATTTTGAGGGTTTTGGGTTTAATAAATGAGATTTAGAGTGATGAATACGAGATTCTTCAATACTCTTATAAGGAAAATTCAGACATAGATTCTTGAATATTATTAAGCTTAATCCAATTATTAACTACAATATAAATCAAGCAATCCAAGAACCAAACAATTGTATCAACATACAATCAATTCATGCATACAAGTACAATATTCTTTTATATAGAAGATTATAATATTTCCTGTTCATATGTAATCTTTCTCAAGATGTCTTCATCCATGTCATGTAGAATGAAGGGTGGAGGACTTCTTTAACCATGTTAAGGTGCCAATTAAGTAATACCATCACGACAAATTATGCCTAGTCACCAAATTAATCTTAATTTTGACTTAATATGAACCGTTTCAATTATAATGAGCAATTAAGTTGACTACTAGTGCTTTTGATTCACAATTAACAAAGTGAATGAATAATAAAGGTAATATGAAATAAATATCATCTTACTGAGATCTACAACTTTTATTTTGGTCATTTTTTATTTGAGTTAATTTTTCATTTAATTTTTCTTCTTGTTTTGTTGGGTCAACAGTCAAAGTCCATGGACTAGCTCCATTGGTTCAAAATTCATCCACCACACTACTGTTGACATTGGTCAATCACTCCATTGACCACCAATCAGATGTGTACTAGTGTTGACTTTTGTGTCAACTTCCCTTAACTCTACTTCTTCCTTCACCTCTGATGAAAATCCAACACCATCAGCCATATCTCCACCATTTCTACACCTTCCCTCCAATTTCAAATGATCCTAGAGCATCTTCATCACCTCCATGTCGACCCACTCATCGATTACACCCCCGATGTTCAACCTAAATAGTTGCTAATGTCGGTTACGCTATTGCCATCTGAAATCGATGACCACCATATAATACCCATTGTCGTTACACTTGAAATGTGCCCTCGATCGTTATCCAATGTCAACGAACCTCCATCACACTTCTCCATCTTTTCACCCTCAAAATCCCACTACTACCAATAACCCACGACCCTCTTCTCCATAGCCATTACCACCTTCTCCTACCCACCTATAAAAATCTCTTCCCTCCACTAGGTTCTTCATCCACCATAAAAAAGGAGTGAAGGCCCAACCTCTAAGTCCCATCTCTTGGTGACAACAAGAAGATGTGGTTGTTTAAGGAGAAGACGTCCACCATTCCCCATTCTAAGCATGATCTAGAGGTGAACCCAACCTCTGTCGCGAGTCTCCAAGCTCGTTGAGCTTCTCTAAGTTGACCAGTGTTCACATCGAGGTAACCACCAGCTGAAAGATTCCCCAAGCTTTAAGCTTTCTCCAATGATACCCCCCTTCAGGTAATCAATCTAACTCCATCCTTGTTCTCTCTTCTTCTCTCTTTCTTATACCTCATATCTATTTTTGTTCTTCCTCGATTTCTTCGCATCTTTCTCATGTACCTTCTCTTGTTCTCATCTTTCCATGTTCCTTTACGAAACCCAAAACGATATGATTGAACACCCCATAATTAAATACAATAAGTAGTTCGAGCTGTGCAACTAGAGACTTGTTGTTCCCTATATTCGACCTTGGTATACTTACCAAGTGAAAAATTAACCACATTAAATTGCATAAATTTATGGTTTTCGATCACATTTTCTATCTCGATATGCTACAATAATACGATAATTCGATATTGTTAAGAGAGGTAGATAACAGGTTTTCAAAATGGTCATGGACGTGCTCAAGCTCTTCTCATACTACCGCTTGCTCATGTACCGACACTCCAATGCAAGGACAAGCACGAACACTCAAGAATTGCTCAAGAACACAAACACCAGGATAGAGATTCTCTTCTCTTTTATTGAAAGGAAGAGACTCGCTCTAGAGTGGGTTGTGTTTATAAATAAGCCACCATCCCTCCTAATATACAAGAGTAGGAAACTCAAGGGTCTCTCATTATTACATTTACATTAGTAATAACATAATTACACAAGACTTTTCAAGTTTCATGACAACCCTTCACGTCCCACTGGAACTTTTCATCTATTTATCTCTTAGACTCCTTGTTGTTCTTTCATCTTCTCATGGATGATGACACATCATATGCCCAATCATCAGCACAAGAATACTCCAATGCCTTACTGATGCAGTTTTGTCAATTCTCGTAAAGTGTTGTCGAACACTCGGTCTTGTGCCAAAGGGAACCCACAGTCTCCAGACCATCATGTGGTTAACATGTCCTTAGCTCTCCACATGCTAATGGGAAATCTAGCAAAACTTCGTTATAATGGCCTCCATACGACTCTCGTGTGTGTACTACTATCGCACACGCTTGTATTTATCACATGCAACACTCCATGCCTCCTTAGATCGCCATGCATCACTACCTATATCATACACCTCTGTGTGTATGCATGTGTTATCGCATTTCATTGTTCCTCAACGTCCACTGCTTTACTATGCATACCGCCTTACTGTGTTCGCATGCGTACCTCTATGTGCATCCATTGTCATATCTTGCACTGTTGTGTGTACTCGATGAGTTGGCACTGCTACAAGCTCCACGACACTCGGATTTCAAGATAATATCATTTGTAACGCTTCTCTATTGCCATGTACAGTTGATTGAGTCTTCAAGACTCTCGTGGGTAACATCTAAGCTAACCACTCCTACCTCCTGAAGTATTCTATCTCTCTTATATCTGTGCATCTGCTACCATGTATGCACTTACATTCCTTGCCATAAAATTTGGCGGTATGATGTCAGCAACCTTAGGTGATGGTAGCGACCATCATTCCTCGCAGAGGAGCAATGCTGATAAGGATGTGTGGTTCATTTCTCATACCTTCATGCCAGTTGTGGTTTCATTAGTCACATCAGCGATGGAACTATTATAGCAAAGAGTCAAGGAGAGAGGATGATGAGAAGCTTCTCGTGCATATATAATGTAAAGCATATAGTAAGCAATATATCAACACATACTCCCATTTGATATATGAATCAAATATTATCTAACTAGGAGACCTCTTCAAACTTCACCAGATAAATAATCTATACACTCATGGCATAATGTTCTCATTAAAATATAGATTTGAGTTGAGAATATTATCCAAATGAGTCATATATGGAATGGGATATTAGTAAGTATTAACTAAATATTTAAGTAAATATTAGTTGATTTTATCGACAATATCCATAAAAATAATTACTTGCATCATACAGATAAACGTTTTAGAGATAATATTAGATTCTTATACAAGTCATTAATATTGATTATAGGTAGGTTCTTTTTAAAAAATAGTTGCATACAGTTACATGTGTAGATTGCATTATAGTATATTATATAAAAACAATATATAAAAATATATGTATAATAAATATCAATAATATAGAGTATTTACAAGTGATGATGATTATTTATAAGAGCTAATTTTTATTTACGGAAGTAATAATTTTTAGAATTTTGTCTTTTTTTGGGTATGCAATGCATAAAAAATGAATGTAATGTAAATTACAGACAAATGAAAGTAAAAAGGGACGACTTGGCCATGAATTTCGCATAATTTAGACATATAAATACAATAAACTGGTGATTCATTGATAGGTATATGATAAGATCAATATCTATATGAATATAGCCACTATTCGTCACCATGTTGCAGTTCAAGTATTTTCTATTTCTTTTCAATATTTTATTTTTAGTTTTAAATTTAGATGTAAGTTCAACTACTTGTATATATGAAAAATGCATATTCTTGTGAATGGAAATCAATTAATGTAGATATTATAACAAATTTCTTTTTTGTGACTAGTTTCTGAATATTTATGGTTAATTTTAAAAGTTTCGAATGAGTATGCAGATTCAGAAATAGGAGGATTCGATGATGCTAAATTGTGATATGCTTTCAAGACTCAACCCGATTAGGATCCACTATAATCTGTAAATGGAACTTAACCGACCTGATTAATGAGGGAGTATGAGGTGAGTAGATATATGTGAAACCCAAGAAAATGTCATTAGTTTTCTTTGAAGTGGATTTTGAGATACGTGCGAGGTACCACTTGGTTGCGTCTTGAGTTTGGGAGGAGTAAGAATTGATTCGCTGGCCTTGCTGATACTAACTATGCCAGTGACCATGACAAGAGAAGATTCATGTTAGGTCATATATTCACTATTTATATATGTGAAATTTCATGAAAACTACTTTACAACACATCGTGGCCTTATATACCACAAAAGCATAATACATGACGGTAACTGAAGGAACTAGGGAAGCAATTTAGACGAGAGGATTATTTGATGAGCTCAATCCTAGTTAAATTGCATTTTTCATTCACTGTGATAGCTAGAGTACCATACATTTGACAAATGACTATAGTAATTGGTAAAGAACAAAGCACATTGACGTATGTTACTGTCGGACATGTGAACCCATGGCAATCCATTATGCAATAAAAGTCATTGCAATTCACTTCTTAATCTGGAATGAAGAATAACTAATTTGCATAATAGGTCCCTTAGTACAAATAGGGTTATGTAACATGGCCATCTTGATAGCATACAATTGTTGATCCAAAGGTTGGATCCTAGAGTTTGGTGTAGGATTGATTATATAAAGAGTTAGACCAAGGACTCTGTTAGCCATGTGAGCCCGAGGCGAACCATTCCAACAATAAATGTTATTGTAATGTTTGATTTATCAATAAAAGTTATTGATTCTTTTCACTCCCTTTCTGAGATTAAATGAATGAATGCACTATAAGGTCCCTCTGTACAATTAGGATTATGTATCATGACCACCTTAATAATCATACAGTTGTTGATTCAGTAATTGAATTATAGAGGCTTGTGTTTGGATGAATATCTAAGGAGTTAGATTGACAACTCATCAAGCACCGTCAAATGATTGTTGAAAGATGATCTCCAGCCTGAGTAGGAGATGGCAATCCTTTCTCATTTACGCCGATATCTGACCGACCTCTTGATGCAGGTCCTCTGCATGGAAATAGAGATTCAGAGGTATCAGATTAGTTAGGTCAAAGATTTGACTTAACGAGATCGAGATAACCAAAGTCCTATATCGTAAACTGTCATGATATGGGCACACATCCTCTGACCGGAGATACATGTGTTACTATATGTCTACGTATGTACATTTGGCAGACCAATAGGTTGATGACCTAACCAAGGTCTATATACCGGGGAGCTGGTGTGCATATGAGGGTATATGAGTAATATGATCTCTCAAAGGGATCATACAAGTTCACTTCTGAATCGGAAGACATGAGCTCACTCATGAAGTATTGAGACCGATCAAATTCTATGCATGGTCGTCGTGCTTTGGAAGCATGAAAAGAATTTGAAGGAATGATATATGCTTTTGGAAAGCATATGATCGATACCAAATCCCAATGACCAAGAATGAGAAGCTTGATGATGAAACCCTAAAGATGATAGTATAAATTGATCTATATCTTCAGGTTTAGCATAGGTCTTCCAGTATGCAGGATGTAAAGGTATTAGGAATACCTGAGGGCGACGTGATCATAAACGATTGTATAACCATGACACTTCCATTCCGAGGGAGTGATGAAATAGGTTTGGATTTTAGTGACTCCTCTCAGTAAAGAAGTAATCTGATCTTGGTCCAAGTATTGGACATTGATCTGAATGAGATTCAGGTGCAATGAGAAGATTAGTTTTGCAACCTTGATTAAATCAAGCATCTATAAGAGGTCTATGAGATATGGATTTGAGATGTAATCTCAATATCCAAGTCACTACATATGGAACAATACAATCGCCATGTTCTTATCTCCAAGTATCTGCGGAGAAAGTGCATTATTCTTAAAAGGGTTCAAGAATGATTCCATTGTTGAATTATATCTAAGCATTGAGAAATGGATAATTAAATGGGATTTAATTATCATGAATAATGTGAATTTGATTCATATTATTTGAATGCATGAGAATGATTATCTAGTATAATTAAATGTGATTTAATTATTATGGATATAAATAATGTAGATAGCACTATCCAATTATTTATATATATTATAAATGTGATTTATAATATACTAGAGAGAGATCAATTGTGATTTATATTTGTTGATAAATTATTAATGTGAATTGAATTCACATTTAATGATTAATTTTAAATATTACACTTTGTTTTGGATTGTAAATGTGATTCACATAATTCCAATGGCATGAATGCAATGTTCACAAGATAATTATGAATTATTTTTTGTGAAATTATTTACAACAAGAGTTGTTGTAAATCTTGGAGATATCATTAGATGATGAGATCTCATGAGAAATTGAGGAGATGGACTCATTCCACCCCAAGAGGATGGATGGCCACTAATCTCCATTACGAGAAGGGTGGTCATCCTCCCCTTTTTAGGAGACTAGAGTGCATACCCGCGCTTCGCGGTGGGATGATTAAATTTGTATAATATATATTATACATATTTAATCCTTTTATAGTTTAAAACACTGCAATAATAAAATTGCCACTTGTATAATGCATTCATATTAAATTATTCAAGAAATTTCATAATCAAAATAGTATTTAACAATCAAAAAATAAAACATCCATTAATACCTTGTTTACAGGTTCAACTCTTTGTAATTAACAATGATGTATGCCATATTTTTTTACTATAATAATACCTAGATATTCTCATTTAATTAATAATTTCAGACACTCACTTAAAGACCTAAAGTAGAACATCCATTGATAAATTGGTTTAGAAAGTCAACTCTATGAACACTCACTAAAGTTTATTTAATTGGAAAAATAACATTATTGTAAATCACTTCTTTCACATTAAACAATCACAACAACAAAACTTGTATATGTTACCATATTCACTAAACCAAATTTAATTTGAACGCAGTTCTATAATATCATCTTAGAACTACTAAAAACATCGACTTAGAGTTATACAACATCAAATTATAGACTTCAAATCAAACTAAGGAAATAATAGAAATGGAACATATAACCATTAACATAAAATATTCCCGATTCACCAAAATATTCAAGATGATCCACAAAGAAATAAGAATGTGCATCTGGAGATACTGCAATGAAGAAGATAGAGGCAGATCAGCAAATACCAAATCAGAGAGCGGTAAGACCTAAAAAAAACTACTGAGAGGTCTTTTAAAAATTCGACTATGTGTACACTCACTGAAATGCCTAAGATGATAAAACAACATTACTGGAAATTGCTCCTTTCAAATTAAACAATCCCAATAGTAAAACTCATATATATCACCATATTCACTAAACCAAAATTAGTTTTAATGCAATTCCATAATATCATCTTAGAACTACGTAATACATCATATTAGAGCTAAAAAATATCAGAATATAGGCTTCAACTAAAAGTAAGGAAATAGTAGACGTGGAACATATAATAATCACAACAAAGAGATAAGATAGTATATCTGCGTATGTTGTAACAAAGAAGATTCATTTTCTCACATTAAACAATCCAAACATCAAAACTCGTATATTCCATCATATTCATTAAACACTAATTAATTTGAACGGAATGCTACAATATCATTCTAGAGGTAAAGTAAACCTCATCTTACAGCTAAATAACATCGGATCATAGGCTCCAATTCAAACTATGGAAATAATAGTAAGGACACACAAAAAAAGAAGACCAGAAGTCTTCCTTTTTTATATGTTGTATGCGTGTGTATGTGTGTGAAGATATTATGTAATTTTATTTTGATATAAATACAAATAATTTTAACATATTACATAAATAGGTTGAGTATAATAAATCTGCATGCAAATCCCTACTTTTTTACAAAATTCATGCACCAATGTGTAATATATGCATGAAGCGATATTTCTACACAGTTAAGTTAACAATAATCACTACAGCAAAATTGAGCTATAGTGACGCCTTTTTCCAAAAACCATCACTAAATTAACTGTTGTTAAATATATAACGATGATATTAATCATTGCGAAATGAGTTTTCGTACTTGAAATTAGCAACGAATATCATATATGTCGTTATATCATTAGCAACAGTCCACAAAATGATGCTTATCCGTTGCTATTTTTCAAAATATAACAAATCATCACTATTTTTTAGTTCAAAGTTTAGTGACGATTAATTAGAAGTTTGAAAAATAGCAACAGATAAGCGTCGTTTTGTGGACCGTTGCTAAACATGTATGATATTCGTCGCTAATTTCAAGTACGAAAACTCATTCCGCCATGAATAGTATCACTGTTATATATTTAACAACGGCTAATTTAGTGGCAGATTTTGAAAAAAGTGTCACTATAGCTCATTTTTTTGTAATGCATATATATTACACATTTAATCATCCCTTTACAATTTAAGACACTGCAATAACAAAAATTATCACTTGCATAATATATTCATATTAAATTATCCAAGAAATCTTTATACTCAAAATAGCATTGAACAAAGAAAAAGTAAAACATCCATTAATATCTTGCTTTATAAGTTCAAATATGCGTAATTAGCAATGATATATGCCATATTTTTACTATAATCTTCGATATTCTCATTTCATTGTTTATTTCAGACTCACTAAAAGACTTGAAATAGAGCATCCATTAATAAATTGCTTTAGAAATTCAACTCTATGTACACTCACTAAAATTTCTTTAATTGAAAAAATAACATTACATGGAATTCCTTCTTTCACATTAAACAATCCCAACAGCAAAACTCATATATTTAACCATATTCACTATACCAAAAATAATTTGAACGCAATTTCATAATATCATCTTAGAATTACTAAAAACATCAACTTAGAGCTATACAACATCAGATTATAGACTTCAATTCAAACTAAGGAAATAATAGAAACATATAACCATTAACATAAAATATACATGATTCACCAAAAATCTTGCCAACGATCCACAAAGAAATAAGAAAGTATATCTGCATATATTGCAACAAAGAAGACAGAGGCAGATCAACAGATACCAAATCGGAGAGAGGCAAGACCCAACAAAAACTACTGAGAGATCATTTAAAAATTCAACTCTATTTACACTCACTGGAATACTTAAGATGAAAAACAACATTAATGGAATTTCCTCCTTTCACATTAAACAAACCAACAATAAAACAGATATATTTCACCATATTACTAAATCAGAATTAATTTTAATGCAATTCCATAATATCATCTTAGAACTATTGAATACATCATATTAAATCTAAAAAATACCAGATTATAGGCTTCAACTAAAACTTATAGCAGACATGGAACATATAATATATACAACAAAGAGATAAGAAAGTATATATGCATATATTACAACAAAGAAAGAAGAGGTAGATCAGCATATACCAAACGGAGGGTGGCAAGACCCAACAAACACTTCTAAGATGTCATCGAAGAAAGAAGAACATGAGACAAAGAACAAAGATCGATCAATGATAAGAGAAATAGTAAATAAATTAAGCCAACCTGACAGAAACATATAAACATAACACAAAACATACCTGATTCACCAGAAATCTTGCGGACAATCCTCGATGAGATAAGAGGGTATATTTGCAGTGATCACTATAAAGAAGAAAACATACCTGATTCACCAGAAATCTTACGGACAATCCTCGATGAGATAAGAGGGTATATCTGCAGTGATCACTACAAAGAAGAAAACATACCTGATTTACCAGAAATCTTGCGAACAATCCTCAATGAGATAAGAGGGTATATCTGCATCGTTCACTACAAAGAAGAAAACATGCCTGATTCACTAGAAATCTTGCAGACGATCCTCGATGAGATAAGAGGGTATATTTGCAGCTGTAACTACAAAGAGGGTACACTGTAGAGAGGTTATCGAAGCAAAGGTCAGCGGAACCTCAAAAAGCATATTTAGGCTTCTGCAAAGGAGGAAACATGGGGACGCATGGGATACAACTGTCGAGAGATAAAAGACAAATATCAGTGAAATCAATCGGACCTTTCTCGGAAGAGGCATATAACCAGGAGACCAAAAAGAGATCACCATCCACGTGCCAAGGAAACAAACCAGCCTTAACAGGATTTTTTTTCAAAAGGAGCAAATGTATAGGAGAAGAGAGATGAGGCCTCCACGTGTCAAGTCACGGGAGAGAAACCGGGCTTTAGTTAGAGTTATAGATGAGGTTAGTCTTCTCATTATCTCAAGACTGGTCAAATGATTTAATTTTGAAATTAGTTATATTGATTTATCAATATAAATTAATTAAAATTAAATTATTTATTGTTGTATTTTTACAACAACATCATGTCCATTGAAATTAACACAAATCAATCTCACCCATTGATTGTGTGTTGTAAATGGATTGGGATCCATGGACTCCCAAAATCCTATATAAAAAGAGGCACCCCCTTGCTCTTCGGATTACAACTTTGGAAACATCTCTCTCTCTCTCTCATTCTTATGCCACCCCTTCTCCCTCTCTAAGAGTGGTCATCCACTCTTCTCAAAGAGAGAAGGTTGCCTACGTCGTCGCTTCACTGTTGTGTTGTCGCTTCGACGACTCTTGGGTCTCCGTCTTCTTTGGTGCATCTCGACGGTGAAGAAGGTGTTCAATCTTGTGCGATGAGATCAGGAGTTCCATTGCTTGGATCATCGACTTGGATTGCGAGAAGCACGCGACTCATCCCCATGCTCGCAAGCGTCTCCTCCGGCGGATTGGACTTGAGACAGGAGGTCTCTTCTCTTAGAGGCTCGATCGCAACTATGTTACAAGAGGTATTCCTATATCTATGATGTGGTTAGATGAAACGATCCAAGAAGTGTTCTTGGATCATGTGGTTTCATCGTTTTTAAAAATTTAAAACTCTGCTGCACTGAGCAACTAATGCGACTAGTCGCTCTTGATTGTATATGATGTGATCCTCGCGCTTCCGTGATGTACTTAAGGATTCTTCCAAATCCTTAGACTCAACCATACCTTCAAGTGATTATCTAGAAGGAATCTCTAGTCTGAGAAGGAGACGCCAATCATTACTCCAAAGGCTGACATCTAAGTGACCTCTTGATGCAGGTCCCTTACATACAAATAGAGTTTCGGAGGTGTTGGATGAGTTAAGTCAAAGAGTTCATTTAACGAGATCGAGATAACTAAGACCTATGTCGTATGTTGTCACGTATATGCACGCATCCTCTGACCGACAACAGATATAATACTATATGTCTAAGTATGTACATTAGGCATATCATTAGGTTGATGACCTAATCAGGGTCTATACACCGGCGAGTTGTATGCATACAAAGGCATATGAGTAGCACGATCTCTCAAAGGGATTATACATGTTCACTACTGAACCGAAAGGCATGAGCTCACTCATGAGATATTGGGATAAATTAAATTTCAACGTCGGTCGCCTTGTTTTGGAAACAAGATAGGATTTGAAGGTATGATATATGCTTTTGGAAAGCATATGATCGAAACCAACTCCTAATGATCCATTGAGAAACTTAACGATAAAATCCTGAAGGAGACAGTTCAAATAAGATCAGAACTTCGAGTTTATTCTAGGTTTTTCAGTATGCAGTATGTACAGGTATTATGAATACTCGAGGGTGATGTGATCTTAATCGATTGTATAACCATGACGCTTCCATTCAGAGGGAGTGATGAAACTGGTTTGGATTTTAGCGACTCCACTCAGTAGACTAGTTATCCAATCTTAGTCCATATGTTGGACATTGGTCTGAATATGATTCAGAAGCAATGAGAAATTTGGATAGTCTATCTGATTTGATCGGACATCTCTAAGAGGTCTTCTAGATATGGATATGAGATTAGATCTCACTATCCAAGTCATTGTATATGGAATATACATTATCCATGTCCTTATCTCCAAGTATCCATGGAGAAAGCACATTGTTCTTGAAATAGTTCAAGAATAAGTATATTGTTGACAATATCCGAGCATTGAAAATTTGATGATTAAATATGATTTAATGATCATTAATAATGTGAATATGGTTCACATTATTTGGACATATATAGAGAGAGGCATCTAAGATAATTAAACATGGATTTAGTTCTCACGGATAAGAATAATGTGGATAGCACTATCCAAAATAATCACAAATGTTGTGAATGTAATTCATATTATCACAGAGAGATTTGATTGTAAATAAGATTTACAATTTATTAAGTTAATGTGAATCGGATTCGCATTGCGCATTTAAATATAAACGTGATTTACATTTAATATTGGATTGATGAATATGATTCACAATTATCGATGGCATGACTGAAATTGTCATAAAATAATTTGGAATTATTTTGGTGAAAATTCAAGTAACAAAAGTTGTTGCAATATGTGGAAAATATGATGAGATTTGAAAATCTCATCAGTTAGGAAAGAGGAGGAACCCATTCCTAATAAGAATGAACAACCACATGGAGAGAATCTCCATTGTGGTTGTCCACCCTAATTGGGAAGAAGGCTCTCCTCCCTCCTTATTATTCCATATTAAATTAATTTAATTAGAATTAAATTTATTAGATAATGTCTTCAATATATTTATTTCTTTTAAACTAAATGGTTGTTGCAAATGTTTACAACAAAATCTAGACCATCGATTTTCAATTAGGAGTGCATCCTAGCCATCCAATTTGGTATAAGAGAAGAGTCAACCCTAGGATATTCTCTAATATACACAATTCAACACATAAGTTGAAGCAACAAAATCTCTCTCTCTCTCTCTCTCATACATGTACATAGGCTCTCCATCTCAACCCTAAGTGGCCATCCTCTAGGGTTTGTGGAGAGCAACACCGTCATCACATTGTCATTGTGCTGCCAAATCGACTGCTCGTGGATCTCCATCTTCTTCGATATCCCATGCTCCTGAGTAAGGCAACGAATTCGTATTATGAAATTAGGAAGTTCTCAGCTCGGATAGTCACCTCGGAATGCGGGGAGCATGTGTCTTATCCACACGTCCGCAAGTGTTGTCTACGTTGGATCGGACTTGAGCATGAGGTCTCTTCACTTAGAGACTACAAGATCACAAACACGCTTCAAGAGGTAAGCCTAATGCTTGTGTGATCTTGATGGATCGGATTGAGAAAGGATCCCAAGCCATGTGATTCCAGTGAACATTTTTTTGGATTACGCTGCCCCATCCAATAGTATGACCAGTCGACCTAGATTACGATGCTATCTCCATGCTTCTATGATGTGCGAGTCAATTTTTTATTAATCCAACTACCTTCAAGTTGTATCAAAGCCAAATCCTAAGGGAACAAGGTTTTGAATATCGAATGTTTGGGAACTTATTGTTTTTGCATAGATGCATGTTTTGTATATTTTTTTGCTCATATGAAAAGGATATTGTTTGTGATCTATTTGAACGAATTTTTGGGATACATAAATGCGTTTAGAATGTCTGAAAATGTCCCCAAAATATTCTCCATAGGTTGGCTCCAAAAAGGCATCAATTTAAAATCGAAAATTTCCCGCAGTGTTGTTGTTTTGCATGTAAACTCAGATCTATAATTAAATATTTTTTGTTATTATTTTCCTGTCATGAAATATGTTAAAAACATTAATTATGTTAATAATCAAATCATCAAACCATTCGAATTTATTTCGCGTGATTCGGACTCTATTTGCCCTATATATGTGATATTTAGTGGAGATGGATCGGAAGATGATTGGATCAAATTGTTGACATCTTTGAATGTGTTTAATAATTCAAATATAATCATGAAAATTTGGATTTTTCATTGATTAATTATTGTATCATTTATTTATAGAAATACATGAGAAACAACAACCTTGAATTATTGCATCTTGACATGAAAATCCTAAATTCCAGACTACAATAGTTGTAGTTCAATCTTTACATTCGAAATCAACTTGTTTGCTTGATATTACTAGAAATTTAGGATGACTAAAATATTTTAAGATGCATAAATCTTTTATTGATTCTTATATAGTATCATGTCAGTCATCAAGAGCAAATGATGGATAAAAACTCTCAGTACAAATAAATCCAATTGTATTGTTTTGAACTGGAATGGAAATGGTGTCTATATCGGGTATGTTGGCTTGGTTCCTTAATTAGTACCTTGCATGTAAGGAAATGCTCCCTCCCATCATAACTCGAGCATCTGGTTTGATTCATTTCGATGAAGTATAGCATGATGCGTGGTTAAGGCGTGTTCTAGTAACTAATTAGAATAATATATTTGTAATATGTAAGGTGTGTACTATATAGTAATATCAAGAAAATGAGTTTTTTATTGGTTGTATGGAATTAATAATTAATTTAATATGATCAAATTAATATAATCCTATTAAAATACATAGTCTATGTTTAATAAGATTGGATTTCCCTTAGAAGGACTGATTGTGAGAATATGATTCAAATGATCAACCAAAATTTGAATGGAATATGGAGGATCATAAGATGACATCCATGGTCTCCCATCAAGATAATGGTTCCGTCACCACGGATTAACGGTGGAGACGCATGCACGAAGTCATAGCTCCAACGTACAAGCGTGCATTGATCATGCTCTTTGCTTCTCGAAAGAGTAAGACCGTATACGTAGTGACCTCAATGTTGTTACCCATGTAATTGAGGTAGCATTGGATTGCACATAGCGGGTGCTATTCCTGTTGGTGGTTGATTCAGTTGACAACGAGTCAACATCACCTTAGAGAGGTGGGCTTGGGTGTCAAAGATCGAATTGGGAAATGCAAGGCAGAAAGAATCCCTGCTTCCTTCACCCGAGTTGCATTTTCTCATATTATTAGGGTGTGACAAAGGTGGAAGGGAGATCCCAGAGCTCGCTTGAGGTACTTTGGTTAGCATACCTCATGCTTTGAAAGTTCGAAAAGAAATGGATTTTCAATGTAATAAAAACCTAGACAACTTTGATTTAAAATAATAATAACCTTAGTTAAAGTATATATATTTATGCAAATTATTTTATTTCAGATAACTTTCATTAAACTCACCCAAAACTATACTCAATCATAACCAGTATGATGGATCGAATCTATGATCAAGGGTATAGTACTTGCAGTTGAACACATAATGTATGTGGTTGTAATGTACAAGCTTTATCATGATAATGAGGACTGACAATTAAATAGAAAATAGGACAACAACCTAGGGTTCGCATGTCTTTACAGTCTTGATCTCTCATTGAGTGTGCTTTTGAAGTTACATGTCGATGATGATTGTAATTGTCAAGATCCTTATAAAAATCGAAGGGGATGTTTTGACAAACATATGCGCTCTCACCATTAAATCATGAATGACATGATCCACTGTAAGATGGTATCTCCATAGCAGATGACGTACTCAAAATGCTTGAGTACCTGCCTAGACCAAAGTTTTTGAGAGTTAAGATGGATGTAGATATGATGAGTATCATTCTATTATATATACTCAAGTCTTTCATGAAGTTTCATAACTCAAATTGTATGAATAGGATGAAGCATGTATAAATGTTGAAATAATCTTATATTTAATTCCCTTAAGGACATGTTCAATCTAAGAGATTCTTTATCTTAAGTAATGGATTTTTATAGATCAAGAATGCGTAGTGGAAGCATGTGTCTGACCCATGTAAGAAGGAGAGTCTAAGAGTTGATTGTACTTCTGTAAATTCCACATATATGACACCTAAAGAATTGGATGAATGTCAATGCCACAACAAGCCGATATACCGATAGTATGACTATCCAGACTACCTAGAATCCTTAGAAGGACTCAGATAGTGCATCGACATATTCTACATCTACATGTCATCATTGAAATCGACTTATTTATTAGATAAGATTAAAGTCAGATAATGATATCTCCTTCCTTTAATAACACTTACAATTGGTTGTACATATTTTATAAGACTAGAAAACATGATCTTAAGTCTTATAGTCATCCATATGGGAGTTGATGTAATTGTTATAATAATCTCCATTGGATAGATAGACTACTTACTTCTAGTGGGAGAGTCCTTAACCTTAGAAAATGTCTCTATGAGCTAGATATTAGAATAGATTCATTGTTTATTTCTAAACTTGTCAGAAATAGACATACATTGTGATATAGATATATCATAAAGAATTATGATGGATATATATCAAATTGTAATCTAACATCTACAAGACTCTATGAAATTAGAATATTAATGAATGGTTCATTAACATTTCTAACATTGTAAATTAAACCTTAAAGGATCAAAAGGAGGATGACGATCATTTAACATTGATTTAGCATCATGAATTGGGCATATGTCTGTTGATAAGATCAATGGACTTGTAAGAAATTAAATTTTATATTGTATGATAGTTCAGAACTTACATACTTGTGAATACTATATTCAAATTAAATACTCAATACACCCTTTTCTGAGAATGGTGCAAGATGCAGAGGTATTCAAGATCTCATACATACTGATGTATATAGAGCATCTATGCCATAATGAACATTAATGATATCTAATATCCACTAATAATTATTTATGGTATGAGATTTCTTCCTTGCATATTAGAAACCTTTGAAATGTTCAAAGATTTCATAATTTGGTTGAGAACTAAATTTAGAAGGAATACGAAAAGAATTTGTTTTGACCAAGGTAACCAGTACCTATCAGATAAATTTAGAAGAATACCTTATAGAGAGGAATATTATTCCTATCTCACTCCTCTATATTTCGTTGATTTTGAGATATTTTCGCATAGATTACCTTGCCTATTTTTATGTCCGTTACATTTTTGGAGTCTAAAATATGTTTCATTGTAAAACTTGTAAGAGATGCATTCTATTTGTCTTGACATTTTGTATAATTAGTTGTTTCTTATCAAACAATTTTCTACCATGTCTTTTTTAAATTAAATATTTTAGGATTGCACGATCTTGTAATAGATTGGAGACTAGTAATTAAGCATTTGCATCTTGAATTTAGTTATCAAACTACCTCAAATGTATACAAATTGAGATACTGTTTGTAGATATGCAACTTAAATATTAAAATACAATAAAAAAAGAACGTGTAATTTAAAAATATTCCCCCAATTTAAATGCTAAATTTACTAGATTTATAGACTTTGATGTGCTCATTTGCAACTTAAAATAAGACATTTGTATGAAAATATGTGAGTTTATTGACAATTATATATATAATGTGTCAGTGAGATGATTTTTATTACATTCATCAGTGTGTATAAATAGTATGAAAAAACTATAAAAAGGAATAGGAAGCGACTTTCAAAATATATATTATAGCATAATAATAGATTTGTACCATCCATTATAAAGATCTTTGGTCATGATTATTTATAATGTGAAAGAGGTAAGATGTCTCTTATTTTAGTGGCTTTCATTTCTTATTTGTCTACTAGTTTATGAGATCTTGAAAGAACATGCTGTTGAATCTGCATTTCATCATCTTTATTCAGCCGTGCCACCAAAGTACGCGGCACAGTCACGCTCTGCCCCAGCGGTCGTCGCTCGCCACCTTCGCTCAAGCAACGTCGCTGCTCCTCTGTGTTGTGGCAGAGCACGACCATAACACCACCTCCATCGTCGACACATGCATGATTTTCCCAGTACTAGCGCTCTGCCATAGCCACGCCGACATCACCGTCGATTCGGCCACCGCCTGTGCGAAGTGTGTGTCCTCTGACCGTCAGGCCTCTACGCGACCCCCGCTCCAGTCGTTGGCGTGCCCAGCCGAGTCTCCTCCTCCATCTTGCAGAACAGGGGCGACGCCCATCTTTGACTTCTTTGTGGGGAGCTCTTTTGAAGGTAGACCAGTAAGCTCGTATGAGGCCTATACAGGACTACATCTACAACCTCAACCTATTGGGTTCTTTCCCCCTCTCTCGCCTCTTCCTGACAATCTCTCTCTTGACTGATGCCTATGGGAGACCAGTGTCATTTTGTTGTCCTTCACCTTCATCCTCTACCTAAGACTCAGGTCAGACAGACGGACTCTGATTCTACCTCGCAACGCGATAACTAACCTTCTTAGCGGACTCTCCTATATATCCGGGGCATGTCCTTGTTCTTCAGCTTTTCCCATCCTTTCAAAGACTCTGTGGCCTAGCTTCTTGCATCTTCACTCCACATCATCTACGCTCGCACGTCTTCGCTCCTTCCTTTAGCTGGCCTACTACTACCTCTCTCTTGACTCTCTGAGCAGCTTCATATACAAACTTCTCTTTCTACACCTTCCTACTCCCCCGAAGTTGGTCCTGTCTCGGTTGCCCTCAGTAAAGACCTCTCTTTTGCGTGATCTTGTCAAGCAAAAGTGAGTCAGAATTTCTAGTCAAAGAGGGCTAACTGACTAGAATCTGCAGCATTGGTAACTAACATTTTTGTTGTGCCGACTGCCTCTGCATCTGGTCCAAAGGTCCGGCCTGTCCCGCGACACATCGGATTTAGTGCATAGCAGGCTAGCATTGAATAAGCTCTTCTTTCTATTGGTACTTCCTTCCCTTCTTCCTGTTCTTTTTCTTCCTGGATATGTTGGTCCCGGGTCTCGACCTATCCAAGAGATGCAAGAGTTGCTCATAGTTGGAGTTTGAGTCTTCTGTTCGATTAAGTGGGTGGTCAGAGACAACCAAATCCTATTCAATTTCTATTCCTGTGAAAGTCCTCGTAATATTGGATTGGGGTCTTTGCGTACTCGAAAAAGAAGGAGTGGAATATATAATAGGCCCCTCGAAGACTCATTTCCAGTTATCATAGTATTTTCAAATAGGCGATCAAAGCATGACCACTTTTTCATTAATGATCGGGTATTGCCCATTTCACCCACCTTTTCCAGTTCGATTCAATCTTCCATTTTGCTCCATCGCACGTCAATCTGCTTCGACTAGTTGGTCGGCACCTCGTCTCATCCTTCCATCCGTACCGATCGAATGCACACGTCGCCCTCCATCTCGCACCGATCCTGATCCCCCTTAGACTCGACCCTTTGGTCGAGATTGAGGATGAGACTCCACTCCTCCATAGTCACCGGGAGTCAAACTCCATTCCCCCACACTTCTCTCGTCCTTATCAAGCAATAACCTGACCGGAGCAAAGCTCCTGAGTCGCTCTTCCCTTTGCAGGTCATTTCGCGCGCAAGGAACCACTTCCGAGCCCCTAGCTGCTCAGGCGGAGTACCCCCAGGTGGCCTGGCTTCTCCACAACCATACGACCGTTGCCATCTCCATCAGATCCCCATCTCGATGCGTCGCGACTTCACGAAGCTGGTGGACCTCCTCGCTCTTCAATCGGGCTGGTGAATCTCCTCCCTCGCGCGATTAAAGTCTGGCAGGGAGGTGTTCTTCCAGCATCCTCCTCAGCCATTGGATGGTCCTCTTCGCTCCAGACGTCATCCTAACCGCCGACCACCGCAACTTTTCAACCGTCATATCTGACACCCTCTGACGCATCCGCCCGCACGTAGCAGACATCATCTGGCCGTCAGATCTGTGGCGTCAGAAGATCGGGCCCGTACACCAACGTTAGCGCCTGAGCCGCCACGTGTCCCCACGTGCCCTGCACGTACCCTGTGAGGGTATTTTGCATTTTTTATCCCGCGTTTATATGCTTTACTATCTAGCCTAGTGAATAAATATGTAGCATAGACATTTTACAGTTTGGGCCCTATGTTTTCAGTATTTGCATTTTAATCCTTCCAGACCTGAAACACGTGTCGATTCACGTGATTTTGTGGGTTATTTGCATGTTCGTTCCTGAACTTTATGAATGTTATATGTTGAATGGAACTTTTCTAGTAACTGCAAAAATACGCATGTGCTTGCGTTTTTGAACATATGCATGAAAATACTGGATACTTTGCAAGATTAAACCTGAGCTTTTTATAGATGTTATCTTTTGGCCTAAAAACTTGTGTATAATTGCATTTAAGTCTATACTTGCTATGTGTTTTGTTTTTAATCAAATAAATACCTAATTAACTCTAAAAATTCCATAAAATTACGGTTAGCTCTTGTTAACATGTAATATTTATGGTAATTTTTGTGAATTAATTTAATTTTATTTGATATTTTCTAAAAAAATTAAAAACACCTAAAAATTACCCTGTATATTTTATATAACACATAAAAATTCGAAAAATTGTTTTAAAAATTACAAATAAATTAGTGTATGCTTGTTTTTGTATGTTTTAATTCCAGTACCATTTTTGTTCATTATCCCTTATAAAAACCCTAAAAAGCTAAAAACTCTAAAAAACTTATAAAAATCATTAAAAATTCTAAAAAATCAAAAAATAGGATTTTAATTTCTGTATTTAGATATTTTTGTTTAACTTCTTCATAAAAATCACAACCAGGACATTAGGGCATTTTTAATTTTTAAATTTGCCTTTTTGTCCAGGCTGTATAGTGTTTTCCATTTTCATCCTTGTTTGATTTTTATTAAATCATATAAAAATTGGAAAAAGCCCATAAACTCACCAAAAAACATCTGAATGTTTTAAAAACATAAAAATATTTTTTGTTTCTAATTTTTGAGCATTTTTAGTTTTAATAGAAAGTGTTGAAGCTTGCTTTTTCCTTGTTTGCTTATTTTTTTCTTATTTCGAAAATATAGAAAAATTTTGCAAAATTAAAAACCACAAAAATATGCCCTTTACTCTCTGATTAGGACTACTTCGTACATTTCTATGCTCCTTGTGTTCGACCATGGCCGCTATACCATGTTAAGTAAATAGCGGAGACCGCTAACATTGCTTTGAGTGTTTTGTCTATTTGCTTGTGTGGTTTCTTGTTTTCTTGATTGATTACACTTTGCGATTACCTCCTACGATGATGTTCAGATCTTTTTGAAGCATCTCTCCACTACAGAATCACCCCAAGAATGCTTTGAGCAAAATTAAAAACAACTAAAAATATTTTATTTTATTTCTGAAATTTGACTACTTCGTAGGATTTTCGTGCTCCTTGTGTTCGACCCTAGTGGATATACCACGTAAATAAAAATAGTGAACCGCTTACATTTCATGCATGTTTGATTTATTTTAAATGGTTTATTTCTTCTTGATTAAGCCCGTCCGATTGATTGGGGTTGCAACGAACATGGATATTTCTTGATACTTACCCATAGTCGATCGCATGCTCATTAGAGATCTCTTTGCTTAGAGACTATAAGATCTCAAACACGCTTCAAGAGGCAAGCCTAATATTTGTGTGATCTTGATGGAATGGATTGAGAAAGGTTCCCAATATATGTTGTTCCATTGATTTTTAAAAAGAATTAGCTGCCTAAAATTTCACCGGAATTAGGATACCCAACATTCGGTCTTGGAGTTTTAATTTTTAATAAGAAACAAAATCAACAAAAATAATAACAAACAAGAACGACAATCTTTTTGGATTTTTCTTTAAGGCTAAACATGCTCAGAAAATTAAGATAGAAATATTTTTGAATTTTAGAGGCTTTAAAGTATTTTTGATAATTTTTTGGGTTTTGAAAATATTTTTAAAATTTTATAAAAATCAAAAACTGCTCAAAAATGCAAACAGTGCACAACCAGGCCTAAATTGCAAGTTAAAATTATTTAAAATGCCCTAAATCCTGAACAATAATTTTAGATAAAATATGAATTAAAATCTACAAAAAAGAACTGAAAGTGGAATTTTTGGAATTTTTTATGATTTTATATGATTTTTATAACATTTTAGGTTTTTTGTGATTTTTAGGATTTTTAGAAGGAGTTTTCAAACAAATTGTATATTAGAAATAAAACACACAAAAAGGCAACTACATGAATTTTTATGGAATTTTTAAAATATTTTTCGATTTAATTACGATTTTTCTAATTTAGACATGACACTTTTTAAGGGATTTTTGAATTTTTAAAAATGTAAAATGCAATGCAATTAATCTAGTAAAATCATCAAAAATATTACACACCAACAGGAGCTAATGGCAATTTTAGGGGATTTTTCGAATTAATATGCTATTTATTTAGTCCAAAATACATCATGTAATTAGGAACTGTTTACAGGGACCTTTTTGTAAATAAAATAAGTCCACCTACGAAAGAATAACACAGTGAAAAAGCCTAGGGTCAATACTACAAAAAGCCCAATCAAGCACATGCTACACACGCATCTAGATTCACAGGGGCATATATGCAAATACTAAAAATAAACCATTCAATTCATAACAAATATAATGTGCAGGGTTGATAATGTAAATAACCCAAGAGTCACGTGACATACACGCGCTACAAACTGAGAGGGACTAAAATGCAAATATTTAAAATAAGAGGTCCAAACTGCAAAATGTATTTAACTATAATTTTACTTTATTGGACTGAAACTAAATAACCAAACATGCAGGATAAAAATTGCAAAATACCCTGAGGACACGTGGCGCATGCGGCGGACGGCTCTGGCATATGACCATGATCATTCCTTGCCACACATCTGACAGTCCAGGGACTGTCGTGGAACGTACGCGTCAGATGGCGACAGGTGATCAGATCCGACGGCTCCAAAAGCTGCTATGTCAGGTGGTTAGGATCAGATCTGGCATAGGCGGGGTGATCCAACGACAAGAGAAGGTCCTGCAAGAACACTCCCCCTATGGACCTCAATCGAGCACCGGAGAAGATCCGGTGGCCTGATGAAGAGGCGGGGAGGCGTGACCGGATCGTGAAGCTGTTCCGCATCTGGTGGAAGGCTCTGATGGAGGAGAGGATGGTCCGTTTGGCGTGGCAATGAAGGTCCTCCTGGAGCTAATCTGCCTGAGTAGCTGAGGGTACAAAGTGGCCTCTCTACGTACGTTAGTGCCTGCAAAAGGTCCTATGCTCGAAGACGAGGCTCTGGCGGGGGCTATTTTAGCATAGAACGGAGGGAAGCAGTAGTGGATGAAGTTCGACCTCCGACGAAGGTGGGGGAGGGAGGTCCTGACCTAATCTCAACCTGATGGTCGAGCTTTATGGTGATCAGATTGTGCGAGAGGGTACGGGGTGAGTCGACGGATTGATCTTGTGTGGATGAGTGATCGAGACGGGGCTCCGACCAACGGGTCAGAGCAAGGAAACCACGACGGAGGCAGAATGGAAAGATGGAATCAAATAAAGGAATACAGAGGATAACCGTGATACTTGAAGCATCCAATGAGCTTAGAAGCTCCAGGCAAAGATGGGAGGGCATGTCTTGGCCTCGACCACACTGCGGCGGAAGGGGAGGCTACTCATGGCGAATCTTTGGTGACATGATGAGATACGAGTCCACAAGCACCTCCATGTGATCCTAAATGGGTCCTCGAGCAGCTGTCACTCCACTGAAGGTGTCTAGGGAAGAAAGGGGCGCGAGGGATGAGTTGTTGCGGAAGGGAGGTAGATAAGAGGTTTTATAGGATTCTCTAGGGGCTGGAAAGGTTGAGAGAGAGAGAGAGCATAACCCTAAGAGGATTCAGGTGGTCCTAGGGATCCGTGAGAATCTCGGGTATACAAGGATTCTCGGGTCCGAAAATCAAGGCAAGAGGCAGCCGGAGTCATGCGAGAAAAAGCAAAGAAAATGCTCTGGCAAGAGGGTGGGCGACCTGACCTGGCTGGAAGAGATCGTTGACTGAGGTCAACGGTCTGACGTGGACCAGTAGAAAATTCAGAATATACAAAATAATTGGAAATTCAATAAAAAATAGCAAATGAATTTAAAATAAAAATTATATAAAATAAAAAATGTTTATCATTTTCAAAGTATTTTCTACGATTTTTAATTATTTCTATGAAAAATAAATTAATGTATATAAATATATAATATTATATGCAAGCATAGTATACCTATGTAGTATGTACAAAAATTTTTTTTATTATTTTTATATAAATACCACTATTTTATATTTTATTTATTTATAACATAATTTTGGGAGTATAAAACAATTTTTATTTTATTTTTACAAATTATTAAGGGTATATAATAATTAGTGGATGTGATATGTACATGTGTCTTTTATACAAAGGTTTGGCGATTTATTTTCATTTTTCTTTTATTTTTCTGATTTTTATTTTATTTTTATAATATTATTATAACTATATACAAGGATGTAAATAAAATAAATTTGGTTTTATCAAAAATAAATAAATAAGGAATATGTACAAGTTTAGGTGAGATATACAATACATAGTAGACCCTGTCTCTCTCTACTTATTTTATTTTACGATCAGGTCAAGTCTTGACCTTCTCTTGGGGTTTGGGTCACTCTGTAGTTATTCTAAATACATAATTCTTTTTCTTATCCTTTATTCTTTTATTTTGCCAAAATACATGCTAAATATGCAATATTAACAAGAGCATGTAGAAAGCTAATTTATTATATTTACATATATTTACAAGCGGTTTTGCCAAGAAAAGGAGCTAAAATAAAAGAATAAAGAGTGAGAATCATGGATTCATCAATCTCCTGTCTCAGGTCCGATCTGGCATAGACAATACTTGCATGCACGTGGATGAGACGCATGCTCCAGGCATTCCTACGTGATGATCCGAGTTGAGAACCTCCTAATTTCGTCATACAAATTTGTTGTCTCCTCATGAGCACGAGGCATCGAATAAATGGAGATCCATGAGCAGTCGATCCGGCAACATACTAGCAGCACGACGACGATGTTGTTCTCCACAAACCCTATAGTGGACAACCACTTGGAGTTGAGATAGAGAGTCCATGGAGGTGTATGAGAGAGCAAGAGAGAGAGAGAGAGAGAGATATTTTGTTGCTTCAGCTTGTGTGTTGAAGTGTGTATATTAAATAAGAGCCTAAAGTTGGCCCTTCTCTTATACAAAATTGGATGGCTATGATGCACTCCTAATTAAAAACAATGATCTTGATTTTGTTGAAATAGTTTGCAACATCAATTAATTAATTTAAAAGAAATAAGTATATTGAAAACATTCTAATAAATTTAATTCTAATTAAATCAATTTGTTATGGAATAATAAGGAAGGAGGAGGGCCTCCTTCCCAAATAGGGTGGACGGCCACCGTGAAATTCTCTCCATGTGGCCATCCATTCTTATTAGGAATGGAGCTCCTCCACTTTCCTATTTGATGAGATTCTCATATCTCTTCATATTTTCTACATGTTGCAAAAACTTTTGTTGCTTGAATTTTAACCAAATAGTTCCAAATTATTTATGATAATTTCAATCATGCCATTGATAATTATGAATTATATTCATTCATCCAATAATTAAATGTAAATCACATTTACATTAAATGTACAATGTAAATCCATTCACATTTAATTGTATAATGTGAATGTTGGACTTATAAGTCCTCGATGACCCATTAATGCAGTAAATGTTATTGTTTTATCATGACCATCTGAAATGAAATGAATGATTAAATGAACACATTTTATTATTAAGATCCCTTTGTACAATTAGGGTTATGTACCATGGCCATAATGAATACCATCAAGTTGGGAGGACACAACTGACTTCAAATATGTGATATTCAATACAGATCTCCGGTCTGAGAAAGAGATGACAATCTTTCTCTAAAGACTGAATTCCGACCGACTTCTTGATGCAGGTCCTCTGCATGGGAATGAAGATTCAAAAGTGTTGGAATAATCAAGTTAAGGAGTTGACTTGACGAGGTCGAGATAAACTAAGATCTGGATTGTCACTATCACGATCAGGCACACATCCTTTGACATGAGACAGATATGCATCTATATGCATGAGTTTCCATATTTGATATACCAATAGGTTGGTGACCTAATTAATGTCCATACTGGTGCGTTAGTGTGCATATGAAGTCATGATATGTATGATCTCTCGAAGGAATCATACAAGTTCATAGTTGATGTTCGGGAGACAGATATCACTCATGAGATTTTTTGGGGCCAAAATGAATTCCATGCATGGTCGTCTTCTTTATGAAATAAGACATGAATTCAGGATGTTAATATATGTTTTTGGAAATTATATGATTAATATTGTTGCCCAATTATTAAATGAGAAATTTATTGACATATTCTAAAGAAGACAGTCAAACAAGGGTTTGAACTTCGAATTTATCAAAGTCTTCCAATGTGAAGGATGAATGAGTATTGGAAATACTCAGGGTTATATCTGTTGTAATGGGTCACCTATCATGACACTTACATTCCGATAGGAGTGATGAAATAAGATGGATTTTAACTAGATGTTAATTTGAATGCAATTTCCAATTCCAATTTCAATGTCCAGATATTAGAAACAGAAATGGTCATGGAAATAGAAATATACAAGCTCCTTGAGCTCATTTCTTAGCTCTAAATGGTTTGAACTATGATTGGAGATGGTCAAGGAAGTTGGATTCAGCTCATCGACACTTAGTCCAGTTCATGGAGAGTGTGATGCATTTCGTTGAGCTCATCGAGAGCGTAAAGTGTTACAGCTCGAGCTCAACATTTGTAGGTGACATATTTTTGTAAAAATGTTATAAATCCTGAAATTGGATAGTTTCTCACATTTTAAGTCATTATACATGGATAGTATGACTCCATGACATTATCTCCAAGTATCTGCATTTGTATGTCACGAGTCCTAATTGGTTTAGGACTCATACCTATTGATGCCAATACTATAATAATAATAGTCAATATTGCATTATTTTTGTAAGGGTAATTTTGTGAATAAGATTCACAAATATATTTCATTAATTAATGTGAATAGAGATTCACAATAATTAATATATATGGATGTGATTCATATAAATATTTATGTAAATATGATTTACATAATTTTTCTAAAGCATGAGATTGTGTGAATTTGATTCACATTAATTTTCTAGATGTAAATTGGATTTACATTTAATTTTGGGCTCATGAATATGATTTATAAGCTTTAAGAATTAATTTCATAATTTCTCCAATTATGGTAATAGGATTATCATGTTAATTAACTAATGGATAAAAATGCAACAATCTTACCTAGTTTTAGTTAAGATAAGTTGTTGCTTATTTATTGTTAATTAGTTAATATTAATTAGATATAAAAATAAGATAATCCTTATTGAATTAGTACTTGGTCTAAGACCTTGAATTAAAATCCAAGGGACTACAACACATGTTGGACATGTGGTGTAAGTAAATCAGGAGAGCAAGGCTCTCTCTCTTTTGCAACGCAAAGTTTTTAGAGAAAGTCCCTTAGAAATTTGTGCCCTTGAGACATAGAAGAGTCTTGGGTGTTCAACATATTCCACGTTTCTGTGATGGGTAGTAAATATTTTTTATTTACTTCCTTCAGTGAATCCAATTCACATTAACTTAATAAATTGTAATATTATGAATCACATTCGTAATATTTGTCATTATTGTGGATAGTTCTATCCACATTAATACATCTATGATAATCAAATCCATGTTTAATTATCTTAGATGCCTCTCTCTATATATGTCCAAACAATGTGAACCATATTCACATTATTAGTGATAATTAAATTATACTCAATCATCAATTTTTTAATACTCAGATATTGTCAACAATATACTTATTCTTGAACTCTTTCAAGAACAATGTGATTTCTTCGCGGATACTTGGAGATAAGGACATGGATACTGTATATTCCATGTACAATGACTTGGATAGTGAGATCTAATCTCATATCCAGATCCAGAAGACCTCTTAGAGATGTCTGATCAAGTCAGAGGGACTATCCAATTTTCTCATTACATCTAAATCATATTCAGACCAATGTCCAACATTTGGACTAAGATTGGATAACTAGTCTACTAAGTGGAGTTACTAAATTCTAAACATGTTTCATCACTCCCTCTGAATGGAAGCGTCAAGGTTATACAAATCGATTAAGATCACATCACCCTCGAGTATTCCTAATACACGTACATACTGCATACTGGAAAACCTAGAATGAACTCAAAGTTCTGATCTTATTTGACCTGTCTCCTTCATGGTTTTATCGTTAAGTTTCTCAATTGATCATTAGGAGTTAGCATCGATCATATTCTTTCCAAAAGCATATATCATACTTTCAAATCCTATCTTGTTTCCAAAACAAGCTGACTAACGTTTGAATTTGGTTTATCCCAATATCCCATTAGTGAGCTCATGTCTTTCAATTCAGTAGTGAACATATATGATCCCTTTGAGATATTATACTACTCATATGCCCTTGTATGCACACCAGCTTGCTGGTGTATAGACATTGATTAGGTCATCAACCTAATGATTTGTCTAATGTACATACTTGTACATATAGTAATACATCCATCTTGGATCAAGGTATGTGTGCCTATACATGACATCATACGACATCCCTACTTGATAATCACTTGAAGGTGTAGTTGAGCCCTCAATCCAACTCTTTAGATATTCAATCCTACACCAGCCTCTATGATCCAATCTTTGGATCAACAAATGTATGATATCAAGATGGTCATGGTACATAACCCTAATTATACTAAGGTACCTATTATGCAAATTAATTATAAATGTTCTTCATTTCATATTAAGGAGTAAATTGCAATAACTTTTATTGCATAATGGCTCGTTACGGGCTCACATGTCCAACAATCTCCTATTAGCCCAAAGAGTCATTAATGGGATAATCTCTAAACCCACACTCATGTGCTAATCATAAGATATTTAAACAAATAGCTTGGTTAGCCGACTACTCACTCTATATCAAGAGACTATGTCAAGTCTTCTATAGACTTGCATATCTTCCAGTAACAGTGCTCGCATCCAATGCGAATGTTGAATCTTATGCAACTGATACTCATTCTTGTGAAAGCAGTCACAATACCTTTGACATTACAAAACACTTATTATTACCAGTAAGGGATTTCTACTATCCTTATTAGCACACCCTTACGCCCGGAGATTTCCATCTCCTTAGAAGAAGACTTTGTCTTCAGCATTGTAAGGTATATATAGGTAAGACTTTTAAATCACTATCTATGAAGTCTTAAGTTCTTAAATATAAGATTTTATGTCACTATATATAAAGACCCGTGTCCTTTAAGATGTTTATTATTAGTATAATTGAGCATTGTATCTCTGTAATAGGATTGGTAACAATTTACCACTCCCACTGCATGGCGAACAACTGGCTTTTGTATATATCTGGCATACGTCGGGCTTCTTATAACTAATGCACAAAAGGCATGTAGATTTATCATTCACATCCTCAACAGTTTGAGGTGCTATTCATTTATATAGGTCAGTACCATATCTTAAGGGAATGAAGCCTTCATTAAAATTTACTAAGTGGAATCTTCAAAGTGTACCCTTTATATGCTATCCTAATACCCTCTTCTCTTTGCCTCCGAAGAACTTCACAACTAAGATCTAAGAGACTTGAGATCTTTTATCTCAAGTGCATGGGACAAACATATTATTAAACACGTATTATTATCCTTATATAATTTCAGATGAGTAGGATTTTATCTACATTTAGAACAATGAACATAATGGCACTCCCACTAAGCTTCGTATGGTTCATTAAGATTATGTCTGAAATCATAACCTTTATAATTTCATCAAATTTGATGTTCCAACTATGAGAAGCTTATTTGATTCCATATATGAAGTGCTTTAGCTTGCACACCTTGCCTTCCTCAACTATGAACCCGGGGGCTACTTCATATGAATATCCTCATTGAGGTATTCATAGAGGAATGCAATCTTGACTTCCATAGTCAAGTTGTGTAACTACAATTAGCAATGTTCTGATGGGTATAAGAATGGCCACATGAGAGCAAGTCTAACTATAAGCGATGTCTTATCTTTGTGCACGAACCATGCTTTGAAGGTCTCCACCTTCTCATCAGGTTCCATCATTCTCTTGAAGATCTATTTATACCCAGCGGTTTGACCGTTATGGGTGGATCCTTAAGGGTCCATACACGACACTTGTGTATGAAGTCTACATTAGACTTTATTGACATCTATCTCTCCATGTCACGATCCTTAGAATCTTCATCGTATGAAGTCAGATCATTATCAGACATCTCTGACAAACGGAATCCATACCCTCTAGGTGGTATTACCATCCCCAAATTGATTTGAAGGGGGTATGAGTGTGTCATCTTTAATTGTCCTTTTAGTTTCTGATTTTAGGAACCTTATTATCTTCCCAGGATTCAATGAGTCCATTTACTTCATTTTTATCTTGACTCGTAAGGAAGTCATCCTATAAAATTGTATCCTTAAAGTTGAATCTTTAAAAATCTCATGGTCATAAAGTAGGCATCCCATACCATCCCTTATATACCTAATGTAGTAGCACTCTCTAGTGCTAGATTCCAGCTTACTTGCATCCATGTTTCTATCATGAACCAAGCAACCCTAAATCCTCAAGTGTCTAATATTGGACATGGTTCCAAACCATAGCTCATGAGGGGTTTTGGGTTCATATTTGCTTGGAATCTTATTAAGAATATATATTTTCAGTCTCTACTGCATATACTTGAAAACTAAGAGGTAATTGTGATAAGATTCATCATCGATCAAATCTTGTCACACATGATCTAGTTGCATCTCCCTACAACTCCATTGAAATGGGGTATTTTGATTTACTAAACTTAATTTTAGTGTAAAACTTGATCTTAACTTTATTTATTTTCATCTGGTTTCATTTTGACAAAGGAAATAAAAACCCACACCGTATTAGTGTTTGTCATGGTCGGTTCGGTGAAGCAAGCCTTTAAGGGTACTTTCATATACTTGCAGGATATGGTTCATAAAATTTCCTTTTTACCTCTAATCTGATTAATGACTTAATGATTACTTGCTTTCCTTTGCTCTTTTGCATTCTATGCGGGAATTGAAACTTCAATCACAAAACTAAAGGCACTTGTTTTTCTTGATTTTCTTTTAACCCCTAATGTAGTCTTATTTTCTTTAAATTTTTGACGAATTTGGTTAGAAGTCTCTGTTTGATGAATGACGATATTTGGGGGGAAAAAAGGATCCATTCAGTTAAATCACCATACGCCCGATTATAAACACGCAACTCAACGCTAACCCGAACCCGATTATAAGCAAAAGCGGTGACCACACCTCCAACTTCCCCCCAACATAAACAAAACCGAAGACAAACCTTGAGTCCAAATACCTCCTCCGCCCCCACCCGAACTCTCGTCCTCCGCGACGGCGCAAGTTAGCCCCGCCAACGCCTCCGGCAGGCGCACGATAGCGCTTCTCTAGCCTCAAACCCCATGTTCAAGCTCGGCAGGGGCGGCGGCGGAGGCCGCGGCAATGGCAAGCGCCCCGCCCCACCGCCGCTTGCGGGCCGCCCCGTCGGTGCCGCCGCCCACTCCCGCCTCTCCCACACCGGGCGGGGCCGCAGCGCTGCCCCGCCGGAGGCTAACGCCTCCGCCGTCGGGGGGCAGGGGAAGGAGGAGACCTTCAGCATGGTCTCCAGGGATAAACTCGACTTCGGCGCAATCATACGTCTCGCTCCCGATTTGGTGGACGAGATCCGGAAGGCGGAGGCGCGCGGTGGACCCGTCAGGATCAAGTTCAATTCCAACACGAACGATCCGTCCGGGAATGTAATGGGATTCTGAGCATTATTCGTTTGACGTTCTTATGTTGTTTGCTATTTATTGGGGATCGCGTTCAATAAACAGTCCCCAGTTGTGTGCCAAGTTCAACTCCGATCAAGGGATGGGTTTTAGGTGGAAGGGTTGTCGCCGTGTTTCTGATATCGATGCTAGGTTTTATTTTCGGAGCATCATTATCCGAAAAAACACAGGAAAATCTGTCATTTGCATATGAGTAGATGTTAATATCATGGGACAGTGGTTGGATAGAGTGAAACCGTGCCATTATATCGCTCATATATGAATAGAATTTCATTTCCTAATGCAACAGGTGATGAGAGAATGCAGCGCATTTTTGTTTTAAATTAGGTCCTCCAACCTTTACTTGGAGTTGCGTGGTTTAGTTTTTGTAGTAACAGGTTGGAGAAATTTTTTTTTTCATTGGTGGAGGCAGAGGTAGGATTTAAGTGGAAGGCCTGAAAGATTCCCTGTGAAAATATGAAAAATATCACGAGAGCAAAAAAAATGATTAAGTAAAATATTTACAGTATACTATAGGAAAATTGAGAACCTAAGAGGGGCGACTTCTGCTGCCTGCCCCCTATGGCTTCCAGCTGATTGGAGTATGCTTTTTTGGTTCCTATAAATTCAGATATTTGGATGTTATACTGATGAAGTTCGGGAGTTATATGATTATTTTTTGATTTGTGGAGCTAGGAAACCTCCTTATCTAAATAAACAATTTGTATTTGGTAATCTTAGTGGGGTTTAAGGTTTGGTTATTGGGGCTACTGGCTACATTCATGCATTTAAAGATTCAAAGCATGTGTTGATATCCGACAATTCCACCCCCACACCTGCCTTATGCCCTAATATAAAAAAAATGTATTCAACGTATAAGAACTGCACTAAGAAACTGGCATCTCTAAATATACATCTGCGACATTTAGATTTAGTAAAACCAGTGTTCCACCTAATGTGGGAAATGGCTAGTTTTGATTTTGTTTCAGTACGGAAAATTGCCTTTAAACATAGCTTCAATTAATGACCAGATTTAATGTCATCGGGGAGTTTAAAATCAATAATCTTTTCACGTCGTACTGTTGCATTGATTCTTATTAATATTTTATACTAATACCTTGCTTCCTAGTGGTTGTTCAGATTAGCATCTTGATAACTTGATCTTCAGAATTTTTCTTGTGCTATAGTTTTCAGAATCAAAGGGCTTCTGAATAGGTAGTTGCTTTCCCACTTCGGATGCAAACACTTATGTTAGATTGATCATCGTTTGCCACTTTGGTCTGCATTGGCATAAAAGATTCTCTCACCGGATTATCCAGTTTCAGGGTAATGCTTATTTTGAAAGGGCACACTTATGGGTCAATTTTTCTGGGAAGTAGCTTCCTCCATCTGTAGAATTTGCTCTGGCTAGTTAATCAGTTCCCCATCAGAAATCAGCTTCTGGGACATATTTAAGTTTGAATGTAAAATGGTTACAAGAACATATTATCTAGAATGATTCCCGAATGCGGTCTAGAGTCCTGCATCCATACGTTTTAATGCTGTCAATTTTTGGTCCTGATTGGTCCTCTGGGAACTATTTTCTGTTTTTTCGAATATTTTGCAAAGCCTTTTTGCTAACTTTTCTGGTTAGCAAGATTATTTTCATTTGCAAAATAAAATTCGTGAGAGATTAACGAGTTTCCTTCTTTTCCATCTGTTATCAGGTATTAGATGTTGATGGAAAGGAATTCAAATTTACCTGGTCAAAGGATTCTGGAGATCTCTGTAATATATATGAAGAACGTCATAACGGGGAGGATGGAAACGGCATTCTAATTGAGCGGGGTTCTGCATGGCGTAAACTGAATGTTCAGAGGATTTTAGACGAATCCCTAAAGAACCATGTAAAGATGAGGTCTGAAGAAGCAGAACGTCGTAATAAATCTCGAAAGTATGTCTCTGCCTTACATAAATGTCCCTCTAGGTTGATTTGCGTAAAGATTAACTTACTTAAAAATGTGCACTAGCAAACATAGCATGCTGCAATGCAACTAAAATATTAAAGTAAACTTGGTCTGCATATGTACCATTCCTGAGAATTTCATGTTAAAATAATTTTGGGGTTCCTACTTGGTGTGTTGTGCAACAACTGGATCAAGGAATATGCAGTAAAATCTTTCAATACACACCTTAGACTCAGATATTTGGTGTAGACAACATATTGCACTTCTAGTACCCACAACCTTAAAGTGGCAGAGAAGGGAATCATCAGGCGATAAGTAAAGATAACCTATTTTTGAAAGGAAGATAGCAATACAAGATGTGAAGTTATCCAGGAAGAGAACATCTGTTGATGTTTGGAGACGGACATGCTTACGCTGAAAGTTGCCATTTTCAAGACAAGTAAAATCAGATACTAGAATTTTATGTTACTATAGCTCCATGGATATAATCATGAGACCTCAATCCCGAGTCAGCTTTAGTGTGCAAGTTATCTCTGATATGTAAAGCTGCCCTTTTCCCAGTCTTTGAATGGTAAATGCTGATGTTGTTTTGACAATTGGGATAATGTGCATGTTTAGAGGATTTTAGATGAATCCCTAAAGAACCATGTAAAGATGAGGTCTGAAGAAGCAGAACGTCGTAATAAATCTCGAAAGTATGTCTCTGCCTTACATAAATGTCCCTCTAGGTTGATTTGCGTAAAGATTAACTTACTTAAAAATGTACACTAGCAAACATAGCATGCTGCAATGCAACTAAAATATTAAAGTAAACTTGGTCTGCATATGTACCATAAACCCTAAACCCTCACTCCCGCCTCGGGAGGGCTCCCCCGTGCTTTTACTCAAAAAAAATGTGCATGTTTAGACTTCGTGTGTAGGAATTTTTACCAGAGTGCCAGAAGGCTCAAAATGTATGAAATTCATAGAAAATGATCCTAAGACTTTCTATTTATATAATCAAAATAGTTATTCGGTATTATATACACTATTTTAACAATTATTATATCCTAAGATGGCCCTTTTGTAAATCTTGTTGTTTGTGCCTCGAGATAACATAGATAAAAAAAGACCATGTATTAATTATATATATATAACAAAATATCTGAACACAGATAAATTCATGTACAACTATACGAAAAACGGAAATAAGGCATGAGACATAGTGGGCCCTTGCGGGGCCATGCAGTCCCCCATCTCAAGCTTGTTTAACATAGTGGGCTTTGGGTCGGGCTAAGGTCCAAAAGTTAATCAAACTTCGGCCCAAGCCCAACCCCGACCGAAATCGACCTGTCATAGACTAGTTATGCATTTAACAACACTTGATAGTCTTATAAGTTTTACTTATTCAATGCCAAGACCATTAGCCCATACTTTTTAGTTCGTTCTTAGGAAGAATTGAGCTCAAGTTTCCTCGTATAATATCTTTTAAAGGATCTAATGAAAGTGGTATACCTCACACTTTTACTTCGTTATATGAAAAATCTCAGGAATCAAGGTCCATTCAAGTTAGTATAATATGTTCATACTGAGTAGACACTTTAGAACATGCGAAGAACAAAACATTCATAAGATCACGAGAACAACAACAACAACAACAAAGCCTTTTCCCACAATTAAGTAGGGTCGGCTACATGGATTCTTCGCCTCCATTCAGATCTATCTTGGGTCAATCTCGGACTTATATCCAAAAAACTAAGATCCCTTTTATATAATTACGAGAGAAAAAAATAAGATCACGAGAGAAAAATAAAATCTATATCACTTAATATATAATTATATGTCATTTTTAACATTGGCAGTATATAAAATCTATACATGCAATATAGATTTTACATACTGCAGTATATAAGATTGTATATAACATTGTATACTAATACTATATCTATACATGCAGTATAGATTTTACATGCAATATAGATTTTACATACTGAAGTATAGAGAACACTCATTTAAAATAAAATCTATACATGCAGTATTCGAATGATACAATTTTCTTTGCTGAAGGTGGGACAAACAGTTGCAAAGGTTTATCGGCGGTGGCAGACGTTTTCGACATGGTATCTGGGCTGAGACTGAACAAGGACAAATCGGAGTTTACCCCTTTCGGCCTTTCGGAGGATAAGAGTGGGCTCTGTGCGAACTGGTTGCGTTCACTGCAGATGGCCCTGCCGCTAAGGTACCTTGGTGTGCCCCTGGTGTCTGGGAAGTTGCGTGTGGTTGAGTAGCAACCGGTTGTTGAGAAGTTGGAGTGGAAAGGCTGGGTGGAAATCGGTTTGTCTATCTAAGGGCGGTAGTCTGGTGCTGTTGTGTTCCGTTACTGATCTTTGTACATGTTGGCTATGGTCATGCCTGCCGATGTGAGGAAGAGGCTTGAGTCCATCATGAGGTATTTTTTCTGGTCGTCATCTGGGCCAACCAGACAAATGCCAGGCTATCGCCTCTCTCTTGGGCTCCTGGAACATTGATGTTGCATGCCTATAAGAAACCAAGGTCAATTTGTGGGAGTGTGTGGGTTGGAGCTCTGTCTTTGTCCCCCGACTTACAGATTTCAGAGCATTGTTAGCTACTGGCTCCTCTGGGGGTATAATGGTGGTGTGGAATGGATGTTTGTTCGGTTTAATTGATGAGGTTGATATGGCGCACTCAATCTCTATCCTGTTGGAGTGCAATTCAGACCACTCGCATATTGTGGTGTCATCAATTTATGGGATCTCGGGTGCTTCGACTAATGATGCTCTGGCGTGGCTTTTGTGGTGTTGGTCAGGAGATCAACCGGTTCTTGAGACCAGTGGTTAGCGACGACAGGGGGTTCAAGTTCTAGTCTGACGAATTGAGTGAGGGAGGTGTTCTCGGAGTGAGATACTCGCGCTTGTTGGCACTGGTGACTGATCCCGAGGCATCGATCGCTGAGTGCTGGGATGGGCATGGTTTTTTCTTAGGTTCAGGTCCAAGCTCTCGGAACAACATGCGGAAGAGTTGGTGTTGATGCTAGAGGAGCTGGCAAATGCGGCGGGACCGTTGGAGGGTAGAGACTGCTGGTGTTGGAGGGAAGGTACTTTCTCGGTAGAGAAGGCTTACAAAGCTCTAAAGGGTTCTGAGGTCTACGACCTAGGTGGGTGTGAGGCTGATTGCAAAAGGATCTGGAAATGGAAAGTTCTGACTTGGGTAAAGATATTCCTCTGGATCCTCAGAAGGGGCACGATCTTAACGCGTGAAAGAATGGCACGCTTATTTGATGGTTTCGTCCCAACTTGCTCCAGATGCCATTACGAAACGGAAGACGTGGATCACCTGTTCTTATGCAGGTCATCTGCGGAAGTGTGGCCCCTGCTTGGCAATTTGGCAATCCGCTGTGACGGGGTTAATGAGTTCTGGGAGGACCTTGGGGAAGGATGGAGAGACACCGAGAAGGAATGATCTCGGCACATAGCACTTATATGAGCTATTTAGACAGGTAGAAATGGCGTAGTGTTTCATATAGACAAATGATATGGGGAAAATGTTCATGCTCGTGCGAGGATGTGGGCCGATGAGTGGAATATGTAAATTTTTTCTGTGTTTTTTTGAATGGTGGTGTGTAAAAATTGTAGACTTCTTTTTTTGGTGATAAATGGTAAAGTTTTTGGGCATACACCTACACGGTATAGGCCCTTTTTCCTTAAAAAAACACTTGCCAATTAACAACCATTAATATCTTAATAGTATGCATTGAAGAACATGGTGGTTGCAGAAAGATGAGGAATGAGGCAAAGAGGCAAAGATGGAAGGGTGTGCCCGTTTATGTATTAATTAAACATATTTCTCTTTCTTTCTTTTTTAAATCCAATGTAATTTGTCATTTCATTTCAATTTTTGTCTTTTTGTCACCTCTCTCTATGGGGATATTCAGGAGCATATCCTTGTGCTATTGCATGTTTTCTTTAAAGCTTTGGATAGAGTGTATGTGTAGTGGTATCAAGGAAGGAATACCATATGGAAGGAGTTACTTATGACATGCCTAATTCATGTCTATGTCAGGGATGTAACATGCCGATAATGTAGATATTGATATGATTAAGGGGGATAAGATATGGTTGTAAAGACAAAGAAGTGACTTAGAAACCAGTCTACGTATTGGGGATTCACAGGCTAGGGGGGTCATTTGTGAAGAAAATGCTAATCCCTCACTAGTTTTGTTTAATGAATCAGAGTAAAGGATTTGAGTTTATTCAATCTTATGGCCGATTTCAAGTTGCTAGTGTCCTAGTTTGCTCTTGAGTTCGGCGAAAGCTCCCTTATTTAGGACGATACATCATTAATGGAGAGGAGCTGGGGGACCATCTATTCTGTTGATTGGGTATTTCAACAAGTTACTTGGAAATTAACACTTGCCAATTCACAACCGTTAATAATTTAATCATGTTCATTGTAGAGCATGGCGGTTGCAGAAAGATGAGGAATGAGGCAAAGGGGCAAAGATGGAAGGGTGTGCCCTATTGTGTGGGATAACAAGAATCATATGGTAGTCACAGGAAGGGGAAATTCTGACATGCCTTGTCAAATTTAGTTCTCAGGCAACACATGCCAAATACCACCTCAAATTTTATGACGGTCACTTTATTAGTTCACAACCAATATGAAAGTCAAACTTATTCTTTTCCGTGTTTAGTCTGACATACTTGCCCAACTCCAAATATCTCATGTGGGTAACCTTTAATTGTTCTTCACCACACAAAGTTATTCTAATTTCCACCCCCTTTCAAACACCTTGCCAAATGGTTAAGAGTTTTATGTTAGCCGTTTGCCACTTCTGTACAGTTTAACAGAACATGAATGATTTTTAAAATAATAAATGTTCTTCATTTACAGGGAAAATTGTACTTGTTTTTTTTTTTTGCTGTTGTGGACATGCAGTAGGCCTATCGGATTATTTATACCATAAAATGCCTGTTAAAGCATTTTCTTTTTGATAGGGCCATTGTATTGGACCCAGCGAATCCAACTGTCAAAAACCACTCTACAGCTGCAGTTGAAGGTAGGTTTTGACTTTATTTTCATTTCTTTCCCATCTTTCAAAAGTTCTTGCTATTGATAATTTTCTATCGAACAGTCTCGTGGCAAAAAGCATTTGAGAATTCTTTTGGCATGCACTTCGATCTTAGGAGAGATGTAGACTGTCGCTGGATTTATTTTTGTTAAGATAATCATAGTCATTTTTTTCTAAAGGAAATTCTTGCTGTGAGCATTTTTAGCTATGTATTTTTCTTATACAATAAGAATTTGTAAATTGCGTTGTTATTTTGGGTGAGTTATTTCTATTGAATGCTGTATTTGGGTATTTTGGACATCCCTCTAAACCAATACTTAGAAATTTGTACTTTTAAAACCAATGATGTATTTTATACCGACACATTTAGAATTTTCTTATTTTTTGTGACACTTTCAGGTAGTATGAGGAGGATGCATTGGAATAAGAAAAAAGAGCCTCCATTTAAAAAGCAAAAGGTTGAGTCCACCCAAGGTGATGTCATTTCTCCTATAATCTGTATATATAAAGTTGTTAACCTTTTTACCCTTCAAAAGTCTCTGTTAGTAGATTAAAAATAGCAGTAGACCATTATTATGTAGGCTAAACCAAATTGATCGACTGATTTATATCAATTGCTTTTCTTTTTCTTTTCAACTTCTTTCTGCAGCGAGATCTGGCTGCTTGTGTGACAGGTCTCATGCTTAGACTTTTTATTTTCAATTGTAGGTTCTTTGAAGTCAACTTTGAAAATGGCACCCTCAAAGCATAAGAGTAAAGCTAGACATTCGGTCTCTCCGCATTCATCTCCACCTGAGAAACTAGGAGTTGATTCCTTAGCATCTCCTCTTGGAAGTGGTAATGTATCAAAAGTTCTTGTTAGTGCTGACATTGGTGCTTCTACTGCTGTAAATCAAGAGGATGCAGTTAATTCTGAGAAAGAACTGAACAGAAGTGGCTTCAAAGCATCAAACAAAGTAGCTGCCCTTGGGGAAGCCATAAATTCACGGCCTACAGATTTACGAAGTTTGCTCATCACGTTACTCTTGGAAAATCCCAAAGGAATGAGTTTGAAGGTGAGAAAGTCTACTTTTTATTTTGTGTTACCACTTAATCATGATGGAAAAATGCCTTCTTATTCTTTCATAAGCTCCCCTGATTGTCAAATTTCTTCTTTGTACGACAATTGTTTTATTTGATTAAGTCAATTGGTAGAGTTTATAACAGAGATGACTTGAAATGCAATCAATACCTGTAATGATATAAACCATATGGAGCGAGTATGAAAATACGAATGTTTGGAACAAGAGAAACAGTACATGGTTTATTTTGTAGAAAATGATAGTGTAGAAGCGTAATATCAGAGGTAATAAAATAAAAATAAGGACCATCGAGATTTTACGTATAATTTTACTCTGTGAGGAGCAGGATGAAATCACATGAGGTCTCTCAACAGACCGGATACTCTGTTATTCTTTTCTCTCATTTGTTACAGGTGGTGTTGGACTCTTTATATAGCCCCACCAATAAGACCGAGTCCAACTCAAATTAGATATAGGACTAAACATGTGAATGTGGTAATTGGACTTTGGATGGGTCCAATTACTCATATACATATGTGACGCATATACTAACACTCCCCTTCAAGATGGAGCATGCAATGCTCAGCTTGAACAAATAGAAAGAAATCACTCTCTCACATAATACAGGACAACCAATATCAACTCAACGTAAACTCTGTTGAAGGACCAAACAACTAAAATCGCTAATTATCCATACATAGATCTTTGAAGGTGGGTCTCTCTCTCATAGGGACCTCAAAGTGGGTTATCTGATTCTCTCTCATAGGAACCTTGGAAGGATCTCGTAGCCGAGTTCATGAACACTGGAGAATGGAGTCTGAAAGTCTCCTCGTCGGAGAACTGGCTATCTCCCATACTAGCTTAGAGAATGAGATCTCTACTCTGAAGTCCCTATGAATCCACATGAAAACGCTAAACCCATAACGGCTCAGAGAATGGAATCTCTACTACGGAGTTCCTATGGATCACATGAAAACCCTGAGTACAAATCAAAGGTAGGGACCCTTCAAGTAATGATTGCACACATGTATGCGTTAAACTGGTACATTCTGAAATCGAGGTGTCTGAATCTGAATTGGAGAGTAAGAATCTTTCCTATATAACTCTACATAATACTCGTCCTTTCTCCATACTGGTTGAAATAGATGACATCGACTAAGTTGGAAGAATACATGAAGATTGAGAGAAATAAAAAAATCACATAAACTGATCTTTCCTTTTTTTTTCTCACTGATCTTTCCTTTTTTTCTCACTCTTCTCTTCTCTTTCTTTTTTTCAAATTACTTTCCTTTTTTTTCTTTGCATACTACTTTTCTTTTTCTTTTTTGTATGCACCTTTTTCCAAAAAGATCTCAAGTTTTTTTGGAATCACGACCCAATCGGGCCCATAAACTTGGCACTATATTTCTTTTTATTTTTTTTTCACACAGACCTTGTACAACAACAATAAAGTCTTTTCCCACAATTAAGTAGGGTCAACGTAGACCAGTATAACAATTGTACCTCTGAGTCATCTGAACAGATAATGAATGGTTTGCCATTAATTTCATGAACCCCTGCTACTCTATCAAGTCCGACAGCTTATGAAACCATGCTATGGGACTATACTTAAGGCCATAGTCAAGCCTTATAAATTTTATACACCATATGACACTCCTCCACAGCTACGAACCCTGGTGACTGTTGCATGTAGACTTCCTCTTGCAGGTTACAGTAAAAAACATTCTTCACATCATGCTGATATTGGGGGCCAGTCCCGTGTCAATGCAACATAGAGAAGGATCTACATTGTAGAATATCGAGCAACATGAAAAAAAGTATCCTGATAGTCCACCCCTACATCTGGGTGAACTCACGAGTCACATGCCTCACCTTGTAGTGATCTGTACTGCCATTTGCTTGTTGCTTCACCGTGAACACCCACTTACATCCCACAACAGATGCTCTTGTAGTTGTTGTAACAATGCTCCACATGACTATAACACGACCATCTCCTCCTATATGGCAAGTTGCCACTAACTGTCCTGTATTGCCTCCTGGTATGTCTATGGTATCTATACGGGTGACAGTCACACGACAAACCTCATGAAATCATTTGAGAGACGCCCTAAAGAGACATGCGCTGTAAGAGGATAGGTAGCATACGTATGTTTTCGCTTCCGCAGAGCAATATGCACATCAAGATCACCTGCCTCCTTTTGTAGACTAGCCTCCTGAGATGGCACCTACTCATCATGTAAAGTAGCCAACTTCATGGACAAATCACTAATGCCATCAGTAGAAACAATGTGCTCAGAACATACATGAGATGTGTTAGATGATGGGAAACACCCATGAGAGGGAGAACCGTTGGAGGCCTGCGAATGTAGAAACATGGTAACACATGAGGCAGGATACTAGGTGATGGTTGTGGAGGAGCCACATGAGCAAGTAGTGCTGCTGGAGATGGAGGTGCTGGTGGGACAAGAGGTGGTGGTGCCATAGGAGGAGTTACGCATACCTCCTCTCCCGAGTCAGACAGAGTCAACCTGTCACCTGTAAGAGAGAAATACATGATAGACTAAAAAAAGATGACATCAACACTGACGTAGTACATTACCGTCTAATATGGTCGAAGCAAAGATTGTAGAGACTTATGTTATGATATTATGTATCGTTTCTTATTTAGTACTTATTCTCTGGACTCTTATGTAATTTACCCATAGGCTATTCTCCTATATAAGAGAGCCTAGGGTTCTATGGAATAACAATTCTCTCTTTTCCACCAACATGGTATCGGAGCCAAAACCCTAACCCTACTCTCTCAAACCCCACGCTGCCCACCCTCTCTCTCTCTCCTTACTCTCGGCGGCGCCGCCACCCCCCTCCGCCGGGTATCTCCAGGCCTCCAGGCCTCCGCCGGGCCCTCCCTAACCCTTCAGCACTCAGCTGGGACCCCCCAGCCCCTCCGCCGGGTCCTCCACTCCTCCGCTGGGCCTGCAAGCCTTCCGCCAGGCCCTCCCTACTCCACCACAGGCTTCTGCCGGGCCCGCCAGCCCTTCGCCAGGGCTCCATCCCTCCACCGGGCAAGTCAGCTCTCTGCCGGGCCCCTCCCAGCGCCCCGGCCAGCCCTAGTTTTCATCTCCAGCCTGCACATGTCCTCTACCAGACGATATATTGACATGGGTTTGAGTGCATAAAGTCTACATATGCACTCAAATCCTATTCGGTTGATGTAGACACCATCTTTTGTCTACAAAACCCTAGTTTTCATCTCCAGCTAAATGTCAGAAAGTAAAGTCGATATGCCCTCCATAGGCGCTTTCAAAGGTCCTACGCCAATAGTCAAGATGGATGGGACGAATTATGAGCTATGGGCGATGCAGTTCATGAGTCTCATGAAGTCAAACGGTAAGAAACATATACTTACCGAAGATGAGCCGGAAGAGAAGACATGGATCTATGCCTCGTGGGAGGCCGATGACGCTTATGCCAAAGTTTGGCTATCAGGCACACTGTTGATGGAGATTGCCAATGATGTCCTCCATCAGCCCATTGCCAAGGCAATGTGGGATATTCTGGCCGCTACATATTCCCAAGTACGAAACGAGACCAAGATGTTACAACTCCAGCATGATATATTCACGATGAAGCAGAATGGGCGGCCACTTCACTCGTTGTACACGTCCCTGAGAGGGATTTTCGATAAACTATATAGCACCATACCACTCACGGCGACTCCAGATCATCATAAGACCTTTCGGAATGCAACCATGGTGGGCGTATTACTTGCAGCGCTAGACCCTGAATACGAGGCAGCTCGCTCTCAGATATTGGCCGATGCTGTTATTCCTCCTATGGAGGATGTTTACCGGAGGCTTATTCGCATATCTGTTTCCTCCAACTCATCTACTCCACCCCATCGGCGATGGCAGTATCACGTGAGGGAGGTGGTCAGTCTTATGCTCGTGGACGTGGACCTCGTGGATGAGGTCGCTTTCGCCAGCCATGGAAGGACATATCGATATCGGCAACATATCGATACAATGTCGATACCGATATATCGCCGATATATCGACGCATATCGCCGAAACCCGGTATCCATTAGGCATTTTTCTCCTGTCGATACCCGATATATCCATATCGGCGATATATCGGTGACTTGTCGATACCGATATATCGCCGATATATCGACGCTATATCGCCGATATATCGACGATATATCGCGATATGGCGATCCATGTCGCCAGCCATGTTCATTTTGTCATCGAACATGCCACTCAGAAGAGACATGCTACTCAAAGCATGGGTTTCCAGCATCAGCGCGTGTAGCCGAGCATGTCATGCCTCAGTCAACATCCACTACAGATAACCGGTTCGAAGAGCTTGTGGCGCGTCTACGAGATATTATGCCTCAATCGTCTACTGATTCTCCAGGTGGGTCTTCAGATATTGCTGCTACAGCCTCTGCTAGTTCGTCTGCCGCTGCCAGTACCTCAGGTAGTGCCACTGCCTTTACATCTTGTCATGATCTCTCCGAGATTCTGGTACCACCCATCATCTCTGTCGTGACAGAGAGAGGCTTGAGTCATACCGGGACATCCCATCTGGCCGCTCAGTGTTGATAGCAGATGGGACTCATTCCCCCATCATTGGACAGGGGGAGATCGCCTTATCACCTTCTATGCATTTACAGAATGTTCTTCATGCTCCTGAGTTCTCCATGAATTTGCTATCCATTAGTCAGATTACGAAGGATTTGCACTGTCGTGCTATATTTGACCCATCTTCTCTCATTTTTCAGGACATACTCACGGGCAGGTGATTGGCTGTGGCTATGAGCAGAATGGCCTCTATCGTCTGGTCCGGAATTCCTATGCTGGCGTCTCTTCACATTCAGCCGGATCAGTTTCTGCATATACCTGACATCTTCGTTTTGGCCATCTCCCGCTCCAGAAAATGCGACATCTCTTGCCTCAAATCTCCCTGAGTTCGTCATTCTGTTGTGAAGCGTGTCAGTTGGAAAAGCATCACCGGTCTAGCTTTCCTAGTCGTCGAAGTCGGAGCAGTAGCTCCCTGTTTGAGTTGTTTCATATTGATATTTGGGGCCCGAGTCGTGTACCTGATCATCAGAGACACATTTTTTTTGAAGCTCGATCATCAGAGACACATGTTTTATCTAGTTGTGGTTGATGATTTTTCTCGTGTTTCTTGGGTCTTTCTTTTGAAGAATAAATCTGAAGCAGGCGATGTTTTTAAAAATTTGATTAATGAAGTGCAGAATGTCTTTTCCTCTACTATCAAATATGTTCGTACAGATAATGCATTAGAATTCTGCACCCGTTCTCTCTTTCAGTTTCTTTCGTCTAAGGGCATTATCCACCAAACCACCTGTGCTTACACTTCTCAACAGAATGGAGTGGCAGAGAGAAAGCATCGTCACCTTCTTGACATCACTCGAACTCTACTTATCCAGAGTTGTGCGCCTATCACTTTTTGGGGGGATGCTGTTCTTACAGCATCCTATCTTGTCAATCGCATGCCATCGTCTGTTCTTGGTAAGAAAATTCCTCTTTATGTTATTTTCCCCGATAAGGAATTATTCTCACTTACTCCTCGTGTCTTTGACACTGTGGTATTTGTTCATCACCTGTCTCGTGGACTTGACAAAGTCTCTCCTAGAGCTGTCAAGTGTGTCTTTGTAGGTTACTCTCGTACTCAGAAGGGTTATCGGTGCTACGACCCCATAAACAAGAAATATTTTATCAGTGCTGATGTTACATTTTTTGAGTCAATCATGTACTTCTCCCCTGCAGGAGACAGGTTGGTCTCGTCTACTTCTGATGATGATATCTATGTTCCTCCTCCTCCGAGTCTGAGTCCACCTGAGTCCACTCCTACTCCTGTTGCTGCACCACCACCACCACCACCACCTCCACAACCACTTGTCCCACCTTTACCTAAATTCTATACACGTCGGTCAGGTCCTGCTCAGACTACACGCCAGACATCCATCACGCCTCAGGTATGTTCAGATGGCATTACTACTGATGGGTCATATATTGCACATGTGCAGGATTTTCAGTGCAGGAGGAGGTTGCACCATCTAGTACAACGGATGACGATCTTGATGTTCCCATTGCTATCCGGAGCAGAAACAGACTTGCGTGTCTTACCCTTTGCTTCCCAGGTGTCCTTTCACCGCCTTACAGGGGACTTTCAGAGGTTTGCTACAGCTTTGTCTTCCGTGGATATACCACGGACCTATCAGGAAGCTATGAAGATTGATTGTTGGCGATTGGCTATGGAAGAAGAGATGCGTGCTTTACAGTCTCATGGTACATGGAGCCTGGTGAATGCTCCATCTGACGCATCCATTGTTAGCTGCAAGCGGGTATTCACAGTTAAATACCATTCAGATGGCAGTCTTGATCGGTACAAAGCACGACTTGTTGCGAGAGGTTTCACACAGACCTATGGCGTGGACTATATGGATACATTTTCTCCAGTGGCTCGTCACTCTACTCTTCGCGTTCTCCCATCGGTTGCTGTGGTACGTGACTGGTCTATCTCTCAACTTGATGTCATCAATGCCTTCTTGTATGGAGATCTGCAGGAGGAAGTCTACATGCAGCAACCACTAGGGTTCACTGCTGAGGGGGAGAGTCAGATGGTGTTTAGACTTCACAAGGTGATTTATGGCCTTAAGCAGAGCCTGCGAGCATGGTTCTAGAAGCTTTCCCAACTTATTGAACGACATGGATTCAAAAGATCAAATGCGGATCACTTGTTGTTCATTCAGAAGACCTCTACAGGTACGGTTGTCATCATGGTCTATGTTGATGATATTCTTGTTACAGGAGATAATGTTCAAGGAGTAGAGAGGGCAAAAGCATTCTTGGGTCGTCAGTTTGTCACAAAGGACCTTGGTACCCTAAGATACTTTCTGGGGTTGGAATTTGCCAGGAATGCACAGGGTCTGGTGATGACCCAAAGGAAATATATCACAGATTTTCTGATTGAAACAGGCATGGCTGGATGTAGACCATCAAGTACTCCCATGGACCCGAGCATGAAACTGTATGACAATGATACTGAAGAAGTCGACAAGAGAAGATACAGAGAGATGGTGGGGAAACTCCTTTATATCACCATAACTCGACCCGATATTGCTTTTGCAGTAAGTCGGGTGAGTCAGTTTATGGAGCAGCTAAGATAAATTCATATGGATGCCATATACATGATACTGAGGTATCTAAAGTCTTATCCAGGCTCAGGGTTGCTATTTCGAAAGAGCACGGATTTATCTATTTCATCGTGTGCAGACGCGGACTATGCATGGTGTCCTAAGGATCGAAAGTCTACATTAGGATTCACCGTTTTTGTTGGGAGCTCTCTGGTCTCGTGGAAAAGCAAGAAACAAACTGTTGCGGCAAGGTCCAGTGCGGAGTCTGAATATAGGGCCATTGCGCAAGCAAGCACGGAGATGATGTGGGTTCGAGCTGTGCTAGAAGATTTACATATAGTTGTACCTTTACCCATGCGGCTTCTGTATGACAATCAGGCAGCACTGTTTATTGCCAACAATCCAACTTTTCATGAGAGAACAAAGCATATTGAAGTTGACTGCCATTACACTAAAGACATAATCCAGAGAGGCTTGATATCTACGTCTCATGTTAGCTCAGAGGATCAGACTGCCGACATATTTACCAAGCCGCTCTTAGAGGACCCTTTCAGAGATGTTCTTCCAAGCTGAGCATGATAGACATCTATGCTCCATCTTGAGGGGGAGTGTAGAGAGTCTAGAGACTTATGTTATGATATTATGTATCGTTTCTTATTTAGTACTTATTCTCTGGACTCTTATGTAATTTACCCATAGGCTATTCTCCTATATAAGAGAGCCTAGGGTTCTATGGAATAACAATTCTCTCTTTTCCACCAACAAAGATATCCCTTATGGGTACGAGAGTAGCCTGCAAAGACACACTTGATAGATCTAGAGGAGAGCTTGTCACGACCATGAGTCATGTGTTGTACAAATGTAATAGAGCCAAACATACGAGGTATGGGAGAACATGTCATTATCAGGAAACACAATCGAGAAAGGGACCTTCTCCCCTAAAACAGAGGACGACATACGATTCATCGAGTAACATGCAGTGAGAACTGCATCACCCTAGAAAGAATGTGGAGCACAATTTTGAATCAAAACTGCCCGGTCACAACAAATGATGGTGTTTGCGTTCAGCAACACCGTTCTGATGAGAAGTATAATCACACAAGGTTTGGTGTATGATGCCGAGAGACCTGAAGAACTCAGAAAGCTGTAATGTGCAGAACTCTAAACTATTGTCGGAGTGAACAAACTTAATGGTGGTAGAGAATTTTTTTTATTTCAATAGTGAAAGATTTAATGAAAGACCCAACCTCAGGCTTGTTTTTCAAAAGAAAAACCTAAGATAGTCTTGAAAAGTATTCCACGGCTACAAGATAAAACATGCATTCTCTATGATTAGAGACATGACTGGGACCTAAATGTCAAAATGGACTAGCTCAAATAAATAACTGCTACGACTCCGACGACCAGAAAAAGAAGAACAATGATGCTTCCTAAGCTGGAAAGCCTCATACTGGAAGGTTGAACACATGGATATCTTTGGGATGACATGACCCAACTTCTATAGAGGAAGGTGACCAACTTGAAGATGCCACATGTATGATGAGACTGATCCAGTAGGAAAGGAAGATGCACCAGCATATGGAGATTGGATCAGTCTGTAGAGCACCATGTGCTCATGTCCACATCCAATCACCATGTCTGTGAGGATGTCCTGAAACACAAGAGACAGGTCAAAAATGCCATGATAGTGCAAGTCCATAGTGATTTGACTTATATAAAGTAAATTTATCTCAAAAAGCTAATGTATATAGCATATTCCACATTCACATGGATGACATCAAATGGACATCCCATTGTCTTGTAAGAGGTAAATAAGCCCCATTCGTTATGATAACTGATCCGATAGGAGGTACAAATTTGTATAAAGTAAACTATGCTTTGTCTCCACACAAATGGTGGGGAGCATCAGAATCCATGATCCACTCTATCATATCTGCCCTGCTACAACTGGTAAAAGCATAGTTGTACCTGAGGAGTTCGAAGATCCTCCGACAGAGGTTGCAACATCCGAAGGACATGCAGTAGTGCCAGGAACATGAGCCATTATCTCCCTCAGACGGGAGACAATACCATCTAACTGCGGATCTGTAGTACGGGCCGAATCGTTAGGAGGTTCGGATTGCTCGAGTATGTGGGATACCCATGCTTTAAATATCATATCTCTTCCAAATGACCAGGACAACGACAATAGGTGCATGAATGACGCTGACGTCCGCCTCCTCTAGCACATGGACCACACCCTCTGAACTGAGTAGTACCTTCCCTTCTACGAGATGCAACCATCACTAAGGAGGTCTGTGTGGTAGTAGGAGGTGGGAAAATGATTATGCTTAGACGACTGTGCACTTTCTCCACGAGAGGGATAGCCACAGCGGTAAGAAGCTGGGTGCATGCTGCATCGTACTCATGATCTAGAGCAGACAGGAAAACTCCAACTACCGTGGCATTTTTATACGCCATCTGTTACTCAGTAGACGTAGTCACGGGCATGAAGCTATGAAGCTTCTCGAACATGCCACAAAGCGAAGAGTAGAAGTTGTGTAGAGGACGACCATTTTGCTTGACCGTGAAGATGTCAATCTGCAACTGTTAGAAAATAGGAATGCATAAGCGTATCAGAGATAATATAATAAGAATACAGAAGAACAAGTTTTAACGTGGAACCCTATTCCCTAAGGAGCGGGATGAAATCAAGGGAGAACGCCTCAAAGGGCTGATGTATGCATTGCACTTTCTCACTGGATATAATGGGTGTGGGGGCTATATATAGCCCCCACCGAGTCTCCACATCCCACAACTGGTAGATGTGAGACTAAACTCATGGATGTGGTAAATGGATCATGGAGTGATCCATTTACCCATCTACAATATAAGTGGCGCACAACCAAATACTCCAACAACAACCGGAGAATCTTGGCCTCATTCTTCGCTTGACCGTATGTGGCTGCCTGGATATCACATTGTTTTGGTAGTGGGCTGATTCGTGATATCATTGATTTTCTCTGTGACGAGAGTCCCAGAGAGCTAGATATGTGCGCACACGTCATCTTGCTTCCACAAAGCATTTTTCCCAATCTTATTTGTCAGCTCCGACCATGTTAGAATGTACTCATTGTTATTGCACTGCATGAGGGTCAAGAACTGCATGGACCACAACTCGTAGTTGGTCCCATCCATCTTAATGATGGGGAGCCAGACTTGTAAAGGCACTAAATGAAGAGAAGACATCAACCTTGCTCTCTGACATGATGAAGAATAGGGTCGAACCGAAACACGACTGGGGTAGTAGACCGATATGATCGAGTTGACACGAGCATACAAAGGATTGGTTGTACATGTAGACTCATACAACCGTCCCCTTCATATGGGATCCACACGAGGGCATGTAAGGTGTTCTAGAGGTCTGAAATCATCCTTCTATGGTCAAAATCAGTCCGAAAAAGTGTCTTAGAACATGAAACGCATGCCGAAGAGGATCTTGATAGGGGCCCTAGGAGGCCTCGACGGTGGGCTGTGGCGGCATCGGAGCCCCAACAGGGGCTAGGTGGTGGCGAGGATGCCCTAGTGGGCCACCTGTGGGGGGTTGGCGGCGCCACTGGTAGCAGCCCAGTAGCCTCCTTGGAGGCTTGGCGCTGCGCACAGGAAACAAGGATGGGGGGCAACGGGTGGGGTAGGGCATGAGGTATGAGAACTCCGGTCTAGGATGGTTGCTCTGATACCATGTGGAGGGACACAAATGAATTGATTATTCATGAGGCTCTAGTGTTCTCTTTATATAAGAGGAGAATCTTGTTTGGGCAAATTACATAACAGAGACTGAAAGAAAAGAAAATACATAGAAATGTAAAAAGGTAAATAATATATCAACAAAACCCATAGTCTAAGTGGGATTTTTGTTTGGATAATTGTATATTGTTTTACTCGTCGACAATATCAACGCCATTTCTTGCCCATTCCCTTATTTTTCAGATGGAATTTTCTTCTGCTTTCCAAGAATTCTGCGTGAACTAATTGTGGTTATGGTTATGCCTATCATTATGGCACACATTTCTAGGCCCTTGAAAAATCTGTTGGGGAAACGATGACATGCTCGCCCAAAATGATTGAGAATGCTCTAAAAAGCGTAAGATTTCAATGATGACATTTTTATGTTGTGCTTAAAGACACCTATGATTTCAGTGCTTTGTTTGCCCCAGATTGCAAAGTTTCAAGCACCTGGAAGATACCTTTTAAATTCTGGAGTGGGAGTGGATGGGAATACACCTATATCGGTGGGTGGAAGGTACATTTTTCAGTATTTATGCTTTTTGAACTGTTCCTTTTTACTTGAGTTGCGAACATTCACAGATTGAAGTAGATTTTTTAGTCATACATTTATTTTGGTATTTGGCTATGTGCATAGTGATATTTATCTTATCGCCTCATGTTGTAACTCAATTGTTATCTCTCGTCTTTCATATGACTGAAAGTTGTGTGTTTTTAAAGTTGTGATCTGATTAGTCAGTAAATCCAAAATATGTGGGGCCCATATTGCCCCTTCTATTGAATAAGTGATCATACATATCTGCTTTGGGGCTCAAACGAGGACCAAGGTTGCAACATGCATTTTGGGTTCAAGTAGGCCTTGCTGCAGGAGTGTGGTGTTTGTGAGGATGTGCGAGGACCATCGATGTGCATGCTGGTAGAAAGTTTAACTACCAGGACTGTTGATACAAGGTTGAGGTTTGATGCAACGTGGACTCGAAATATAGGGCCGTCTAATATTTAAATTGTAGCTGTCAATTTTAATTACGTCCGTCTATTTATTTAAATTGTAGCCGTCAATTTTAATTACGTTTATTTAAGTTGTCGCAATTTTAATTTAAAAGAGATCGCGTGTGATCTCAATTAGTTTTAATTTGAATTTCAAATTAGGAAGTTAGTCGGTTAATTAGTTAGAGTCAATTTAGGATATTCAGTTATTTTTCTATTTTTGTAATCTCATCCCTCCTATATAAAGGGATGAGGGTCCATTGTGTTTGACAGTTCATTATTTTATCAATTTGAGAATTATTCTCTATCCCTCTCTCTTCTCCCGTACGCGGTCTTCGCGCTTCTTCTCCCTCAACCCCTCGTTCCCGACGAGACTTCTTCTTCTCAACCCCTCTATCTTCTTCTACCAAAATCCACCGTTCAAAAATTCAAATTTTATCGCCGCGCCAAAATCGTTTTGCATCAATTGGTATCAGAGCATGACCTACAGATCGTCCTCACGATCTGACGATCCGTACCGACATGCGCGCCGACACGCGACGAAACACCATTATTCGTCGGAACGACAACGGCGAGCCACCGACGCCCACAACGAGAAGCTGAGGAGCAAGCTACTTGAGATACAAGCCAACTTCGAGTCCATGTTTCGAGATCTTAGGGCTGACTTCGAGTACCTACGCGTCAAATCGAAGCCTCCAACCACCGACACCGAAGTTAAAGACAAAAATCTCGCTGTCAATGAAGAATTTGACGCTGTCCCAGCCGTTTTAAAAGAGAAAAACAACGAACTGCTCGCTGTCTAGTCCATCTCAGAGGGAAAAAATGCCGTCGCCAAGGAGTTCTTCGCTGTCCAACCCATTCCGGAAGAAAAAGAAGTCGAAACGCTTGCTGTACATGTACTTTCAGATTCGCAAAACTCCCCGGAATCGACCTACGCCCCATCCACAGCCCTCGCGCGGACTCCACCCACCATCCTCGCACCCTCGTCCCCCCTTCTCGCGGCACCTACGATCCCAGCACCTCCAACGAGTCCTCCTGCCCCACCACTACCGCTGCTGCCTCTCATCGCCACCCTCGCCACACCCCGCCACCGCACCCCTTCTGCCGCCTCTGACCCTCGTGCGACGCAAACTCCAACCCCCGTGTCCCCTCCAGCATTCCCCTTTGCCACCGCCCCTATACCCCTCCCCCCCATCTTCCTCGCACTGCATCCCCGTGACCCCCTCCTCCCCCACGCATTCCCTGCATTCCCTGCGCCAACCCCACACAACCACCCCTCGCCCCTTCCGCCGCCTCAGAACCCCGGGCCCCTCCCGCGCATAAAACCTCGAGGCCCCGCCTCCCCGCGAAGCCGCCCCCGCCGCTTACACCTTCCCCCGTCGCCGCCATCGCCACTTGCGCACCGCCTCCAGCCAACTCGTCAGCATTCGCGCCGCCGTTATTCGTGTCGCCTCCCTGGGCGTCCTCTTCAGTCGCGTCGCCGCCAGAGAAGGCAAATCTCTAACATTGGGCGTCACTTAAGACGAAGGGACGGAGAAACCCTCTCGTGGGATGACTCTGCAATCGGAACCAAATCCCTCAACTTTAGGGATTTGAAATTGATTTGGAAAAATTGCAAAGAAAAACCCCCTGAAAACCCTATTTGCAGAAAGGCCAAAATTGATAAGAATTTAAGGAAGATTGAAGGGGTACGAAAATTGCAGGGACGCCCTTCTATAGAAAGACTACAAACGTAACATTGAAAAAGACCTAATTGAAGGAGTTTGAAGCTACAGTTCAAGGATGAATTCTCCAACAACACATCTACATCAAGCAATTCGTCGGGAGACGAATTTTTTAAAGCCAGGAGACGAATTTTTTAAAGCGGAGGAGAGTTGATGCAACGTGGACTCGAAATATAGGGCCGTCTATTTATTTAAATTGTAGCTGTCAATTTTAATTACGTCCGTCTATTTATTTAATTTGTAGCCGTCAATTTTAATTACGTTTATTTAAGTTGTCGCAATTTTAATTTAAAAGAGATCGCGCGTGATCTCAATTAGTTTTAATTTGAATTTCAAATTAGGAAGTTAGTCGGTTAATTAGTTAGAGTCAATTTAGGATATTCAGTTATTTTTCTATTTTTGTAATCTCATCCCTCCTATATAAAGGGATGAGGGTCCATTGTGTTCGACAGTTCAGTATGTTATCAATTTGAGAATCATTCTCTATCCCTCTCTCTCTTCTCCCCTACGCGGTCTTCGCGCTTCTTCTCCCTCAACCCCTCGTTCCCGACGAGACTTCTTCTTCTCAACCCCTCTATCTTCTTCTACCAAAATCCACCGTTCAAAAATTCAAATTTTATCGCCGCGTCAAAATCGTTTTGCATCAAGGTTGCTGATGCTTTTCTTTTATTTAGGACTTAAATAGGAGGTTGAGGGTGGAGAAATAGCATCGAAAGGAATGATGCTCTTTTCAAGGTCCCAAGATTGATTTTTTAGTGAATGAGTAACCAATAGAGGGCTTAGATTTGATGCATGTTAAAGGACATGGAGGTTGTCTGGGAGGAGGACCTTTTTATTTGAACCAAAAAGGGGAAACACGCTAAGGTGTCGGCACCGAATATATTAAAAAATGAATAAAAGTTAACAGAAGACATACATGAGTCATGGCTTGAGAAGAACCATGGAATGTGATATTACATTTTCAAAGTAAAAATGTTGTAAAGAAAATAGTGCACCATTTCTAGCAAGAAATATTGCCCAAATCATTGCAAGAGGCTATAAAAGTTTATCTCTAGGTCGAAGTTTTGCTTCAAATAAGGAGTTCCAGAACCGGTCCAGATTCTGTGTGTCCAGCCACTCTATGCCAAGCTCATCCCATATAACAGAAGTCTTCATGCAATGGAAAAAAGGTGATCCACCATCTCAATGTTTGGATTCGCAGAGAGGGCACTTGTTTGAAATAACCGCGAAGAGTCTTGCACAACAGTCTCTCATTAAAATGCGTCCCTTGCGTAGTAGCCACGTAAAAAAATCTATTCTATTCTATAGATTCAAACAATAGATAAAATTGCAGTCCCGAATCATAGTGTCAGTCCTCGACGGCGGTGGTCTGGAAATTGTCCTGTAAGCCCGCTTTACTGCCCATATGCCGGTTTATCTATCTGACGCAGAGACTCAAGAAGGAGGAACTCCTCCAAACACTGATAAGAAAAATTCGTGACAAAAGAAGACATCCAATTACCATCAATCCGCCACTCCAGAACCCGTGAATCACGTTTAGAGGCCATAGCAAATAGGCGAGGATATCCGAGGGAGAAGAGGCCCTATTCCGTCCAGTTGTCAGTCCGGACAACAAAAGATTTACCGTCACCAAGTACCTGCTGAAAGAGCTCCTGGAACCAAGGCATCATAGTGTTGATCCCTTTCCACAAGGCCGAAGGGTGAAAAAGTGGGTGCCACGGTAAATCACCCTGCATCCTGATGCTGTAAACGCAACGAACGAGATTGCAACAAAGGTCTTCACTTCTACTCTAAATCATGCTCACCCCCTTAAGGAGAAGCGCCTCGTTCATAACCTCTAAACGAGAAATTCCGAGACCGCCCTCTGCCTTTGGCAAAGTGACACTCTCCCAATCAACAAGGTGAATCCCAGAACCAGATTGTCCTGTTTTACCCCAAAGGAATCTTCGCATAATCACATCCAATCTGCATCTGATACTGACATGTGAAAAGTGAGATGGCATATAGAATACATGAATAACAGAGAGTACAGCCTGAACAAGCACCATACGCCCACGCGCGGTAGGATAGCGACCTTCCACCTAGAGAGTTTCTTCTCCAGCTTCTCAATTATAGGAAACCAGTAAGAAGTTTCCCAGAGTGGAATACCAAGGTAACAGATTGGCAGTGAGCCACTCTCGTACCAAGCTTGTCACAACAATCATGCACATCCTGCAAAGAATGACCAAAGGGGATCACCATCGACTTCCCAAGGTTTAACAAAAGGCCGGAAAGCTCTCCAAAAATTTCTATCATTACGTCCATTAATTTCACCTCCTCCTTTCCCTCCTCAATAAAGAAGATCGTATCATCTGCGTACTACAACATCAAGATAGAGATATCTTCAATGGAGTAACCTGTTGAAAGATTATTTTGTACCTCTTATTGAACCATACAAGCTAAAACATCAGATGCAATAACAAAAAGCAAAGGAGTAAGGGGGCACCCCTGCCGAACTCCACACTGAGGTTGGAAGAAGCCTCCCTCAGGACGCCCATTGACTAGAATCGAGAAAGAAACCGTCGTGATACAATGCTTCATCCAAGAGATCCATGTATCCGAAAACCCCTGTCAAGACATCGCCATCCAGAGAAAGTGCTAGACTGCTAGTCCACTGTGTCGTAGGCTTTAGAAAAGTCCACCTTCCACAGAATCCCTTTCGTCTTTTTTCTCGTACAGTCTGCTGAAATTTCTGTTGTCATAGCCAAGCTATCTGTAATCTGTCTTCCTGGGACAAAAGCTGATTGAAGGGGTGAGATGATGTGATCCAACACCCTATTTAATCTAATTGCTAAGACCTTTGACACAATCAGATAAATTCGCATTCGAGATTGCAATCGGCCTAAAATCTTCCAGTCTCTCCGAAGCCTCCTTGGGAATCAAAAGAATGAGAGCCTTGTTAAGTCTCTCAAACCCCGCGTTCTCCCTAGCAAACTCTTTCACCACGCCTGCTATATCGTTACCAACCACCGTCCAGAAACTCTGGAAGAAGAAAATCGAGAACCCATCAGGCCCGGAGCCCCATCAACATTTAGGCTCCAAACTGCCACCTTCACCTCCTCTATTGTAATATCCTAGACCAAGTGTTTCACATGTTGCTCAGAAAGCCTAGAGCTCCCTGCCCAATCCATCTCCAGGCCTACTTCTGTTCCTCAAGAAATCATGAAAATGATATGTAATTGCGACTCCCAACTCGCAGTCTCCCTCCACCCTTCTTCCATTCACCAATAATGAGGTTAAGAGGTTTTGACGACGTCTCCCACACACAATTCTGTGGAAGTAAGCTGTGTTTGCATCCCCTTCTTTAATCCAAGAATGCTGGGATCTATGCTTCCACTCCGCCACCCGGTTCTTGTTTTCACCCAAGATCACTCTCTGGACCATAACCCTGTTCGCGAGCTCTTCCACTATCAACTCTTTGGTGTCTTCCAACTTGTCCAATCTATTAACACTGCCTCTGCCTCTGAACAACGTAGTTGTCTAGCCTCCCTAATCTCCTTCTTGTAAGAACAAAGCCACACATGCAAGGAGATCAACTTCTAAGCCATACGCGAAGCCGCAGACCTTGAAACCACAGTGGAAGCCCAGCTGTTTCAGACAAGGTCTTTGAAGTTCTCCTGCAACCAAGCACACTCGAATTGGAAGAAGCCCCTAATTGGAGAAGCTTCCTTAGAATCCCACATCAATGGTGTGTGATCAGACCTCGTATGAGGCCTCGACGAAGCGGACTAAAGAGGGAAAGCCACCGATATAATCTGGATCGAGAGCCAGAATTTCACCAAGTGTATCTCGTGTCTGGAATCGAACACTTCTAGCTCCATTCACAATGTCTGTAAAATCGATCGATCCAAGATCCTGACCCCCTCATAGTTGAGGGTGATCAAAGGAAAGCAATGTAACATTAAAGTCACCTCCCATCAGCCATGCCTTTCCTGGAAAGGCGCTCCTGACACTGTGGAGATCAGCCCACAACTCTGATCTATTGGCATGAGAACACGCCCCATATGTACACGAGAAGGGAATCCACAAACCCATCAAGATATTCTCCAAAAAAACAGTAAGCACGTCTCCCCTTCACTTCAGAAATAAATCCAAACCTGAAGTTTTTCCAAGCAATGATCATCCCTCCCACCGTGACCTCTGCATCTAATGCTCTGTAATCCGATAGAGAGAAGGTCCCCATCGACTTCCAAAGGAAGTTAGAGTAGGAAGCAAGCTTTGACTCGTGTAAAAGAACCACTTCACAGTCCCATTCTACCAACAATGCTCCAATCGAGCATTGTTTTTCCGGGTCACCCATATCCCTCACGTTCCAAGTTAGGACCTTCATGTATACACCATGGAAGGCCTCGTCAATCTGACCACTCCCAATGTTGCTGTCATTAGAGATTTAATTGGCGAAAGCTCCAAAGTACCCATCCTCGATTTCTTTATTCGCTTTCTATCTCTATACCTTTTCAGCTTCCTCCCCCGAAGATCTGCCGCAACTGAAGGGCTAGAGGAGCAAGCTTGAGAAGCAGAGGGAAAGGGAAGGTTTGCAACAATGGACAAATCCATGGCTGTCTCTAATCCAATCACAACACGCTCTAGTGTTGCCTTCCAGGAAGGGATGGGGCCCAAGACGCCCATCTTGGAGAGGACCTCCCGCAATGACCATATCCTACAAGAGATACTCGATTGGGGCTTTTTCTCATTTAGGGAGGCAACATTAGCCACCTCCAACTGTCATTGGGCGAGGGCGCAAGCAGGTCCCCCAAGAACTCTGTATGCTGAATCAGAGCCGGGTTCCTCCTCTGGATATGGATCTTTCTCCAAATTCGGGTCCAAGATCGAGTTGCTAATGAGCCCTAACGGACAAGGCTCCAGCAGGTCGAAGTTTGCAGGAACTCTATCTAAGGAGGCTACTCAGGTCAAGCTCTGACCCGATCGAAAACATACGCCTTCCAAGAAATATCTGATCGCCTCCCAAAGCAACCGGTTCCCAAAACAAGAAATCTCCGGTGGTGGTGAGAATGGCAGGGTGAGCAGCTCGGAGCAACCGAGACCTTTCAAGTTTTCCACCTCAATCATCGCGTGAGACAGGTCATCCAGGTTCCTTTCCCTGGAATGAACACTTTCCAAAACATTGTCTTCCAGGATCTCCACCACTTTTTCCGAGAGCATCTCCACCGTTATCGAGCGCGAAGACTCCGGACAGGGAGTCACCGGTGCGGCGAATGATGAACTCACGGAAACTTCGAAGGTCACAAGTGGTGACGACAGCGGGGGTAGCACCTGCACCCACACTCTGAAAGATGTGCGGCCCACCACCAAGGTGCAACTTAACTCCTTGGGAATGGTACTGGAGGTTTCCAGCACAACCAACATCGCTGAAGGGTCCGATCCCGAACCATGACCGTCAACGAGGATCTTCACTACCCCAATACTTCCCAGAGCGGAAAGCAAGCCTTCAATCATCCTAGAAAGAAATGGTACTTCGATAATACAGACCACCCATTGTTTGTGCAAACCCATTGTTTGTTTATCGGAATCATCAGGACTGCAACACATTTCTCTTTGGAGATCTTTTTTTGAGAATGCATCTCAGCAGAAGACGAAATGATTCAATCTCTCTCAAGGTTCATAATATGTGGGAATGCCCATATGAGATCTTGAAAACATACCTCTCTTATAGGGGCTTTGTAATGAGCCTCTCCTATTCGAAAACTCAGATTATTAGCATCTTATAGAGTGAGTTTGAAAGCATTTTCTCCCTCAAAATATCTGAATTCGTACATTCACCCGTTTTAGTGATATGATTTCATCTATCATATCCATGTGATAACCATATGTGTATTGATTTTGAAAATAGACATAGGTATAATAAGTGCCCATATCCACATTCATACATGTCTGTTTGCATCCCTTTATGCAAGTGTGACTGCAATGCAGATCAGAGTAAACCTGCTAATCAAATCAAACATATTTAGATCCAACTCAGGTTCTTTCATTTTTAACAGTCAACATAAACATAATATGTTTTTCTAAAAAAACATAAAACATAAGATGTCTTTGTTCAATAAGCTTTTGAGCAAGGTTTGAAAAAAAACGAAAGGCGGAACGAGGCGTTCTCATCATAATCGAGGCGAGGCGTAAACCTTTGTTTAACTACAATTATATATATGTCATTTGTTCTCTGCCCAACATATATTACTAACACTATAAGATACAATGAATAATAAAGATAAGAACCCTAAAATAGATGATAGAACAACATCATATCCTTTTCTACACATTTTCATCCAATCAAAAATGAATTCATTGTCAATACATGATGTGAAAGAATTAAACAATACATATCTCTCTTTGAAATATTGTTGTAATTAAATGTACGATTAAATATATGTTAAAGAAATTTATGTTATTTGTCTAACATATAATATATAGCCGTACGAGAAACTGTGAATCCTATCCTTTTTGAGCAAATTTTTGAAATATTGTTCTAATTAAAAGCACGATTAAATATATTCGAAGAAATTTATGTTATGTGTGTAACATATATAGTATATGGCAATATGAGAAATCGTGAACCCTATCCATTTCGTTTTGCTTGATATATTGCAAAGCTCGTTAATTTTAACGAGTATTGTTGGATTTGATATTTATGAATTCACTCATTAAGAATGAAATAGTAAGCGTTTGTCGAACTAGTTGGACACAATTAATAGTAACTATGAAGTTATGGACTTGAGACATCAGGTTTGTGCATTTATCTTGTATAATCATTATCCTAAACAAGTAGATATTTATAAGCTTCTCAAACTACCAAGTAAACCATTAAAATCATAAAAATTCTTCAAAAAAGCCAAAACGCCTTTACTGCCTCAAGGCGGAATGCCTCGAGGCTACGCCTCGGCCACCTAAGGCGCACGCCTCACTAGGCTGGACCAAGGCGCATGCCTCAAGGCTAAATGGTACCGCCTCGCCTCGAGGCATACGCCTCGACTGCCTCGAGGCTAGTTTTTTCAAACCATGCTTTTGAGTTCAATAAGAGAGATTTATATAACATACTATATTTGCAAGCTTCCAGTTGCATCCAGGGAATCAAATGGTGGATATGCATGTGGATATTGCATATCCATGAAAACATATACATACAAATGTTAACTTCAATATTACAATAGAATTTGAATACTATATATTAAAAATTAATGAAGATTACAAAGAGGATAAGAGGACATTGGACAACGAAGAGATGAGTGAAGAGTAAGTCGGGGTTGTTAGGCTAAGAATAATTTTTAATATTTTTATTTAAATTTATTGTAGTTTTGTAAACATTAATATATAAGGTCTTATAATGTATACTATAAATATATACTTCACCAATATATTGTAGGGATTTTTACACGTGCCTATGCAAACTTTACCAATAATTCTTGTGCCCATTCCTTTTTCAAATTTACACAACCCATGGAAACATTTGTATTTATGTTTGTGCCCATATCATTAACGTCCATGGGGCAAACTGTTAGAGTTGAAGGAACTGTCAAAGGACTAAAAAATAGTAAAATAGAATTTATAAAACAATCCCTAAGTGATTTAATTTATTGATTCTTCTAATTTTTCCTTTTTTTTTCTACATCCATCAGCTACCTTCTCTCTTTTTTCCACCACACCTCATAACATCCCGACCTAACCAATGTCAAAGGACTAAAAAAATAGTATTTATAAAACAATCTCTAAGTGATTTAATTTACTGATTCTTCTTGCTTTTCCTTTCCTTCTACATCCATCAGCTACCTTCTCTCGTTTTTTTCCACCACATCTCTTAACATCCCGACCTCACCAATGTCCTCAGCATGCCTGACCTCTTGGAAACCTCTTCTTCAACATTCCCACCTCATCCTGACCCCCTCGAGACACCCCCTCCTCCCTAACCTCTCCAAAGCCCCAAGTAGCAAGGGGCATAAATCTGCGGCAGATGTTAAATAAAAACATGGAAAAAGTTAATCCGGTGAGATGGAAACACGGAGGTCAATGTAATGTAAGAATCTGAATCCCGATAAGTAGGACACTGCTACTTATGCGTTAGTTGATAAATGAGGAATCTAACTCAGGGAAAAATCAAAATGTTTAAAGGCTCAAAATTGACTTTCAGTAGTAGAAGATGATAGGTTGAATGGGGATGACAAAATGAAACACTTCAGAAGGTACTTGTGGTTGAATTATCTGTCAATAATTTTTATGTAATATAAAAATGTTAAAAGGATCGTTAATATTTAACATGCTTTATTAACACCATAGAATGGTGAAGATAGATCTTCATGGTCGTCTTATCATCTTTTTGTAGAAAATTAATTGCAGTATCACTTAAACTAAGGTGCCCTATATTGCTTTTTGACAAAAATGCTTGCTTAACAAGGTCAGGTATGTCTAGGGCTGGCTATCGAGCCCAACGAGACGAGCCAGCCCCTGGCTCGGGCTCGTTCGAGCCCAACCGAGCTGGCTCGAGCTCGGGCTCGATGAGCTCGAGCCCTTATCGAGCTAGCTCGGGCTCGATAAGGTTGCCGAGCCCCTTATCGAGCCCGAGCTCCTTATCGAGCCTCGTCTGAGCTCGATCCCAAGTCAAGCTCGTTAAGGAAAATGGGTACTTTTTGGTGGAAAAATGTTTTGTGCTGGTTCGAACTCGAGACCTGCTCTATCAATGACTTGTTCCTTACCAATAGACCACTATACAAGTTGTGTATGTAGAGATAGTTTCTGCTATTATTATATTTTTGTGTACCTTGTTTTCTATTTCTCTCTTCTATTTAGACATCCATGTAATTTACCCTTACGGCCTCTCCCTATATAAGAGAGCCTAGGGTTTTCTTATCAATATAACGAAGACTCCTTTCTTCTGACATGGTATCAGAGCCGCCTTAGGGCTCTCCTCCCTTCCCCACCCGCCGCCCCTCCTCTTCTCTCGTCTAGCCGCACTCCCAACGGCGGCTCCCGGCCGCTGCACCTCCGAGCGGCCCCCTCCGCTGCCGCTGCACCACCCAGCGGCTCCCAGCCGCACACGTCAGCGGCCCCGCTGCCCTAGCGCCCCCCCCCCCGCAGCCCTAGCGACCCCTTCTGCCACATCCAGCCGCCCCAGCGGCCCTTCGAGCCCCAGCCGCCCCTGCGGCCCTTGGCGCCCCAGCGGCACCCCCCTCTGCCGCCGCAGGGCTTCCATAGCCTCCAGCAGTCCATAGGCGTCGTTTTCGAGGCGATTCAAGGGCTGTAAGCTTCCTTCGAGGCGTGCCCTAGACCCCTCTTCCTCCGGTTTATGAATTTGAGTGCGTAAAAGTCTACACACGTACTCAAATCCAATGCAGTTGGTGTAGACATTCATCACAGTGTCTATTATCCCCTCGTCTTCTTCGAGCAGCAGTATGTCAGAATCGAAAGTCGATTTGCCCTCCACCGGCGCATTCAAAGGTCCGACGCCAATAGTGAAGATGGACGGGTCTAACTATGAGCTATGGGCTATGCAGTTCATGAGTCTCATGAAATCAAATGGTAAGAAACACATTCTTACCGAGGATGAGCCTGCGGAGAAGACAGGGATCTATGCCTCATGGGAGGCCGATGATGCTTACGCAAAAGTATGGTTGTCTGGTACGTTGACGATGGAGATAGCTAATGATGTCCTCCATCAGCCCACTGCTAAGGCGATGTGGGACATCCTTGCCGCTACATATTCGCAGGTGCGAAATGAGACAAAGATGTTGCAGCTTCAACATGACATCTTTACGATGAAGCAGGCCGGCAGACCTCTCCATTCTCTATACACATCCCTAAGAGGGATGTTCGAGAAGCTTTACAGTACCATTCCTCTGACTGCTACTCCGGAGCAGCAGAAGACGTTCCGGAACGCCACCATGGTGGGCGTTCTACTTGCTGCCCTCGATCCTGAGTATGATGCTGCACGGTCACAGATTTTAGCAGATGCAGTCATTCCTCCAGTGGAGGATGTCTATAGGAGGCTCAGTCGTATTCCAGTTTCATCCAGCTCTTCTACTCCACCCCCATCTGCGATGGCAGCTTCGCGGGGGAGAGGTGGACCACCTTCTGGGCGTGGTCGTGGACGTGGCCGTGGACCTCCAGGAAGAGGCGGTCGAGCCATTCAGATGTGCTCGTATTGTCACAGAACTGGACACTCAGAGGAGACATGCTACTCAAAGCATGGGTTCCCAGCATCGGCACGGGTTGCAGAGCATTCACAGTCTCCATTACCGTCTACGGCAGATCATAGATTTGACGAACTCGTGGCCCGTCTCCATGATGTTATGCCACATTCTTCTGGTGATTCATCTGGTGGCTCTTCAGATATTGCTGCCACAGCCTCTGCCAGTTCATCCGCCGCAGCCAGTTCTTCAGGTAGATCATCAGCCCTCATACCTTCACATGATATATCTGACTGGGTTATAGATTCAGGAGCTACACATCATCTCTGTCGAGATAGAGGAAGAATACAGGCCTACATGGCTATTCCTCCAGGTCGCTCAGTACAGATAGCAGATGGTTCCCACTCACCCCTTGTTGGCCAGGGGGAGGTTTTCTTATCCTCCACTATGCAGCTACAGAATGTTTTACATGCCCCTGAGTTCTCACTGAATTTGCTGTCTATTAGTCAGATTACAAGGGATTTGAATTGTCGTGCTATATTTGACCCGTCTTCTCTCATTTTTTAGGACATACTCACGGGCAAGGTGATTGGCTGTGGCTCTGAGCAGAACGGTCTATATCGGCTGGTTCGGGAATCCTATGCTGGCATCTCCACTCACTCAGCTGGACCAGTCTCACCTTACATTTGGCATCTTCGTTTTGGTCACCTTCCGCTCCAGAAGATGCGCCATCTTCTGCCCCAGATCTCTCCAAGTTCGTCGTTATGTTGTGAAACATGTCAGTTAGGAAAGCATCACAGGTCGAGCTTTCCAGGTCGTCAGAGTCGGAGCAGTAGCTCCCCTTTTGAGTTGTTACATATAGATATATGGGGTCCGAGTCGTGTTCCCGATCACCAGGGGCACAGGTTTTATCTTGTGGTAGTAGATGATTTTTCTCGTGTCTCTTGGGTTTTTCTTCTGAAGAATAAGTCTGAAGCAGGAGATGTTATCAAAAATTTGATTAATGAAGTGCAGAATGTTTTCTCTTCATCAGTCAAATATGTTCGGACTGATAATGCCCTGGAATTTTGTACGCGTTCTCTTTCTCAATTTCTGTCATTGAAGGGTATTTTTCATCAAACCACCTGTGCATATACGTCCCAACAAAATGGTGTGGCGGAAAGAAAGCATCGCCATCTCTTGGATATCACTCGTACCTTGTTGATTCAAAGTTGTGCTCCTATTTCTTTCTGGGGGAATGCTGTCCTTACTGCATGCTATCTGGTCAATAGAATGCCGTCCTCTGTCCTTGGAGAGAAGATACCCATTTCACTTATTTTTCCGGACAAGGAGCTATTCATTCTCACTGCCACCACGTGTCTTCGGCGCTGTGGCGTTTGTCCATCGTTTATCTCCTGGACTTGACAAGCTCTCTCCAAGAGCAGTCAAGTGCGTCTTTGTTGGGTATTCCAGAACCCAGAAGGGATACCGGTGTTATGATCCTACAACCAACAGGTACTTTGTTAGTGCGGATGTCACTTTCTTCGAGTCGGTTATGTATTTCTCACGAGCTGGGGACAGAATGGAACCATCCACCACCACTGATGATATTTTGGTTCCACCACCACCTACTTGTTTGTCACCTGACTCGTCTCCTGTGTCAGTTCCTATGCCAGCACCACCGCCACCACCACCTCCACCTCCACCCATTCCACGGCGAATCATATCACCATTTCCTAACCACTATACGCGTCGGTCAGGTCCCGCTCAGGCAGCTCATGAGCCAATCACTACGCCTCAGGTATGTTCAGATGATGTTACTAATGACAGGCAGGTTTGGTACATATGCAGGATGACTCCTCACAGGCGGACCCTGATGATGATCTTGATGTTCCGATTGCTATTCGGAAACAGAGACGACAGTGTGCATCCTATCCACTTGCTTCACAGGTTTCCTTTCACCGACTCACAGGTGATTTCCAGAAGTTTGCCACAGCTTTGTCTACCGTGGACATACCACGGACATACCAGGAAGCCTTGAAGAGTGAATGCTGGAGATTAGCTATGGAAGAAGAAATGGGGGCCTTGCAGTCCCGTGGCACATGGTCTTTGGTCCCTGCACCTCCTGATGCATCCGTTGTAAGCTGCAAATGGGTCTTCACAGTCAAATATCACGCAGATGGCACATTGGATAGGTACAAAGCACGCTTGGTCGCCCGTGGATTTACACAGACATATGGCGTTGATTACATGGATACATTCTCTCCAGTGGCGAGACACTCGACTCTCCGTATCCTCCTGTCTGTTGCAGTGGTTCGTGACTGGAGCATTTCTCAGCTAGATGTCAAGAATGCATTTCTGTACGGGGACTTACAGGAGGAAGTCTACATGCAGCAGCCACCCGGGTTTACTGCTGAGGGGGAGAAGCATATGGTCTGTAGACTTCACAAGGCTATATATGGCCTTAAACAGAGTCCACGAGCGTGGTTCCAGAAGCTGTCCAACCTAATTGAACACCAGGGATTCAAGAGGTCCAATGCTGATCATTCGTTGTTCGTCCAGAAGTCCTCGGGAGGTACGGTTGTCATAATGGTCTATGTGGATGATATTCTAGTTACAGGAGACGATATTCAGGGCATAGCGAGGGCGAAGGCATTCCTAGGTCGTCAGTTTGTTACAAAGGATCTTGGAACCCTAAGATATTTTCTGGGGTTGGAATTTGCAAGGAATGCACACGGTTTGGTGATGACACAAAGGAAGTACATTACAGACTTCCTGGTTGAGACTGGTATGGATGGTTGCAAACCATCAAGCATCCCCATGGACCCCAGCATGAAGTTATATGATGGTGATACTGATGAAGTGGATAAGAGGAGATATAGAGAGATGGTGGGAAAACTCCTCTACATTACTATAACCCGTCCAGACATTGCATTTGCAGTTAGCCGGGTGAGTCAGTTTATGGAGCAGCCCAGACAGGTTCACATGGATGCTATACACATGATACTGAGGTATCTGAAGTATACTCCTGGATTAGGGCTACTATTCAGAAAGGGTGCAGACTTATCCATCTCAGCGTGTGCAGACGCAGATTATGCAGGATGCCCTAAGGATAGAAAATCAACCTCAGGGTTTGCAGTCTTTGTTGGAGTCTCTCTGGTTTCTTGGAAAAGCAAGAAACAAACGGTGGTGGCAAGATCCAGTGCGGAATCCGAATACAGGGCAATGGCCCAAGCCAGCACGAAAATGATGTGGGTTCGCTCCGTATTAGAAGATCTACATGTAGCAGTACCTCTACCTATGAAGCTTCAGTGTGACAATCAGGCAGCATTGTTCATTGCCAACAATCCAGCTTTTCATGAGAGGACCAAGCATATTGAAGTTGACTGCCATTACACTAGGGACCTGATCCAGAGAGGATTGATATCCACGACCCATGTTAGCTCAGGAGATCAGACTGCCGATGTATTCACCAAGCCATTGCTCAGAGGACCTTTCCAGAGATGTTCATCCAAGCTGAGCATGATCGACATCTATGCTCCACCTTGAGGGGGAGTGTAGAGATAGTTTCTGCTATTATTATATGTTTATGTACCTTGTTTTCTATTTCTCTCTTCTATTTAGACATCCATGTAATTTACCCTTACGGCCTCTCCCTATATAAGAGAGCCTAGGGTTTTCTTATCAATATAACGAAGACTCCTTTCTTCTGACAGTGTATAATTTTATTTTGTTTGTATTATATATAATATATAAATAATATATGTATATATATATATATTCCTTATCGAGCCCCTTATTGAGTTATCGAGCCGAGCAAGGCTTGACTCGAGCTCGGCTCGTTAAGCTATCGAGCCCAAAATTCTGGCTCGGGCTCAGCTCAATAGCCTAATGAGCCGGGCTCACGAGCCTTTATGGAGCCGAGCCCGAGCATGGCTCATCGAGCCGTGACTCAATAGCCAACCCTAGGTATGTCCTTATAATAATTCATTTATTGCTAATCTATCTCCATTGAAAAGTTTGCTTGCATATAAAATTATTAAAAATGAACCTATCTTCATGGAAAAATTTGCTTGCATATAAAATTATTAAAAATGAACGAAAAAATGAGCCATTGAAATGATCTGGAATATTTGAAATAAAAGGTTATTGACCGATATCCTGAAACTATAGAGAAAATAAGAAATCAATTTGCTAATACAAAAAAATGATTTACGCAAAAAAGGCAAAGCGGCAAAGACTTCTCCCACTTTAAGTAGGGATGTTGAAAGATTTGACTATTTTTTATGCTGGTTGTGGGCTATCTAACACAATCCCCCGAGGAGGGATTTGAACCCTGATCTTTTGGATGGTAGGTACACTGCACTACCGCTAGAAATGATTTATGCAGTTTTGCAAAATTTGGAAGAAGCTTACAATTTCTCTATGCTTAGGAATGTTAATTTAAGTTTGAAGGATTAAATACTCGAAACTTTCATTTATCCATATGTTGATGTAAACTTAATGAAACTAATCAACAGATCTGGGGGGTACATTGGTGTGGTTGTCTATTTAGACGGACAATCTTATCTGCACTGTATTGAAATAGTAAAATGTAAAATTTATGCATAACTAAATGCATACATCATTTATCTTTCTCTCTCTCTCTTCCTTTCCCTCCTCTTACATGTCCCTGCTGTCCCGGTCCTCGACGTCCACGATACTTCCTGACCTCCCTGTCATTCTCGCCGTTCTTGAACTCCCTTCTCCTCAACCTCCCTTGAGCCTTAGCATTTTTAATGAAAACTTATCAACACCAGGATGTATGAGCATGGTAATGTCTATTCACATCAAGCTTTGGAAACTTATTTTATAAAAAAAGTATGATTTGAATGCGGCAATGGTTTCATGGTCGGGGAGGATTGGAGGAATGAGATGTCAGGGTTGGTCGAACCCCTTAGCAACTCATTGGACGTTTGTTGCAATATTTGATGTTTAGGAGCATGGTTGTCCAGTAGGATTTCTTTTTTAGTCATGTTTTCTTTCAGATGATACCCCATAGAGTCAGCAAAAAATAAAGAAGCTAGATCATAATTGTAGATTTTAAGTGTAATTGCAAAACACTCCTGCTAAATAAATCCGAACACAAAATATAGTAGGCCCACGGCCCACTTACACAGTCGGGAAAAAGTACCAGTTCTAGTAAAATATGCCAGAAGGTGGAAAAGCCTAAGGATGATACTAAGTTTAGTAGTCAGACTTATCCAATCTTTATTAATATTTAATTGAAGCAGCAAGCGAATCCACATGCTTTATTGATTGCTTGATTAGATTGAGCATCCAAGAAGGGGGATGGACTCTAAGGTATACATTTTACCCTTATTTATCTATTTATTAATTATATTCTATTATATTTAAAGCATAAAAAACATTTGATATGTTCCTGAATAAGATAAACAATTTGACGGGATCAGGCAAGGGGTGGACTGTAGGTTTTATTCTGTGGTTAAAAGAAATTGTATCATAGTCCATTTAAAGTAACAATCTATTTGGAATTATACATATAATGTTTCTGCTAAGCAGATAAGAAATTATTTTGCGATCATCAATTTGATACCTCTCTTGAACCACTTAAATTTCTCAGTCCTGACCCTGGGAATGCTCTCGAAGAAAAAGATGCTGTGGAGCCCATAAAGAAAATCATTACTGAAGAATTCGAGCAGCAGGTTGATATTGATTCCCCTGATGAAGAAAAGCATGATCCTTTTGAACTGATATTTGAAAAGTCAGATGATCAGCAAACCTCTCCTGATGTGTTCCCCAATGATGTAAAGGTGGATAATAATAGTGAAGGAAAGGCAGGTAGCTCCAGTGATAGTGGAAGTGATAGTGATAGTGAAAGTGAGAGCAGTGATAGTGGAAGTGATAGTGGAAGTCAAAGCAAGAGCCCAGCTGGCTCTGGCAGCGCAAGCAGTAGTGACAGCGAGAGTGATGGATCCTCTAGTAGCAAAGAAAGTGATGACGTGGAAGTTAATATCACTACAAGTGACGATGAGGCAGATGAGGTGAACAATAAATCCTCAGCTGCCAAACTAAAGTCATCTGCCTCATCTGAAGCTTGGAGAACGTATGAGCCAAACGGCCAAAATGGCTTAATTGGAGGTGATAAGGATGATGCCATTGTTTTATCATCATATCATTCGCCTTTTCCTGAAAGGAACTTTGATGGGGCTCAGATCCTTGAAAAATTCAAGGATGTACCTTCTGTTAATACTTTTGGATCTTCTGGAAACCCTGTTAGTAGAACTGCAGATAGTATCGGGAATGCTGACACTAAAAATAATTTAGCACAATTCAATGAGTCGACGCCATTGATTGCCGTCAATCAGAAACGTTCAGTTAATGATCGAGTGGATTCTGACTGGGGTCTGAAAAAAAACACAGAGAATCAACATGTGTTCCCTGGTAGGGAAAGACCGGTTATGTCAAAGGATGTTTCTGATCATGAGCAACCTCAGGTTTCCGAAAGAACACCAAAGTCAAGATTTAAACGTCTTCCTGAAAGTGCCAACATCATGGAGAAGGTTGAAAATATCAAGAAAACAAAGCCTTTCGATGCATCGATGGAACAGAGGAAGGATCATGATACATCTGAATTACAAATGGCGTCCAGCAAATATGAGCTCACTCAATTCAGTGGCAGTGCCAAGAATATGACCAACAACGCCATCAAAGATAGTAGTGTGATCAATGATATGCAGAAGGAAGGTAGTTCTGTTGTGCACGAGAGATTTAATGTATATTCAAATATGCCGATAAAGGGGCCTAGTCCTGATTTTCAAAATGGTATAGATTTAGATGCTCAAGAAATGAGCAGAAGACCTGGTGATTTTAGCGGAAGGAGAAAATCATTCAGCAAGGAGGCATCTGATAGATTTTCCGATAGCTTTGAGCCAGGTGCCAAATATAGTGAGAGATCTACTGCATACCCCGAGGAGTCGGAACCTTCCAGTTTTAAAAATATGTTACATAAAGATAAGTTTTCAATTGGAAAGGATAGGTATGGGAGAGATAGCCGAGATGAAATGCAAGATTTGGGTGAGAAATATACTTCGGTCTCCACAAGGGACAGTAATTTAGGAAATAGACCATCTTTTCATGACACAGTTACTAGGAAATCTGGTATGCAAGCCAGAAATCAGAATGATGACATTTTGGCCTCCAATATGCAAAAATCTGAAATGGATAAGCAAAAACCTGACGTGGACAAGAGGATGGGTGCTAGTGGAAAGGGCAGCATATTAAAAAGAGAACTTTCAGATCTTGAGTTGGGTGAATTTCGGGAACCAACTAATTCAGAGTGCTTACATGCAAGTAAAAGAACTTTGGAGAGAAAAGGTTCTTTCAAGATATCTGAGAACAGAGTAAACACCGATGATGATGTTCAATCTGACTTGGGTAAGAAAAAGAACACTCCTGATGTTGCATATGAATTGAAAAAGCAATCTCCTATTTCTGATAATCGGAATAAGAGCAGCCAAGAAGCATTGCCTAGGAAAATGTCCGAATCTTCTGTGAAGCCTCAGCATCGAGCTCCTGCATCTCAATCTCAGCAGTTTCGGAGATTTGAACAAGCAGATTCTGATCCTAAATCTCATTTCGATAGACATTCTGATCCACCTCGGAGGGAGGAAACCAGAGGAAACCATCGGAAAACCCCGGCTAGTGGTTCAGACATGCATCCTGAAGGAGGGTCCAGATTTGTTACCGAACATATGCAGCAGAATGATTTAAGGCATTATGATGCAAGGGAGTCTACAGATAGGAAAAATGATGGATTTAGAAGGGATGCCGATTCCAGTGCAGACAGAATGGAAGATACTGAAGACAAAGCCGTCTTGTTATTCTCAAAATATGAAAAAGATGAACCGGATCTCAGGGGTCCAATCAGAGATTACTCCCAGTTAGTCCTTCAACTTTCTTCTTATTCATTGTTTCTGTAGAGACTACTCATTATTTATATGTTGAGTTTGCACCATAATAAACTCACTTAAAAACACTCCTAGCTGTCATGCTTTGGTATTTCATTCTTTTCTTCAGTAAGTCTTGGTGCCGACATCATGCTACCTCAGACCTTTTTGAAATGTTTGACTATAGCTCATACTGATTTTTTGCATGCATCAGATATAAAGAATATGTGCAAGAGTTTGAGGAGAAGTACAAATGCTACCTTTGTCTTAATGACTTTATGGAGAGATCACGGTAATGTTGAATAATAGCCTTTTATTTGTTGAAGTACCTTTTTTTCGTGATTTCGAAAGTTTTTTTTACTTTTGTAATAATTATGGGTTTGCCCATATTCATGCAAGGGGTAATATATATGTTATGCAGTGCCGAGTTCTTGAAAATTGGTGGCAACTATCCGGAGCTTGCCAAGCGAAAAGATAAGAAGGCCTATGGTGAATGCTGCAAAAGAATATTAAATTTCTGTCACAAGTACAAGATGGTATTTTAGTTATTTCACTCTCTTTGGTCGTTGATATGGAAACATTGGTCTTATACTCTTACCTAAGTAGAATAGCAGATGTAGGCAACCTATTGATGTAGCAGATGCATTTTATAAATTGATGCTTGATTTTTTTGGTTGATTTGGAAATGGGCATTGGTAAGATATTATATCAATATATGTTGACAATAGATGGCATCCAGTGATTAGAAAATATGCAGCCAAACTTATAGCTCCAAATTGCTGTTAAACTGCATCTCTCTATGATCTATCCATGTAATTTATGATGAAATCCTCGTGTCATGTTCTTATTGATAGTAATAGAAGAAATAAAAGAATTTTTCCCTAAATATAAAATTAAATATGATTTGCAACAAATCACTTTAATTATTTGAGACATCAAGAGGTACTGGAGGACCTAATTAGCCTGACCTAGTCTGTTTTCATTGCTGGTTCTATACTGGACCATTATGTTGTGGCTTCTGATATCATTGTACTGGAGAGATGTAAGACGAAAGTGGTACTTTGGAAGGTTGATTTCGCGAAGGCATACAATATCTGAATTGGTCTTTTTTGAGGAGAGTGTTGGTGAAGAGAGGTTTCCTTTTTATTTTGGGTGGCTTGGTGAATAAATGTGCATAGTGACTGGACTTTTCTGTCTGTGCTTGTGGAAGGTCATCTAGAGGGTGATTGGATTCTGGGGCGTCTGGTGAAACGAGAGGACCTTTGTCAGTCAAAGGGGGAAATTTAATAAAATGTCATGAATCTAAATATGTTTAATGAATGGGTTAAAGATCATTGGTAGGACTGAGAACCTTTGTGGAAGTGTGCTGGAGGCATGCTATGTTAGGAACTTGTTCGTGGTGGAGAGGGTTTGATCCTCCAGAGGAGCTTCCAATTTTTTTGGAGGGAGTTCTTTCTTTATTACATAGGACAACACCTTTGCTGCGAAGGTTGGGTGATGGTGTGACTTCAAGTTCAAGTTGGGGGTCTGGTCTAGAGATATGGGGTCTTCTTGGTGGAGGTTTTTCCTCAACTATTTCAGATGATGGTGGGCCTTTGTTTTCCCAATAGTAGGACACAGTAGTTTGACTACCATGATTTGTTTCCCCTCTATTGATTCAGATGATGTAGGATTTTATGACAGGGGACGTGATGCTGACAAAAGGAGCGGTGGACTCCTGGATGTGGTGAGACAATGGCTTTCCACTTTGAAATGCTTACAATTGTTGCAAGATTGTCGCAGCATTCTTGACCTGGACCTTCTCATGGACTGCTGGTTGGGTTGAACTAATATCTCCTTCAAGTTGAGTGTATTTCCTTGGTTGCTGAGGAAACCTGTTAGGAAGGTTTTCAGAAGTAGGTGGAGTGCTGTGCTTGACAAGACTTGCCAATTTATGGGGCTGATGAGGATGCGGGCCACATCTTTTTCCTTTGCCCAATGTCTTCCCTGGTTGGGGATGGATTGGACGGACATCACCGGTTATAATGGCTATTGGACAGCTTTAAAATCAGAAGTTTGGGATGTGGGTGTCTTACCTATTCATAACGCATCATGATAGGTGCCTACCCATGGCTGATTTGTGGGGGCAATTTGAGAACAAATGAATGTTTGTGTTCAAGAATGTACTTGGGCATGCTGGAGCCCTCTTGGAATACTGGTGTTTATAAATACTTATTTTATTATTAATATACTTTTTGGATGGCCCTCTAAAGGAGGCCCATCCCACCGTTTCTCAAAAAAAAAAAAAAGAATGAGAGATACTATATTGAGTATGTGGTTTGTAGTTATAAGAACATATACGAGGCCTGGGTGCATTCTTGTGTATAGGTGTGGGGAAGCTTATGATGTAACTTGAATTTTTTAATGAATGGAACCTTTCTAGAATAAAATTGATAGTTACATGAAAATTTGATGCATCGTTTATCATCTCATGCTGCAGCGTTTTGCCTTCAAGAATCTTCTGTAAACTGAATTCAAGTTAGTTTTCTCAAAGAGAGTTAGAACTTCTGGATGTTATTCTAGAAAATTTCGCATAATAATAGAGGATCATGGTACTTCTACAAGCTGTGACGGGAAGTGCAGCATTCTGCAATTCTGCTTGCATTTTTCGAGGCTGAAGGGCACACTGAGCTCAATATCTATGCGTGCATCTTCGTATAAACTTCCATAATCATTCAAACTTTTCTATCTAATTTAGGTCTCCTATATATATTTTATCTTTCCATGGAACTTTATTTGAAAAGCCTTGTTCTGTGGAACCTGCTTTACATACTGTCATTCTTTGCTATCCGAAGTTGTACCTGTATGACAACGTCTCTACAAGTAACATTTCATATTTTCATATAAACCTTCTGGTTTGTAGTACTGATATCTTGGATGTGCTTTGATGACCATTCTTGCTCTTCCTGAGCTTATACGAACTGCTGGTGGCTGTCATATTTCTGTAGAGTTTATTTTGGATGAACCTGTCCGTTCCATTTTTGGAACTGAGCTTGCATTAACTTTTTTTAATCTGATGCAGAGGGATGAGCGTATAAAGAAAACGTTTGTTTTGCTTCATGAGGAACTCAAGGTATTTTTATGTTTCTTCCTTCTTGGATTTGGTTTGAGTCTTTCTTCTGTCATCCTCTCTTACATCTTGAACCACCATCCAGACTCTCAAACAGCGGATAAAGGAGTTTGCAGTAGAATATTCAAAGGACTGAATCCTTACTGTCCTCAGTATGTACATGATTGTACAACCGATCTATATGCCCGGTTTTGATTCGGTGTATTGAATAACTTCCATCCAATCCACCTACATGTCTTCTGAACAACTTCAGTTCAATCCAGGTTGATCATGTTACCGGTTGTTCCCAGAAACACAAGGTGCCAGGCTCTTGCAAGAGTAATTATGCATTACTTGACGAAGGACCGCATGATGCTGACATATATTGGATAATCTATCTATTGCCCAAGAATAATCTATCTATTGCTTAAGGGTTCGATCAGCGAAGAGGACATGTAAGTAGGTTTCGTGAGTGTGATAGACTCATGCTTTCTTTCTTCGGATTGGCATGGAAGAATGCTCTCTATTTGGCTAACATCCGAGCTAAAGGCTTCGCCGTGACACATTTTGCTGAATTCAGTCAGATGAAGTGTCGGGTCGTTGTTGGAAATGATATTAGGTCTTTCTATGAGGAGAATAAATTCCCATGTAAATATATATTTCCCAAGCTGGTGGTCAGCGGAGCCTCGTTTTGATGGGCTCTGTTTTACATCTTATTTACATGTGGAGTGCCTTCAATGTGCTTTCGAATAAAATGTACAGCATTCTCCAATTTTTTGGGGGTCTGATCTGCTGGCAGCCATTTGTTTTTAATTAATAGGCAAATTCTTTCCCCCGTTTCACTCTTTTTCAGAGGTTCCCTTGTGATCATCAGGAGTCATTGTTCTGTTTGGGATTAAATGCTGAATGATGCTTCTTATGTATAGATGTATGAATGATAGAATGCTATAAATGTGTAAATGCAGGCGTTTGTTACGATTCTACCTCAATTTTTGTCTCTTAGGTTCATGGAACATGGTTTCATCACCTAGGATCCGGCACCATCTCCTTTGAGTGCTCGATTTATCTCTAGCCATCATGCACTTCGAGCTTGATTGCTTGGAGGTCATTTTATTATCGCTAGAATGCTTAAGAAAGAGCAGTGTTCTTCCAAGTTTAGCAGATGTCAGATGCATGGAAGATTGAGATCCAACCAATTGATCCAATCCACGCTATAACTTCTATCAAGTGCCCCCTGCAGGGTTCAAGATTGCAACTTAAGCTAGCAGCCAAGCTGATCACGTGCGTAGAAGCACGTGAGAGGCAATTTATATAGCGACTCTAGATAGGTTCACTAATTTCAGAGTGCCGAAAATGTTTTTAAAAATTGCTCGAAGATCCCTGCGAGGGCCAGTTTTGTTACAGAATTGAACTATTTTTTGCGCACTTCTAGCAGTGATTACTTGTCCTGATTTTTGGGCCCATGTACATCACTAGTGTGCATACCCGCGCTTCGCGGCGTAATTTTTTTTTTTGTAAAATTTTAAAGGCATATATATATAATCTGAAGAATGATTATGAAACATGATGGGTGAAAATCGAGCCTTAAAATACCACAAAAATTTTGAAGAATCAAGGAGGTTATATAATATAAAAGAAGAAATAATGAAAGACTTAGAAGAAGTGGTTAGAACAAATCTATTGATGTAATGCTTATATGGCATAATTTAGGTTAAATTGATAGAGAAAATACAATTAAGAGGCCGGACACAAAAGTGTAGATGGAAATTCGGGATAAATAATCATGATTGTATTTTTACTCCTTAGTTCTAATGTAGTTGTTCTTCATCAGACATTTCATTCCTGGAAGTAAAAGTTATATTTTAAGAAGGATGGAAGATAAGAAAGGAAGATAAGTTGTGCTTTAATAAGAAAAATGAGTAATGATAGAAGTGAAAGAAAATCAGAGGAAGTGGAAGAATAAAAGTTCAAATATTGAATGTATACGTTGCTTTATACATGTCATTATAATTGAATTGTAAATTTTGATAGGAATCACTAAGGAATTAATAGGAATGCATTACATGATCGTAAATGAAACAAATGAAAATTTATTTTCTCCCTTGGAAGTAAATATGTGAAATTGAATTTAACTAAAAAAGCACAATACTTTTACCATTATATTGTCAAAGAAATAGTCAAAATATTATAAGTTCAACATACATCAATAATTATATATAAAATAATTAATATTTTTATTATTAGCATATAAACATGTGATTCAATACAGTAGATCTTTTATCTCAATTGTATCATATATTTTTTTATTATTCACATATACGTATTCATAATCTTGAACTTTTGGTTATTTTGCTAAAAATAAATATAATAACAGTATTTACATTTTTTCATTAATGCTCATATTTATGAAATTTGTCATTATTGATTTTAGATATTTCTATAATACCATTATATTGATTTTAAAACTTGTTTTTAAAATGAAGTGATTTCACCAAATCATTTTAACTCATGTATTTGCAAAATAATCCATAAACTTAAATTATTTATTAAACTTTCAAATATTTAATACTTATATATATGTATTAAGTTTTATAATAATAAATTAATTATGGATTATAGATGATTTGGAATTTATTATCATATATCAAAAACTAATTTAAAAATATTACAAAAGAATTATACTCATGAGATAGAATCGTTTAAATTATTTTATTCAGAAAGATTCACTTGATATGAAAAAAATCTATTATTTAAAAATAACTACAGATGAATGGTGTCAAAAGTAGTTTTAAAAATTAATATTCAATGTTCTTAAGATAGCATATTCAAATGTAAAATAATAGTTTTCAAAAAGAAAATTCAAATCTATATTTTTTAAATATTATAAAGAATATAATAGTATATCTTTTACCTATATTTAGTTAATGTTAATAGAGGTCTAAATTTAGAAAGAAGAAATGAGAAGACAAAATGGGAATAGGGGCAGTGCATTGGGGTAATCTAGGGGAGAGAGTGAATAAGAGAGTGAGGGAGATATCCATAGTGGAAGAGGTGGGAGTGCATTGGGGTAATCTAGGGGAGAGAGTGAATAAGAGAGTGAGGGAGATATCCATAGTGGAAGAGGTGGGAGGAGCAGGGAGAGAGGGTAGTGCAATGGGAGAAAGAGGGGGGCTTTGCCACATGTAAGGCTTTGAGGTGAATGAGGGGAAAACCCACTAATAGTGTGGGTTATAGATTTTCAACGCTTTTGTAGCATATTGCTAGCTACCCTAGTTTTGATTTGAAATTGACTTTTTGTAATTTTATCGAGGATTTGATTTTCTATGACTTTCAAAGTTCGCATTTTGATTTGGTGATTCGTGAGTGTTTTAAAGTTTCTTAATCACCTGATTCTCTCACCAAAATCCACGCTCAATTCAACACTTCACATTGACATTACTATATGGTAAATCAATTTCAAAATATTTCTTTTCTTTGATTTCAAAACTAAAAATCAAATAAAAATAATAAAACTCCAAAACCTTTAAAAAAAAGATCAAAAATTGTTTTCAAAACCCATAAAATATTGAGTATATAGTAACTAGTGCTGTATAATATTCTCCTCACCTTTTTGTTTCAAAAATAATAGAGTTTTCTTACAACATAAAAACATGCATCAAAATAGAACAAACACATTTCTCATCCTGAGATTGTCCTACTTTTACATAATTTTTTAAAATACCAAAGATCAAGTTGCACAGACACGTACGTTTTGGGGGCGATTTCATATATTTAATTGAGTGGGATATGCTTCATTATCTATAATAAAAAAATAGTTTGCATTCCAAGAAACTTTGTTTAAGGTACTTTAAAATAAAAGGATCTGATTGCTATCTAATTCGAAAGTTAGTTCCCTTTCTAACTTGCAAAATATGAGGCACACAACCAAAATGCCTCAACTACGACGTGAGATCTTCTTTCTACTTTCATCATATCACAATAATAAGAGAAAATGCAATTACAATGAAAGAAGAATATGAAGCTCTTTCCTCATTGCAATTCCAACTTGCATTACCAATGATTTGATTTTTAATAACCCATGCTACCATCTCGAAGGTCTGCTTTGACATGTCATTTATCAAGTCAACTGTCAATGTGCATAATGCTACACTAATATGCAGTCCAAGAGCTCCCTAATTATACGAGGATCTCTTGTGGGATCTTTATGTATAGGAACCGTTTCTTTCGGTAAACGAAGTAGTTCGATCCATGTACTCTTCTATTATGGAGCTTTGACTTTGTGAAACATATTCTATGCACAAGCTATGGTGAAAGGGCCCTAAGTAATGATGGGAGACCATCAATCATCATCCAATGATACCATTCATGTAATGTCTATTCCCAGGACGATAATGCCATTTTAGTAAACATCATCGATTTATTTTCATTAAATTAAGACTAATAAATAGCATACGTAATATTTGAATCACATTCTATTCTTAGATTAATTATACGTATGACATTTAAGGTGTATATCCCCATACAACCACCATCATATATAAAGGACCACACCTTAAGTCGCTGACATATCACTCCATTATATATAATTGCATGCCATATAAATGAAATAGCATATGCATTCTGCAATCACATTATAAAATCACATTCATCCATTACTAATAACTAATCCTAAACATATTTATTTTATGTATCTGTGATTCATAATCATACATGCATACATTCACGTTAGAGACTATGTAATAAAAATACATTCTACTTTAAAACATAAAATCAAATATGAAAACACAATGAATTCGAACCCCAATTCGCAAGCTGTGATCTTCACACTAATGATCGCATCTTATAACAAAGACTCAAAAGCTATTGAAATCCCTAATACTCCATAAATATTTGATTCAATTCTAGATATTAAAATATCTCATGTATACATCACTAATTTGACTCGTGAAATACAAATAAATCAGTCATCTACTTTGTCCGATCATATTCCAACTTAGCAACAAAGGAAATCCAATTTCTTAGGTTAGAAGGATAGAATTGCACGAATAAAATCTTGCTATTCAAGAAGTCGAATTATGGAATTTATTTGCTACTTCCAACAAATTTTATTAGAAAATGATAGTATTACAAAAAAAAAGTGGCAGTGAAAGATTCTACATTGATCTACTATATTTTTTATCGAAATAAAGAGTGTACAAGAGCATATTTTGCATCCGAAACTTTCGTCAGACGTTGTTAATCTATGGAGGACTATTCGGGGTAGTGTGTAGATCATCCATACATTGTCCAAATACTAGGGTAAACATTGGCAACGCCATCTCTCTCTGAAAACATTAGTAGCACGAAAGTCTCAGAACTGCTAAACAAGAATGTTAATTAGCACCTATGAGAGACCTCCTAGGATATGAATCTGAATCCTTCGACCTAGCCTTTGATACTATTTTCAAGAAGGTCCAACTTCCAAGGTGAAGAGGCCCATCGTATATAGAATAAAAACAAAAATTTAACTACTAAACTACATGATGATAGAAACAAGCCCAAATTTATAGCTACTTGGCTTCAAGTTATTTATTTATAATGTAAACATTGAGGATTTACTTACGATTCGATACACTTTTGTATTTCTACATTGTTATAAGAACCACATGAGATCATGGATTATTCATTCTCGATGTGAGTATAGTCACTAAGAAAATAACATGATGTAAGTCCGATTCGACTGATGTTGCTCTAGCGATTTCAACGAATGAGACACTTATCTCCTACTAGAATTGAGAGCTTCATTCTCATCCATGCGTACGGTGGTCCAAGAAGGTTTCCTTATTTTGTAGGCTGTCAACATTGTCTCACGATGTCCAAGTCTCCATCAGGCATGCAATTCTACTTGGTGCAATTTTCTGATTTTTTATTTTGATTTATTTCGATTAATCAATTCTAAATTGAACAATGAAATATATGAATTAATTCATCAAATATAGGACCATTTACGGAAACAATCCTTTGTCAAATGTAAATCAAATTCACATGCCTAATCCCCATGTTAGTAAAACATGGATATCTCTATACAATTATTCTAACTCATAATTTTCCCAAATTTTGATATCCATGATAAGGATCTCCCAATCGTATTTTACTTCTTTTTGAATTGAGACTCCTAATCAACATGAGAATCTTAAACGAATTAGGACTTATAATCGAAGTGGGGCTCCTTATTGATTTGGAACTTTTTGTGAAACAACCATTGATACTTGAATATATTTTTAAGGAGATTATATAGATCATGATCCAAACTCTTTCATATCAATCTCCGACTATCTGGAATTTAATTTGGCTTGATGTGCCAACATTTAATTCAACTAGATCTCATTCATCCTACCTCTAAATGGAATCTCTAAAATCCATATTGTTCACCATATCCTCAAATAGAAGAGTCATGGTATACAATCTACTATGACCACATCAACCTCACGTATTCCTAATAGTCATGCATCCAACATATTGGAAGACTTGGATAACACATAGTACATGTTTCATATTTGTCTATCTCCTTTCAGGGTCAAGTAGAGAATTTCTCAATTGATTATAAGGCAACAACACAATTCTTACCCCTTTTAAATGTTTATTAATATTCTTGATTTCGTATCGTATAATATAAATAGGATAACCATCAGTGGAGTTCTATATTAACCTAATGTCTTAGAGTGAGCTCTCGTATTTAAATTATGAGTAAATATATATGTACAATTCCTTTGAGATATCATACATCTCATATATGCACACATTAATCGTTAGTATATAAACCTTGTCAGTCCATCAACTCATTGATCTGTCAAATATACACACTCAAATATGTAGATGTATATCTGATCGTGTTCAAAGGATAAATGTCTGCCTCATGACAATCTACAATACAATTCTTAGTATCTCAATCTCGTCAAGTCAATTCTTCAACTCAACTTATCCAACACCTCGAATTCTCCGTTCCTATTGAGAGACCTTCATTAAGAGTGTTAGATAGACATTAATCTTTGGAGAAGATTGCTATCTCTTATCAAACTGCAGATCCTTCTTGGATAATATTATATGATGCTAATTATGTCCTAGATCTAACTCCTTTAGTTAATAACTATATATAAACTTATATAATCTACAATATTTAGATCATCCATTATATGATACCCAAAGTGATTATGGTACGCATCCCTATTCGTAGAAAGGGATCTGATTAATAATGCGAACATAAATGCATCTTATTTTAGATATGAAATTATACAACTGCAGTAACAATTATAACTAAATGGCTTGTCTGGGTCTTACATGTCCAACATTTGCTACAAAAGATTAGACCACAATAAATTAATACATCTAAGTACATTAACTAAGCATAATAACAAATTTACGCAAAGAAGCTTTCAAAAAGTTAACTATTTGTTTAGTATGTAAACAAAGTAAATTAATAAGAGGAATGATGATTACATTGTATATTGATATAATATGATCAAATTATGTGAAGAACAACCTCAATATTCGACATATAATCTCCAATTGCATACAATTCACATGTTATTCATTTTATAAACACAGCGGAGAAAAACACCTTAAGGATCGATTCACATCATAAATCGACAGTTCATAGTGATATATCCGGATAAAATATTCTCAGAAATCTCAATTTACATATTATTTATGAATCATATAGTGAGATTATGTTGTTATATCAAAAATAATGATCATCCATGTTAATCACCTAAATATAACTTAAATAATTATCTATATAAACTAATCAAATCATATCTATATTTATTATAGTACGAGAAAAACTAAAACTGCATTGGGATTATATCTAGAATATTTACTCAACAACCAACACATTGGTATCCCTACATTTCATTAACATTTTTTTTGGAAAGAAAAGGGGAGTGTGGTTCTTGTAAAAATCTCATTCTATTTCCCATGTGTGGAGCCACACAAACTCTCTTTAAAATCCATGCATGGAGCCCCACATTTTGGCATCCCTTTCCCATGCAAACCCTTCCCCATAATTCCCATGCATGCATTAACTTTGTCTTTATTTGTAGGTATACAATAAACCACCCATTGCAACTATAAAAAGGAGGGAGGATCTCACGCCAAAGGCTCTTCCTCACGCACTCTCCTTGTCCGCTGCCTCACACTCTCACTCTCCCCGAAGGCTTCCCCAACATCCCTCCTCTTCCTTGACGCAGCCATCGACTCCAGCCTTCCTCTCCGCGGCCTACAGTCCTTCCAGCAGCAGACCTCTTCTCCGTGCCGTCTGCACGCCTCTACTCCCGCCTGCGGACTACTCCGCGTCCTCTTTGTGCGTCTTGCACACTACCTTCCCCGCGCACTCCAGTCCACGCACCTTCCCCGCGCAACCCGCGTGTGCGATCAGCCCACACGCCTTCGTCTCCACGCTCGTCGCCACTGCCTCCTCGCGCACGCGTCTAGCAAGCCGTGCATCCATCTCCGCCATCATCGTCATCGTCTTCATTCCGTATTCGGATAGAGAAGCATTTCTTCTCCCTATTATTTATCTCTCGCATTTTTATTCCTTTAGTTGATTTGTTTAAGTTGAATTTGAAAGCATCTTTATTTTGTAAGGTTCCTTCTCAACTCTAAGTTCTCTTCAAATATATGCATTCTAAGTTTATATTCTATTATGGTCTTTAAAAAATTGCAAGTAAATCTCATTATTCTATATTAAATTGCGATTCAACCCCCACTTCCTTACTTAGTTACATTCATACCCGTATTTGCTTACTCTCAGTTTTATGAAGTATTTTTACCGTAGATTGTATTCTCTCATAATTTTCTTTCATCGCAATAGATTAAAATTTGAATCAAGTTTGAAAGAAGAACAAAAATTGCAAGTTTGCTTAGTCCCTGTGGATACGAACCTCTACTTGCTCTATACAACTCATATTTTTTCCAACATACTTGTAGTTGTAATCTTATTTGTTTGATTGTGATTTTTCGTGGAACAACAACGACGTAGTAAAACCAACTTATTAAATCACGTAAAATCGCGTCAATATTTTGATGCTGTTGCCGGGGATTAGGCAACATTTGCAATTTTTTTATTCATTCCTAACTTATTTTCGATATTCTAATCCGTACAATTTTTTTTATTTTAGGTACTTGAACTATGAAAAAGAAAAAATGAAGATCCATGCATTTTTTCGCAAACTTGTAATTTGTTTTAAGTAGAAAAATTTTGTTATCTTAATTTCTCCCCCCTTCTCGGAAAAGCTCGCCATCAGCAGGACAAAATATTACGGATTAGCACCAGAAGTGCAGGCACTGTGAGCTTCTCTTTCTCTTAGGCATCTTAGATTTTTAAATTTCTGCATTTGTTTGTGCTTCGAATTAAATCGAAAAAATTAAAAAAAGACCTTCTTTGCATCATCTCTGTGGCCTTCTCCCTCTGATAACGTAATCCAAAGATCACCAAATCGTGCTTGATCACATCAAGAAGATAAGCTTGAAAGGTCGCCGCAGTGACCCGAGCGAAAGCGGACTAAATTCTGAATGTTTGGTTTGATGCACATGAATGCCACAAAAATTACAAGCACACAGAACCCTTAGATAGAGACAAAAAATCCCTGGTGCTATGTGGGATTGAAGAGAGAAATCGTAACTCCTCGACACGTTAGACACACGTTCTTGTGGGAAGAACAGATCTTTGATCTGAGTACCGCACCCTGGATCCCCCAACCAGATTAGGACATCGATTTCTCACAATCTTTCACACCCACCTCTTCATTGAGGACTCTTAAATTCTCTGATAACATTTGTTGAATCACTAAATTAAATTTGAAAAGATAACCGCTCCCGCAGTAATTTTTGTGTGAGTTGGTGAATCAACAATTTGTCTGGTGTTTTGTGTTGTGTATGCTAGTCCGTAGGTCTCTGAAAAGTCCATTACAACAACCTTTAGATTACGACCCAGTTTATAAATCAAAATCTAACCCATCTCCTTCAACTGAAAACCTGAGAATTCACCTGACCTAGGAGACATGGGAGAAGAAAATAGACCAAACCCTATGGACCTCATCCTCCAACAACTGCAACTTCTGAGGGAGGAAAATGCAACCATTCGCCGAGTCATAGCTTCTATGAATAGGGGACCACCCATCAACACACATTATAACCCTGCCGCAGAAGATGTAGTCCAATGGGTTCAGATTCCACCTGAGGTAGTAGATTTTGAGATTAAGCCAGCATCCCTCTTCCTGATTCCGAAATACTACAGAAATGAGAACAAAGACCCCTTTCTTCACATTCAAGACTTCCGCTCGGCCTGTGACATAATGAGCATCCCTGGGGTAGATAAGGAATACATCTACATGAAGGCCTTCACATACTCACTAAAAGAAAGAGCACTCCAATGTCTTGGGAATTACAGGACTCCTCTCAATTCTTGGGATATCTTAAGGGAAGCCTTCATCAAGAAATAATTCCCAATAGGAAAAACAAATGTCATGAGACAAGCCATATCATCATTCACCTAGAGGAATATAGAACCCATACACGAAGCATGGGAGCGTTTTAAGAAACTTCAAAGGAAATGTTCTCATCATGCAATCCCCAAATGGAAGCTAGTTCATATATTTTATGAGGGCATAGATACATCATTTAAGAGAGTGATTGATGGCTCATACGATAGAAACTATATCACCCGTGATGAACATTTTGTCTGGACTTTATATGAAAATATGGCTGATAATTCGGTGAATAGTTCCCCCATTGAACAATACAGTGGGAACATGAGATCAGTCAACATAATCGATCATGAGAGATCTACCAGTGACCTATCCAAAGAAAATCATGATAAATGAGAAACCCTCTCCAAGCAAATGGACCTTATGACCCAAGCCATAACAAAATTGGCTATGAACAATCCCATCGTTCAAGATATTGACCACACCCCATTCACTTATAATCAAGACATGACACATGAGACTGTGAATTTGGTACAAAGAAATCAAGGAGGGGCATATGCAAACACCCAAAATGCAGGATGGAGAGAACAATCAAATAATAGGTGGAATGGACAACACAACTATCATTTCCAAAATAACACCCAGTCCAGACAACCGATAGCACCACCAGTGACTCAATCACACACTACTGCTGTGAATTTTGATACCTTAGCTCAAGCTATACAACAACTTGCCATAGCACAACAGTAGGCCACTGAAGCTCAATAACAAACCAACTCTGAGAATGCCCGACAATTTGCTGAGATCAGATCATACATCCCAGCCTTATCGCCTCAACCTCTGTCCAATCCCAACACCAACAAGTTAGTTCATATGGAGTACTTCAAACTCCACCACCTGTCGGATCTTTCACCTCACCACCTGGTTTTCAAAATCAAAATCAAGGATTTTTCACATCTCCTAGGACAAATCAAGGGAACACGCAGAAAGCACCTAGGAATCAAGTGAATTTCAAAACTCCACCCCGTCCAAACCACTCTGATAATGCTGTCACTCTGAGAAACGGGAAAACCACTTCTGCCTTCACCAGACCATTGGATTCAGAGGATCAAATAGAAATTGAGGAAGAGATTGATGATGAAGAGAAGCCAATTGAGACAACCATGTTCCCTCCCTCCTCCCCAACCATAATCATCCCCTTTCCCGAAGCTCTTCACCGAAGAAAGACTCGATCATCCACCATCGATCTAGAGCTATAAAAACTATTGTCAGACATTGTCATTGAAATACCGCTCCTAAAAGCCCTCGAACAAGTCCCAGCCTTCTCCCGCTTCTTGAAGGAAAAATGCACATCAAAATGGAAATCCAAGGGAAAGAATAAAAAGGACAATGAAGATATTGAAAAACATGTCCTCCCTCGAGCAACATCCAATGCCATCTCCCAATTCCTGCCCACCATAAAGAAAGATCCAGGAGCTCCTCTAGTTAGATGCACAATTGGTGAATTAACCTTCGAGCGCACCCTGCTAGATAATGATGCTTCCATCAATCTCCTCCCTACTGCTATTCTAGAACAATTTGACTTAGGAAAGCTGAAACCTGTGTCGATGATTTTACAAATGGCTGATCGTTCTGTGAAAAGACCAAGAGGACTACTTGAAGATGTGATAGTTGATGTCCAAGGCCACCAATTCCCAGTTGATTTTGTTGTGATGGATAAGGATCAAGCTAATACACTGAGTGAGACACCCATCATACTTGGACGACCGTTCTTGGACACCGCTAGGGCGCATTTTGATTATGAGGATGGGAGAGTAGAATTTAAAATCAATGGTAAAGTCATTCTTGTTGATCTTGTCGCCCCTACTTCTGTTGACTCTGAAATTGAAGACTGTGGTTGGATAGAGAACTGTGCTGTTCTTGACATACAAAATGATTTTACCCCTATCCATCTTTCCAAAGACCCTCTGGAGGTTAGTATGAACACCTTCTGATCCACTTACAAGGACATGTCTCATCAAATTGCCACATATAATCTGAATTCTGCACTCGAAGCTCCACCATGCCCTCTCACTGATAAGGAAATTTTTGAGTTAGATGAAGCCTGGGACACACTAAGCACTGAACTTGCATTGACCTCATCTATGATCATGCCCATGATGGAGCTATCATTTGAGACTATTTCATCGATGAATATAGAAGAAACTATCCCTCTGACCCCACCAACACCTATTGTCAATTTGAAACCCTTACCACAAGACCTAAAATATGCTTTTCTTGATGATTCACACACTCTGCCAGTCATCATTAATGCCAACTTAGATAGCACTCAGGAAAGCCAACTCATGTAAGTGTTGAAAAGAAATTCTCAGGCTATTAGATGGAGAATAACAGACTTGAAAGGAATAAGCCCGATATTTTGCACACACCACATATACTTGGAAAATGATAGTAAACCCTCTCAAGAAATGCAAAGACGGTTGAATCCTAATTTACGAGAGGTTGTGAAGAATGAAATATACAAGTGGTCGAGTGCGGGCATCATTTATCCTATTGCTGATAGTCCTTGGATCAGTCCTCTCCAGGTGTCCTCAAGAAAGCTGGATTGGCAATTGTCGAAAATGAAAAATGAGAGGACATACCCACCCGAGTAGCCACATCTTGGAGAGTCTATGTCGATTATAGAAAACTCAACAAGGCTACCCGAAAAGATCATTTCCCATTACCATTCATTGACCAAATCATCGAGAAGCTATCCGGAAAAGAATTCTTCTATTTTCTGGATGGATATTCCAGTTATAACAAAGTGGCCATAGCACCAGAAGATCAAGACAAAACCACTTTCACTTGTCCCTTTGGGACTTATGCCTTTCGCCGCATGACTTTCGGATTATGTAATGCCCCAGCAACCTTTCAAAGATGCATGATGGGAATTTTCACCAATATGATTGGAGATTTCATGGAAGTATTTATGGATGATTTCTCTATTTTTGGGGACTCCTTTGAAGAAACGCTCGGATTTTTGGATAGAGTTCTACAAAAATGCATTGAAGTAAATTTAATACTATCTTGGGAGAAATCACACTTCATGGTGAAGAAAGGGATTGTGCTATGACATACTGTGTCAAAAAAAGGGATGGAAGTGGATCCATAAAAAATTGAGACCATCGCTCACTTAGGTCTACCTATAAATGTAAAAGGAGTTCGATCCTTCCTAGGGCACGTTGGTTTTTACCGCCGATTTATCAAGGATCTCTCAAAAATTGTCCGTCCACTCACCAAGCTACTTGAGAAAGACCAAGATTTTACGTTCACTGAGAAAGCATTCGAGTCCTTCACTCTTCTGAGAAAAATCATCACTGAAGCACCCATGTTACAGCCCCTTGATTGGACTCTTGAATTTGAAATTATGTGTGATGCTTCTGATTATGTTGTTAGGGCAGTTTTGGGTCAAAGGAAAGATGAAAAACCATATTCCATCCACTTTGCCAGCAGAACCCTGGATGATGCACAAAAGAACTACACTGTGACTGGGAAAGAACTGTTAGCGGTGGTATTTTCACTAGAGAAATTTCTATCTTACATCTCAGGATCCCACATCATAATCTACACAGACCACTCTGCTCTGAAATACCTCTTCACAAAGAAAGATGCCAAGCCTAGACTCATTAGGTGGGTATTACTGCTCCAAGAATTCGACTTGGAAATTTGAGACAAAGCTGGAGCAAAGAATGTCGTAGCTGATCACTTATCGAGGCTCCCCTCATCATCTTCACCAATAACGTGGTCCCAATTTCTGAAAGTTTTCCTGATGAGAATATAATGTCTGTCTCTCAACTCCCTTGGTATGCGGACATCATCAATTACCTTATCACTTCCACATTTCCTGATGACTGGTCGAAACATAAGAAAGACAAAACCAAAACCCAAGCTCGATACTATCACTGGGATGACCCTTTACTCTTCAAAGAGGGCACTTATTTAATTTGGAGACGTTGTATCCCTGAATCTGAAGTCTCTAGTGTCCTATCTCACTGCCACATTTATAAGTGTGGAGGACACCATTCAGGGAAGCGCACAACCGCTAAGGTCTTACAATGCGATTTCTACTGGCCCACACTCTTTAAATATGCCCATTATTTTTCTCAATCTTGTCATGCCTGTCAGACCAATGGAACAATGACCCGATGCAACATGATGCCCTTCCTGTGCACATAGTCGAAATCTTTGATACTTGGGGAATAGACTTCATGGGACCTTTCACCACCTTACAAGGCTACCAACATATCCTACTCGCCGTTGACTACGTGTCCCGTTGGGTTGAAGCCATTCCCACTTACACTGCTGATAGCGCCACTGTTGTCAAATTCTTGACCAACCTTTTCTCTCGATTTGGATTACCAAAGGTGGTCATTAGTGACGGTGGAACCCACTTCCTGAATGCTTCAGTAAAGAATCTACTTAAGAAGAATGGAGTCGAATACCGTATCTCAACTGCCTATCACCCACAAACAAATGGAATGGTGAACTTTCAAACCGAGAAATCAATACCATACTCCAGAAAATTGTTCGCTCTGATCGAAAAGACTGGTCCTAACACTTGCCATATGCTCTCTGGGCCTACCGTACAACCTTTCGTACACCTTTAGGAATGAGCCCATACCGACTAGTCCGTGGAAAACCATGCCATTTACCCGTTGAGATCCACCATAAGTCACTCTGGGCAATAAAGAAATGCCATTTGGATTATGATGAGGTTGGAAAAAGAAGATTATTGGATTTGGCTGAATTGGAAGAGTTACGATCACAAGCCTATGATAACAACTTGTTATACAAAGAGAAAATCAAGCTGTGGCATGATGCCAATATTTCGTGGAAAACATTCCAAGAAAATAAAAAAGTATGGCTATTGATGCAAAACTGAAGTTATTTCCGGGAAAACTGAGATCGAAATGGAAAGGACCATGCACTGAAACTCAAGTCTTCGATAATGGCTCAATAGAAATTTCTGACCCAAACACTAAAGCCACTTTTAGAGTCAATGGTCAAAGATTAAAAACCTGTTCTCGAACCATCTGGTCCCATGCCTGTTTGTGCAACATACCTTCTACATGAATAATAAGCAGTATACATCGCCGAGCTGAGGCGTTAAATCGTGCACCCTCGTGAGCATCTCCTCACAGGTATCTTTTCTTCTTATTTCTCGCATTACATTAGATAAATATGGGGGTACACCTCTTTACTAAAAAAAATAATCAAACAAAAAAACAAAAAAACTTGCCCACTCAATATGATGGTCCTTTTGTTCATCATGAGGACATGGTTTTTGATAAGCATGGGGGTTGTCAGCATGTTTTCAAAATATCTTTGCAAAAAAAAGAAGAAAAAAAAGAAAAACACCACAAATATGGCCTTCCCAATTTTGTTGAGAAAACAGATCTTCACTACATAGATTATAGACTGAGATTGAGTTGACCCTAATCCACTTAATTTCATCAGAATTTCACTAGGCATGAGTTTTTAAGCTTTTTTCAGGTCATATGGACTTTATTCTCTCTGTTCCACTAACTCTACCGATGAATGAACATCTGTGTCTAACTAGATCACCTGAGCAACTAGTAGCACTCTTAAACTCTTCAGTAGATATTAAGCAACTGCACATTACACTTAGCTTGATTGAGTTTATTTTACAAGATACAATTACAATCTAGTTGAGGTGAGGAGTTGTCCTCTTGGTTGTGCCAATGCCTGAACCTTATCTATAGTCAGTGAAGGAACTTGACTCAGGAGCAATATGATCTCTCTAGTCTAAGTATGTCAGCAAATAAGCCAGTATCGTGCCTCCAAAGTCAATATTAAGCTGATACTACCTTTGATGCCAAACCCAAAATAAAAACACCACAAAAGGCATATCACAATACAATAGAATGCCAAAAAAATCACCAATCATGCAAAGACGTGCGGAGCAAAAGCAATGAAAGAAGACCACCAAATAACCCTTCTCTACCAAACAAGCCGCGGTAGCAGCCCAATGATGCTACCTAATTTCTTAAAAGAGGCCCAAAGAGGCCCAGGGTTATGCTCTGCAAAAGGAAAAGAATGAGAGTAACATACCAAAGCGGTCTACGGAAAATCCCGAAAATTAAGTCCCATTCTCCAAAGAATTATGAGCTATTTTTTATGCTGACATACTTGGGTGAAAAGAAAATATGCTTGAATTCAGGTGAGGACTGAGGCTATATGTGTAGGGAATCATTCGGTACCTTGATAGATTGTGTTGTTAGCTCGCTCTCTTGACTCACGAAAGCTAAAAAAACACTAAACACTGTTTATATCCATTCAAGTCAAAGAGAATACTTGTTTCTTAGGGATGAGCTGACCTGATCGACCTTCTAAAACCATGTCTGATTTTGTTGGAACTGAGAGGCTGTTGAAACTACAAAACTCAAGTCAAGTCAACAATTCAAACAAATCATTAATCCATGGGTCGACTCTACTGAAGTTTGTGTATTTGTGTGGTTAGGATCTGAAAACTCGAGACTTTGTGGGTATGTCTGTTGCAAACCCTCACCCGATCTATCTTGACTATTTTCCCTGTCCTTCATTATTACTTATCTTATTCTTGCTCGAGACCAACAAGATTTAAGTATGGGGGTGTGATGATTACATTGTATATTGATATAATATGATCAAATTATGTGAAGAACAACCTCAATATTCGACATATAATCTCCAATTGCATACAATTCACATGTTATTCATTTTATAAACACAGCAGAGAAAACCACCTTAACTACACATAATCGATTCACACCATAAATCAACAGTTTATAGTGATATATCCGGATAAAATATTTTCAGAAATCTCAATTTACATATTATTTATGAATCATATGTTGAGATTATGTTGTTATATCAAAACTAATGATCATCCATGTTAATCACCAAAATATAACTTAGATAATTATCTATATAAACTAATCAAATCATATCTATATTTATTATAGCAAGAGAGAAAATAAAACTGCATTGGGATTATATCTACAACATTTACTCAACAACCAACACATTGATGTCCCTATATTTCATTAACATTGTTTTTGGAAAGAAAAAGGGAGGATGGTTCTTGTAAAAATCTCATTCTATTTCCCATGTGGGGAGCCACACAAACTCTCTTTAAAACCCATGCATGGAGCCCCCCATGTTGGCATCTCTTTCCCATGCAAACCCTTCCCCATAATTCCCATGCATGCATTAACTTTTGTCTTTATTTGTAGGTACACAATAAATCACCCATTGCAACTATAAAAAGGAGGGAGGATCTCATGCCAAAGGTTCTTCTTCACGCACTCGCCTTGTCCGCTACCTCACTCTCTCTCCCCCTGAAGGCTTCCCCAACATCCCTCCTCTTCCTCGACACAACCATCGACTCCAGCCTTCCTCTCCGCGGTCTACAGTCCTTCCGGCAGCAGGCCTCTTCTCCGTGCCATGTGCATGCCTCTACTCCCGCCTGCGGTCTACTCCGCGTCCTCTTTGTGTGTCTTGCGCACTACCTTCCCCGCGCACTCCAGCCCACACACCTTCCCCGCGCAACCCGCGTGTGCGATCAGCCCACGCGCCTTCGTCTCCATGCTCGTCGCCACTGCCTCCTCACGCACACGTCTAGCAAGCCATGCATTCGTCTCCGCCATCGTCGTCATCATCTTCAGTCCGTATTCGGATAGAGAAGTATTTCTTCTCCCTATTATTTATCTCTCGCATTTTTATTCTCTTAGTTGATTTGTTTAATTGAATTTGAAAGCATCTTTATTTTGTAAGGTTCCTTCTCAACTCTAAGTTCTCTACAAATATATGCATTCCAAATTTATATTCTATTATGGTCTTTAAAACATCACTTCTGTCATTCACTCCTTGCCCCTGACTTCTTATCCTCTGTCATCAAGAACTGCGGACAACCACTCCTCCGAGGCGGCTAGACCTTTCCTTCTTTTCTGGGGCCATACAAAAAATTGTAAGTGAATTTCATTATTCCATATTAAATTGCGATTCAACCCCCACTTTCTTACTTAGTTGCATTCGTACCCGTATTTGCTTACTCTAAGTTTTATGAAGTATTTTTACCGTAGATTGCATTCTCTCATAATTTTTCTTTCATCGCAATAAATTAAAATTTGAATCAAGTTTGAAAGAATAAAAAATACAAGTTTGCTTAGTCCATGTGGATACGAACCTCTACTTGCACTATGCAACTCATATTTTTTTCCAACATGCTTGTAGTTGTAATCTTATTTGTTTGATTGCGGTTTTCCGTGGAACAACGACGATATGGTAAAATCAACTTATTAAACCACGTAAAATCGCGTCAACAAGAAACATTTTCACACAAAAGTTTTCTCTCTATCAAAATACGTCTTGAGCTTTTCCATCTAAACTCTTTAGTTCCAGCTAGATTTGTTAATTATTTAGTTTTGGATCTCAATTTTGTTAATTATTTTCAGTGATTTACTTAGATGTTATTTTTATACTTGAAGGGCCAAAATTTAAAGAATTAACCACATCGTGTAAAAAAATAGTAAAAAAGTTGATGTTACATCTCTATACTTTGTAGTGGTTATGAACAATTAGTAACTAAATGATTTAACAAGTTTTATTCCTTGGGAATTTTTTGAGAGCTACTCATTTGTTAGGGCCACACAATAAAATAGGGTAATTTAATGCAAATGAAATCCTACACAAATGTGCTCAAGTGGAACTTAATCAAGAGTAGCTCGGTAGATTCGAGCTAAGGTTTCTAGTAGAACATACTTTATTTTGGATAGTGCTTGTTTACAATTAATTTTAGAGAAAATCTATGGGAAGTTTATTTAACAGGGTCCATAAGATTTCCTACTTTAGACATTTCAGATGCAAGCATTTTATTATGCATACAATGGGCAATATAAATAAATCTCAAATATAGAGTATTAAACCTATTTTTATTAATATTTCAAATTATAATCTCGCCATGTTTCTAAAAAAGAAGACGTCAATCAACTGCCCACGTTTCATTCAACCAATATACTAAAATACTCAGTATCCCTAATTATAAAAGGATGATGAAGACGAACAACTATTTAGAAATGTTTTGAACTCAAAGATGCCAAGATTGTTCACAAGATGCCTAGAGTTTGGATATTCATAGATGACCATCCGATGATATTTCTTGTCGTATTTAAACTTGTTCAAGTTTTTAGTTGCACTCTGCTTTAGATGTCTTTGTTTCTCAAATTAAACTGAAGTCTAGTTAACAGACTTGCAATAATGAATCTATATCGCAGTCATGCAAAAGCAACACAACTAATTTGAAGTATGAGCCAATAATGGATGTGAAAAATGCTAATTTTCCCTAACTTAATTTATTAGAATTATGTAATGTTTGTTTTTTTGCAGGTGGGAAAATTGCAATTTCTCAAAAATGCCGCTTAATTAATGCTAATCAATTCAATTAGAAGTGATTGAATTTATTTTTTACTTGGGCAAGCCTAAGGTCGAACTCAGGAAGACAACTGTCTCCTTAGGCCAATTTTCAAATAATTAAGCCACTAGGTTTTAGAGAAGTTTTTTTAGACTTTTATGCAGTTAAATGTGGCTCAAATCAGGGGGTAAAATGCATTTTTTTCAATCAAACAATGTTTAAAAATCCTAAAACTTGGTCAAATTGTGAAAATATGCAGAATTAAGCTACTGTGAGAAGACAAAAGTATCCTAGATATATCTGACTAACAAATATCTAGGAAAATTTCAAATACGAAAAATATTATTTTTTTAGGAGATTAAAAGTAATTTACTCAATTCACTACTTTATTTATTTTAGACAAATGACACATGCAAATGATGAGATTTTTACGCGCATTACAAATATCAATTAATTCTACTGTATGTGATTTTTGGAGAATTTTTTGAGATAAGTTGATTTACTATGCAATAATCATCACATAATGGCGAAATATAATACTTTTCTTTACAAAAATTTTTATAAAAAAAATAAGCTCAGAAAATTCTTAATAAATACTCAAATAGTAGGATCTGAATTGTACAACAAGGTGAAACTTTTGCAAAATAAATATGGTGATGAATAAAAGTCCAAACTAAATACTAAATGCAAGGTTTACAATATAAAATAATGAATAAGAATTAAATAAATAAGAGAACAAGTATGTCTAAAGGCATTTTTGTGATTAACAAGGTAAAAAAGGGAGGAGAAAGAAACTTCATCATGCATCCACATGTCACGCGTTAGAACTCCTTCCCGGTGGGGCCTCTTCGTGATTCTAGTATAAAGCGAGTGCCCTTATGCTATTTCACCATGAAAGGTGTGGGCTACACCTGAGGTGCCATTCTTTTAAGTCGATGGTGCACATAGAGGAATGGCCTTGACCTCCAATCTATGGATGTTGCTGGAATTGCGCAAAGGGAATGTTGGACATGCGAGCCTACGACGAACCATTATGCGATAAATGTAAACGCAAATATCATTCCCTGATATGAAAAGAATAATAATTAATTTACGTAATAGGCCCCTTAGTACAATTAGGGTTATACGCCATGGCCATCTTGATGATCATATAGTTGTTGATTCAATTGTTGTATCATAGAGGTTGGTGCTTGGATGAATATCTAAAGAGTTAGATTGAGGACTCATCAAGCACCGTCAAATGATTGCTAAGAGAGGAACTCCAACCTGAGTAGGAGATGGCAATCTTTCTCTAATGGGATGATATCTAACCGATCTCTTGATGCAGGTCCTCTACATAGGAATAACGATTCACGGGTTTAGGTCAAAGAGTTGACCTAACGAGATTTAGATAACCAAGTCCTATGTCATATACTGTCACGATATAGGCAAACATCCTTTGACCAGGGACATACGCACTACTATTTTTCTGAGTGTGTACCTTTGGCAGACTGATAGGTTGATGGCCTAATCAAGGTCTATACACCGGCGTGCTAATGTGCTTACAAGAGCAGTTGAGTAATATGATCTCTCAAAGGGATCATACATGTTCATTTACTGAATCGAAAGACATGAGCTCACTCATGAGATATTGGTAATTAAATTCCGTACACGATCGTCTCGCTTTGGAAGCTTGACTGAATTTGTAGGTTTGATATATGATTTTGGAAAGTATATGATCAATACCTGGGTATGATATATGCTTTTGGAAAGTATATGATCGATACCAACTTCCAATGATCAAATGAAAAATTTAGTGATAAAACCCTAAAGAAGACAGTCTAAATAAGATTTAAAACTTCGAGTTTATTCTAGGTCGTCCAGTATGCAAGATGTACATGTATTGAGGGTGCCGTGATCATTAACATTATATAACCATGACACTTCCAATTCGAGGGAGTGATGAAACAAGTTTGGATTTTAGTAACTCCTCTTATTAGAGAAGTGATCTGATCTTAGTCTAAGTGTTGGACATTGATCTGAATGTCATTTAGATACAATGAGAAGATTAGATCTACGACCGTGATTTAATCAAGCATCAATGAGAGGTGCCCAAGATATGGATTTGAGATGTGATCTCAATATCCAAGTCACTATACGTGAAATGTAAAATCGCCCAGTCCTTATCTCCAAGTATCCATAGAGAAAGCGCATTGTTCTTGAAAAAGTTCAAGAATAATTCCATTATTGAATCATGTATCTAAGCATTGAGATGCTAAAAATTAAGTGTGATTTAATTATCATGAAGAATGTGAATACGATTCATATTATTTAAATACATGAGAATACTGATCCACGATAATTAAATGTAATTTAGTTATCAAGGATATGAACAATATGCATAGTACTATCCATATTATTTATATATATATGATTAATATTATTTATAATATATTAGAAAGAGCCTATTGTATTCAAATTAATTATTGATGTGAATTGAATTCACATTAGAAATTAATTGGAAATACAATTTACATTTTATTTTAGATTGTGAATATGATTCATAATTATTTAATGGCATGATTTCAATACTCACAAAATTTATTTGGAATTATTTTTTGTGAATTAATTTACAACAAAAGTTGTTGTAAGTAAATATAAGGGATTGGATAAGCCACCACCATCCATTCAATGGACGGTGGACGACCACCCTTGACTTGATCTCAAGGGTGGCCGTCCCCCACTTTTTAGGAAAGTAGGTACCTCCCTCCTAATCCTTTCATGTAAGTTAACTTAGTTCAAATTAAATTATATTGATTATTCAATATATATTAATTTAATCTAAATTAATTGTTGTTGTGTTTTCACAACAAAATCATGACCATTAATAGAAATACAAATCAATCTCAACCATTGATTTTGTGTTTCACATGGATTGTTATCTATGGACTCCCAAAGTACTATATAAGAAGAGGCAACCCTATCTCTTCTTCTACACACAACAATTGAGTCATCTCTCTCTCTCTCTCATTCTTATTCTACACACCCATCTCTCTCTCTTAGTAGTCGTCCATCTTGTGCCCTAGAGAGAGTCGCCATCGACGCCACATCATTGTGCTGCCACTTCTGTTAGCAATGTGAGCCTGAGGCGAACCATTCCTACAATAAATGTTATTGTAATAAATGATTTATCAATAAAAGTTATTGGTTTTGTTTCACTCCCTTTCTGATATTGAATGAATGAATGCACTACAAGGTCCCTCTGTACAATAAGGGTTATGTACCATGGCCAACTTGATAATTATACAGCTGTTGACTCAATGATTGAATCATAGAGGCTAATGCTTGGATGAATATCTAAGGAGTTAGATAGAGGACTCATCAAGCATCATCAATGATTAACAAGTAGTGATCTCCAGTCTGAGTGGGAGATGACAATCCCATCTCATTAGACTGATATCTGATCGACCTCTTGATGCAGGTCCTCTACATAGGAATATTGATTCGGAGGTATCAGATTAGTTGAGTCAATGAGTTGACTTAACGAGATCGAGATAACCAAAGACCTATGATGAATACTGTCACATCACAGGAAAACATCCTCTGACCAGAGACAGATATATTACTATATGTCTGAGCATGTACATTTGGCAGACCAATAGGTTGATGACCTAATCAAGGTCTATACACCAACGAGCTGGTGTGCATGTAAGGGCATATGAGTAATATGATCTCTCAAAGGGATCATACAGGTTCACTTGTGAACCGGGAGACATGAGCTCACTCATGAGGTATTGGGATTGACCAAATTCCATGCATGGTCATCATGCTTTAGAAGCATGATATGAATTTGAAGGTAAGATATATGCTTTGTGAAAGCATATGATCTGTACCATATCCCAAGGACCAAGATTGAGAAACTTAATGATCAGATTATGAAGATGACAATATAAAAGTGATCTTTATCTTCATGATGATCATGAGTCTTCCAGTATGCAGGATGTGCAGGTATTGGGAATACCTGAAGGGTGATTTGATCATAAACGATTGTATAACCATGACGCTTCCAATCCGAGGGAGTGATGAAACAGGTCTGGATTTTAGTGACTCCTCTCATCAGAGAAGTGACCTAATCTTAGTCCATTTACTGAACATTGATCTGAATGAGATTCAGATGCAATGAGAAGATTAGGTATACGGTCTTGATTTAATCAAGCATCTGTGAGAGGTCCATGGGATCTGGATTTGAGATGTGATCTCAATATCCAAGTCACTATACGTGGAACAATACAATCGCCTTGTCCTTATCTCCAAGTATCTGAGGAGAAATATCATTGTTCTTAAATGGTTTAAGAACAATTCCATAAGATCTAAGCAAAGAGAAGTTGATAATTAAATGTGATTTAATTATCATGATGTATGAGAAATTATCCAATATAATTAAATATGATTTAATTATTATGGATAAGAATAATGTGGATAGTAATATCCAATTATTCATAATATATTATAAATGTGATTTATAATGTATTAGAGAGAGTTAAATATAATTTATATTATTAGATTAATTATTAATGTGTATTGGATACACATTGTCTAATTAATTGAAAATGCAAATTACATTTTGTTTTGGGTTGTGAATATGATTCACAATATTCCAATGTCAAGATTGCAACATTCCCAAAATTAATTGAGAATTATTTTGGTGAATTAAAATACCAACAAATTGTTGTTGGAAAATAAGTAGAGAGAAAATTAAGGAGATGTGCAATCTCATGGGAATCATGAGGTTGCACTCCTCATTAGGAATGAGGGGGGCGGCACCCAATTCCCTTGGGAAATTGGTGGCCGTCCCCTCTTCCATATGAGGAGAGTATCTCCTTTGCCTTCTCTCTCCTTATTTGATTGATTTAGATTTGGTATTAATATTTATTTGATTTATCAAATATATTTTTATAAAATTAAATCACAAGTTGTTGGTTTTTACCAACAACAATCTTGACCATTGGATTGACATAAATCAATCTCAACCATTGATTTTATGTGACACATGGATTGAGATCCATGGATCCCAAAACCCTATAAATAGAGAGGCATACTTGGGTCTCTCTTTACATGCTAGTGTAGCACTCTTCTCTCTCTCTCTCTCTTTCTCCATACTCGACAGCCCTCTCTCCCCCTTCTTCTTGGTGGCCGTCCACCTTGGTGGAGAGAATCGTCGTCGCCTTCGCCTTCGTGCTACCGCTTCGATGCTCTGCGGTTCTCCGTCTACTTCGAGTGCTTTGCCTACGAAGGAGACGTTCGATCTCGTGCGACGAGATCAGGAGCAACCGTGCTTGGATCAACTTCTTGGATTGCGAGGACACCGCGGTTCATCCCCGCGCTCGCAAGCAATCTCTCCGACGATCGGACTTGAGACAGGAGGTCTCTTCTCTTAGAGACTCGATCAACCACGCTTCAAGAGGTATTGCATTATAATTATTGTGGTTATTGATGAAACGATCCGAGAATCGTTCTTGGATCATGTGGTTTCATCGAATAAAAATTTTTAAATTCCGCTGCACCGAACAACTAGCACGACTAGTCGTTCTTCGTCGTATCCGATGCGACGTTCACGCTTCCGTGATGCGCTTGAGGATCTCTCCATATCCTTCAAGTGGTATCAGAGCCTTAGGTCGACGGTTTCGAATAGTGATTCGCTAACCGAGGACGACTTGGGTTCGTTAAGGTCGCGAAAGTTTTCATCGCATTTGATTTCGCAGATCTGTTTAGTAAATAAATTAGGCACTGTTTAAATTGTTTAAACACGAATTTAATACTTGGATTATGTTCCCCATTAAAAAAGGAAACCATAGGATCTGAGTTTGCGTAAATCGGATTTCGTATGCTCGAGATATGGTCGTTTTAATGAACATGTATGCACTGTTGCGGGAACTGTGAATCTGAACGTGATTAAAATGTTAATTACTGTTTAGACTTTCCTCGAAATACGTGAAACATCACTTAGGTTATGTCCTAAATCAAATTAGCAAACTTTAAAAATTGACTTTGCTTAATTTGGATTTAATATGATTGAGATATGCTAATTTTAGTAAGTAGGGGTCACTGCTGAAATTGCTTTCCTAATCAAGAACCATGTGATTGTCAATTAATGAAATTAATTGTTAATTTCGAGAAATAATTATGGAAAATATTTGTGAAATATTAGAAGATGATTATTTCCTTAATTGACTTGGCCCCAACCAATTAGTTTATTAGATTTGATCTAAACCATAATTGGAATTACAATCATCAAACTCTTTGCTTGAATAGGATTGGGAATTTGTCTAGCAAATTTCCTTATAATCAAAATTGTTTTGATTACTATATGGTATAATTTCGATTGAAGAACCGATGATCATCTCAAGTACAAATTAATCAATTTGGCATTATCCTTTCCCGAGGCGGATATGGTGTCTAGTCGGGGATCGCTGGGGTAGCGGGTTGCAACGTATGCGGTCCGTCCCACTCCCGCCGGTACTGGCCATGACAGCGGGTAGGGCCGGGATAATGTCCGAGGGATTATGATGTATTTTTCTAATTATTAAAATACGAATTAATACATACTTTGAGAATAATATCATATATATATTCAAGCATAAAATTAAGTTTGATTGATTGAATTGGATTGATAATTAATTTAATATGATTAAGTTAATTATATCCAATTGAAAATACTCTAATATGATTAGAGTTAATAATTCCCTTGGAAGAATTAATTATATGAATGTGATTCATAGTAATTAATTAAATTTGAATAAGAGATGGAGGATCACATAAGTGACATCCATGGTCTCCCGTCAAGGCGAAGGGTTTCGTCGCCAAATATTATATGTGGGAGACGCCTGTCCGAAGTGACAGCTCCCACATATGATCCGTTTGGATCGGGCTCGTCGCTTTTCGAAAGAGTAAGGACGTATGCGTAGTGACCCCAATATCGGGTCCTCATATTATTGGGGCGATATTGGATTGCGCATAGCGAGTTGTATTCCTGTTGACGGTTGGTTCAATTAATGACGAGTCAACATCACCTTAGGGGTGGTGGGCTCGGGTATTAAAGACCAAATTGGGAAATGCAAGTTGGACTTGCAAGGCGGAATGTGTTCCCGCTTCTCTTTATTTGAGTCATAGGTTCTCATATTATTGGGATATGACAAAGATAAAGAGGAGATCCCAGTTCTTGCTTGAGATATATTGGTAAGTATATCTCCTACTTTGAAAGTGAATAAGGGAATAAACTTTCATAGTTGACATGGCAAGGCTAATTTGATTTAAAATGCCTTAATCAAATATCATAAAATTGAATATATGATTATATGTTCTAATATAGTGCATTCTCAATTTCAGAAAATGAAGGCCATGAACCCACTGAGCAGGCTTCTGGAGGTCAACCAATTGACCGGACCAAATTACTCAGATTGGATCCGTAATTTGGAGCTTGTGCTTTCGGCAGAGCGCATCAGCTATGTGCTCTCTGAAAACAAACTTGAAAACCCTAAATCTAAGGAAGATAAAGCATATAATGACAAGTATGATGAAGATCATGTCTTGGCTAGATGCTACATCTTGGGTTCTCTCTCCAATGTTCTTCAGAAACAACATGTGGAGATGAGTACTTGCCAGGATATAATGCAGAATCTAAAGGATATGTTTGGTGATATTAACCGCACCCAGCGGTACAATGTTATGAAAGAACTGGTTCACTGCAAGATGCAGGAAGGGACTTCGGTCCGTGAACACGTACTCAAAATGTTTGGGTACTTGTCAGAGCTAGAGACTCTGGGGGCGACGATGGATGCAGACATGCAATCTGATTTCATTCTGCTGTCATTGCCCAAATCTTTCAATAACTTTGTGGTGTCATTCCACATGAATAAGATGGAACTGACAAATGCTAGGCTTCTTGCTGCATTAAAGTCTGCAGAAGACGTAATGAAGAAAGATGGTCCCACTGGCACTGCAATGGTTGCATAGGTCAAAGGGAAGCGCGGTCGGAAGCAAGGTTCTCGGAAGGGCCGGCCCAGAAGAGAAATAAGAAAGGACGAAGTGTTGGCTCATCTTCCAATGCATCCACTTTAATGGCGTCGAAGAAAACCGACGTCTGTCACCACTGCAAGAAGCCGGGGCACTGGAGGCGTAATTGCCCGGATTACCTGAAGTCGATCGACAAAGGTAAAGCCCCAGCAGGTATGAAATCTACTTTTATCATTGAAACCAGCTTTCTCGTTGGACGAGAAGGAAGTTGGGTTGTTGATTCTGGTGCTTCTGTTCATGTATGTAATTTGTTGCATTTGTTTCAGGAAACTAGAAAGCTTGAAGAAGGGGAGATAGTCATCCAGATGGGATCTGATGCAAGTGTTGCAGCAGTCGCCTTCGGGACCTGCCGACTATCATTATCTAGTGGAAGAGTCCTAGTACTTAAAGAGTGTCTTTATGTACGTGAAGTCAGAAGGAATTTAATATCTGTGTCTAGGCTTGTTACAAGTGGATATTCATTCCTATTTTGTAATAAATTAGTCATAAATCATTATGATAAATATATTGCAGAGGGTATTTTGACTTCCGGAGGACTCTATGAATTGTGCATTAATGAGCATGTCATGAATGTTGCAACCACTAATCAAAACCCTAAAAGATCCAGGAGTAATATAAATCATTCAAACATGATTTGGCATCAAAGGCTTGGTCATTTATCTGTTGATAGGATCAATAGATTGATAAAGAATGGACCTTTGGATTTTCTACAGGTTCAGCCTTTACCTACCTGTGAACATTGTATTCAAGGTAAAATGACTAGGATGCCTTTCCGTAACAAGGTTACAAGATGTGAAGGTATTATTGACCTAATACATACTGATGTATGCGGTCCCTTCAGTACCGCGGCTCGAAATGGATATTGATATTATTTGACGTTTATTGATGACCATTCGCGATACGAGTTTATCTTCCTATTATGTCATAAGTCTGAAACCTTTGAAAGTTCAAAGAGTTCAAGGTTTTGGTTGAGAACCAAACCAATAGGAAGATTAAACGAATTCGATCTGATCGAGGTGGCGAGTACCTATCAGATGAATTTAAGGAATACCTTAAAGAGAATGGAATTATTTCCAATCTCACTCCTCCTGGAACTCTCCAACTTAATGGTGTTGCTGAAAGACGCAACAGAACCATCATGGATATGGTTCGTTCAATGATGAGCAAAGCACATTTACCACTTAGTTTCTGGGGATATGCAGTAGAGACTGCAATATATATCCTGAATAAGATTCCTAGAAAATCTGTACCTAAGACTCCTCATGAGCTCTAATATGGATCCAAACCTAGTGTTAACCACTTGAGGGTTTGGGGTTGCTTGGTCCATGCAAAGAATGTGGATACAAGTAAGCTAGAATCTCGCTCTCGTGAGTGCTACTTCATTGGGTATGTTAAAGATGGTATTGGATACCAACTTTATGACCCTGAGACCCACAAGGTTTTTGTCTCTAGAGATGTGAAATTTCTGGAGGATGATTTCCTTAAGGTCAAGACAAAAATGAAGTAGAGGAACTCATTGAGTCCCCTGAGGACTCTGAGCTTCCTGAACCAGAAACTGAAGAAGTAAATAAAGATGAAACACCCATACCTCTTCGAAAGAGTTCGAGGGTGGTTGCACCACCTGAGAGGTATGGATTCCATGTGTCAAGTGAAACTGACAATGATCCTACTTCATTTGATGAAGCACTCACAGATCATGACATGGATAGATGGATGCTAGCAATGAAGTCAGAAATTGACTCCATGCATAAGAATGGTGTATGGACCCTAGAGGATCCACCTAAAGGGGTAAAATCCATTGGGTGCAAATGGATCTTCAAGAGAAAGAGGGGACCTGATGGGAAAGTAGAGACTTTCAAGGCACGGCTCGTAGCCAAGGGCTACACACAGAGAGAAGGCATCGACTATGATGAAACGTTCTCTCCTGTGGCTATGCTTAAATCCATCAGGGCATTGCTAGCTATAGCTGCATATCTTGACTACGACATCTGGTAGATGGACGTCAAGACGACTTTCCTCAATGGATACCTCGAGGAGGATATCTACATGGAGCAGCCCCAGGGATTCATAACTGAGGATGGCAAAGTATGCAAGCTAGAGAAATCCATCTATGGGCTCAAGCAAGCTTCTCGTAGCTGGAACATCAGATTTGACGAAACCATAAAGAGTTATGATTTTGTGAAGAATCCTGATGAACCTTGTGTGTACAAGAAGCTTAGTGGGAGCGCCATTGTGTTCATCGTGCTTTATGTAGATGACATCCTCATCATTGGGAATGATGCAGGGATGATGACCAGTGTAAAGATTTGGCTGTCCCATACCTTTGAGATGAAAGATCTTGGAGAAGCCTCTTACATCTTGGGTCTGAAGCTGTTCAGAAACCGAGAGAAGAGGATATTGGGATTGTCACAACAAGTATACATTAAGAAGATTCTTGAACGATTCCGTATGAATAGTTCCAAGAAAGGATTCATACCCTTGAGACATGGTTTTCACCTGTCTAAAGGAATGGCTCCTCAAACTGTTGAGGAAAAGAAGGCCATGGCTGGATGTCCTTATGCATCAGCCGTAGGAAGCTTAATGTATACCATGATGTGTACTAGGCCAGACATCTGCCATGCAGTGGGAGTGGTAAGTCGTTACCAATCTTGCTATGGAGAACAACACTGGAATGCAGTAAAGAACATATTCAAATATCTAAGACAGACGCAAGATTACATCTTGGTCTATGGAGATGGTGATCTCCAAGTCTTGGGATATACAGATTCTGACTTCCAATCGGATATTGATGATCGAAAGTCGACATCAAGGTTTGTGTTCCTGTTGAACGGTGGTGCTGTGAGCTGGAGAAGCAAGAAGCAGGACACTACAACAGATTCAACAACAGAAGCCGAATATATTGCCGCATCGGATGCTGAAAAGGAGGCAGTGTGGTTGCGCAAGTTCGTCCAGGAGCTTGGCGTAGTTTCCTCTGATACTCCCATCCCGCTACTCTGTGATAACACGGGAGCCATTGCCCAGGCGAAGGAACCCAGATGGCATCAGAAGAGCAAGCACGTAGAAAGGAAATACCACATCATTCGGGAGATTCAAAAGCGTGGTGACATCATCATCACCAAGGTGGCCTCCGCCGACAACGTTACTGATCCTCTTACCAAACCTCTGACACAGAAGGTTTTTGACCAGCATGTAATGAATATGGGTTTAAGGCTTGTTCCTGAATGGTTCTGAGGGCTAGTGGGAGATTGTTAGCAATGTGAGCCCGAGGCGAACCATTCCTACAATAAATGTTATTGTAATAAATGATTTATCAATAAAACTTATTGGTTTTGTTTCACTCCCTTTCTGATATTGAATGAATGAATGCACTACAAGGTTCCTCTGTACAATAAGGGTTATGTACCATGGCCAACTTGATAATTATACAGCTGTTGATTCAATGATTGAATCATAGAGGCTAATGCTTGGATGAATATCTAAGGAGTTAGATAGAGGGCTCATCAAGCATCATTAATGATTAACAAGTAGTGATATCCAGTCTGAGTGGGAGATGGCAATCCCATCTCATTAGACTGATATCTGATCGACCTCTTGATGCAGGTCCTCTGCATAGGAATATTGATTCGGAGATATCAGATTAGTTAAGTCAATGAGTTGACTTAACGAGATCGAGATAACCAAAGACCTATGATGAATACTGTCACATCACAGGCAAACATCCTCTGACCAGAGACAGATATATTGCTATATGTCTGAGCATGTACATTTGGCAGACCAATAGGTTGATGACCTAATCAAGGTCTATACACCGGCGAGCTGGTGTGCATGTAAGGGCATATGAGTAATATGATCTCTCAAAGGGATCATACAGGTTCACTTGTGAACCAGGAGACATGAGCTCACTCATGAGGTATTGGGATTGACCAAATTCCATGCATGGTCATCATGCTTTAGAAGCATGATATGAATTTGAAGGTAAGATATATGCTCTGTGAAAGCATATGATCTGTACCATATCCCAAGGACCAAGATTGAGAAACTTAATGATCAGACAATGAAGATGAGAGTATAAAAGTGATCTTTATCTTCATGATGATCATGAGTCTTCCAGTATGCAGGATGTGCAGGTATTGGGAATACCTGAAGGGTGATTTGATCATAAACGATTGTATAACCATGACGCTTCCAATCCGAGGGAGTGATGAAACAGGTCTGGATTTTAGTGACTCCTCTCATCAGAGAAGTGACCTAAATTTAGTCCATTTACTGGACATTGATCTGAATGAGATTCAGATGCAATGAGAAGATTAGGTATACAGTCTTGATTTAATCAAGCATCTGTGAGAGGTCCATGGGATCTGGATTTGAGATGTGATCTCAATATCCAAGTCACTAAACGTGAAACAATACAATCGCCCAGTCCTTATCTCCAAGTATCTGAGGAGAAATAGCATTGTTCTTAAATGGTTTAAGAACAATTCCATAAGATCTAAGCAAAGAGAAGTTGATAATTAAATGTGATTTAATTATCATGATGTATGAGAAATTATCCAATATAATTAAATATGATTTAATTATTATGGATAAGAATAATGTGGATAGTAATATCCAATTATTCATAATATATTATAAATGTGATTTATAATGTATTAGAGAGAGTTAAATATAATTTATATTAGTAGATTAATTATTAATGTGTATTGGATACACATTGTCTAATTAATTGAAAATGTAAATTACATTTTGTTTTGGGTTGTGAATATGATTCACAATATTCCAATGTCAAGATTGCAATATTCTCAAAATTAATTGAGAATTATTTTGGTGAATTAAAATACCAACAAATTGTTGTTGGAAAATAAGTAGAGAGAAAATTAAGGAGATGTGCAATCTCATGGGAATCATGAGATTGCACTCCTCATTAGGAATGAGGGGGGCTGCACCCAATTCCCTTGGGAAATTGGTGGCCGTCCCCTCTTCCATATGGGGAGAGTATCTCCTTTGCCTTCTCTCTCCTTATTTGATTGATTTAGATTTGGTATTAATATTTATTTGATTTATCAAATATATTTTTATCAAATTAAATCACAAGTTGTTGGTTTTTACCAACAACAATCTTGACCATTGGATTGACATAAATCAATCTCAACCATTGATTTTATGTGACACATGGATTGAGATCCATGTATCCCAAAACCCTATAAATATAGAGGCATACTTGGCTCTCTCTTTACATGCTATTGTAGCACTCTTCTCTCTCTCTCTTTCTCCATACTAGACAGCCCTCTCTCCCCCTTCTTCTTGGTGGCCATCCACCTTGGTGGAGAGAATCGTCGTCGCCTTCGCCTTCGTGCTACCACTTCGACGCTCTACGGTTCTCCGTCTACTTCGAGTGCTTCGCCTACGAAGGAGACGTTCGATCTCGTGCGACGAGATCAGGAGCAACCGTGCTTGGATCAACTTCTTGGATTGCGAGGACACCGCGGTTCATCCCTGTGCTCGCAAGCAATCTCTCCGACGATCGGACTTGAGACAGGAGGTCTCTTCTCTTAGAGACTCGATCAACCACGCTTCAAGAGATATTGCATTATACTTGTTGTGGTTATTGATGAAACGATCCGAGAATCGTTCTTGGATCATGTGGTTTCATCGAATAAAAATTTTTAAATTCCGCTGCACCGAACAACTAGCACGACTAGTCGTTCTTCGTCGTATCCGATGCGATGCTCACGCTTCCGTGATGCGCTTGAGGATCTCTCCATATCCTTCAACTTCAACCACTACTGGATCTCCGTCTCCTTCAGTACACCTCACTCATAAAGAAGACATCGATCGTGTGTGATGACATCAGGAGATTCGTCACTTGTACCTTCAACTCGGATTGCGAGGAGTATACATTTCATCAATGCGCTCGCAAGCGTCTCCTCCGTCGGATCAGACTTGAGACATGAGGTATCTTGGTTTAGAGACTTAATCGCAACCATGCTTCAAGAGGAAATCCTACACATTACTTATGTTTAGATGAAATGATCTGAGAAGTATTTTTGATCTTGTGGTTTCATCACATTTACAATTTTCAAATTCCGCTGCACAGAGCAACTAGTGCAACTAGTCGCTTCGATCGTATTTGATGAGATCATCACGCTTCCGTGACGTGCTTAAGTATTTTCCATATCCTTCAAGTGGTATTAGAGCCTTGGTTGAGGTCTTGGATTTGTTTTAAATTCTTGGTGAACACGACTTAATAATCAGATGCATGAGACTCATTATTTTTGCATTGGATGCAAGATTCGAATCGGTTTTTATAAAACCAAAATCTACTATTTATGAATTGTTTGGACGCTTTTTTGGTTGATAAAATGTATTTATAATGTCTAAATATGTCCCAAAAATAGTAGCCTAATGTTGGTACCAAAAGTGCGTAAAAATGATTCGAAGAGTTCCCACTATGAAAGTTGTTTTGCATGAATTCGCGAATCTATAAGAAAAATAATTTTACTTATTAATTCCCATGATGAAATATAAAATAAATACTCAGATTAATTAGAGAATCTAACCATCAAACCACTCGAATTTATTTCACAGGATTCCGACTCCATTTATCCTAGATATTCCATATTTAATGGAGATGGGTCATAAAATAATTAGATCATCAAACCTCTTTACTTAATGTGTTATAGATGAAAATAATTGATTAAAAGTCATAGGCCATTGAATGGATGTTTCATGAAAACCCTAGTTCATCCTACAATAGTGGTAGGATAATCTCTACATGCAAAACGTTGTTACTTGAATAGGATTGAGAATTTGTTTAACAATATCTTTATAATATTAACCAAATGATTTTGATAAATATTATATGGTATAACTTCAGTTGAAAGACTGATTACCATCTTAAATACAAAAATATCAAATCACATTATCCTGACCTCAAACAACTATGGTGTCTAATCGGGGTAGTAGGTTGCTCCGTGAGTGGTCTGTCCCATATCCTGTATGTACTGATCATGACAATGTGTAAGGAAAGGATAATGTTTGAAGAGATCATAATGTATTTTTCTAATTACTAAAATTTGACGTATTTTTGAGATTATACCATCCTTCAAGTAACAATTGAGACTGTTGTTGGTTGATTAAATTGGATTGATAATTGATTTAATATGAATAAATGAATTACATCCAATTAATAACACTTTATTATGAATAGAGTAGTATTTCCCTTGGAAGAATTAATTATGTGAATATGATCATAATAATTAATTAAAATTTGAATGAGATATGGATGATCACATAAGTGACATCCATGGTCTTCCGAAAATGCGAATGGTTCCGTCGTCAGAGATTGTATGTACGAGACGCATGTCCGAAGTGACAGCTCCACGTACAAACGCATCTGGATCGAGCTCTTTACTTCTTGAAAGAATAAATTCGTATGCATAGTGACCCCAATATCAGTTCCTCATATTATTTGGGTGATATTATGGAGGATATGGGAAGATCCTCAAGCGCATCACGGAAGCGTGTGGATCGCATCGAATGCGATCGGGAGCGACTAGTCGCACTAGTCGCTCCGGACATCGGAATTTAAAATTTAAAATGTGATGAAACCACATGATCCAAGAACCTTTTTGGATCGTTTCATCTAAACCAAAATAGGTATAAGGTTTACCTCTTGAAGCATGGTTACGATCGAGTCTCTAAACTAAGAGACCTCCTGTCTCAAGTCCGATCCGACGGAGGAGACGCTTGCGAGCGCGTTGATGAGATGCGTCCTTCTCGCAATCCATGTTGATGATCCAAGCGACGAATCTCCTGATCTCATTACACGAGATCCGACGTCTTCTTCACGAGCGAGGCACACCGAAGGAGACAGAGATCCGCGAGCAAGTACTCCGGCAGCATAACGACGATGCTGCGGTGATGGCAACTCTCTCAATGACTTCATGGTGGACGACCATAAGAGAGAGAGGGAGAGAGGCACATGACATGTAGAGAGAGATAGAGAGGAAGAGAGCATTCGTTGCTGTCGTAAACGTGTCCTTCGAATAGCAAGGGGTGCCTCTTCTTATATAGGGTTTTGGGAGTCCATGGATCTCATTCCATGGACAACACACAATCAATGGTTGAGATTGATTTGTGTTTCTTTCAATGGCTAAGATGTTGTTGTAAAAACACAATAATAATTGATTTAATTTGTATTAATTTATTTGATAAATCAATATAATTAATCCCAATTTAAATCACTTTGACTAGTCTTGGAGATAATGAGAAGACTAACCACATCCCCTAAAAAGGGGACGTCTACCAACCATCTCATGATATCTCATTATCTCATGATATCTCATTATCTCATGATATCTCCAAGATTTACAACAATAATTGTTGTAAATATTTTTCACAAAAATAATTCACAATTATCTTGTGAAAAACTTCAATCAAGCCATTGAAATTATGTGAATCTCATTCACAACCCAAAACAAAAAGTAATTATATTTTCAATTAATCATTCAATGTGAATCCAATCCACATTAACAATTAATCAACAAATATAAATCATAATATGCTCTCTCTAATATATTATAAATCACTTTTATAATATATCTGATTAATATAGATAGTGCTATCCACATTATTCATATCCACGATAATTAAATCACATTTAATCATCTTGGATCTCTTTTCTCATGTGCCCAAATAATATGAATCACATTCAAATTATTCACATCTTTGATAATTAAATCACATTTAATTATCTTAGATAACTCTCCTTATAATATGAATCAAATTCATATTATTCATGATAATTCAATCACATTTAATTATCCATTTTTCTCAATGTTCGGATACATATATCAACAATGAAAATATCCATGAACTTTTTCAAGGATAACGCGCTTTCTCCGCGGATACTTGGAGATAAGGACAGGGCGATTGTATTGTTCCATATAGTGACTTGGATATTGAGATCACATCTAAAATCCAGATCTTGCAGACCTCCCATAAATGCTTGATTAAATCAAGAACGTAAATCTAATCTTCTCATTACATCTGAATCACATTCAGATCAATGTCCAACATTTGGACTAAGATCAGATTACTTCTCTATGAGAGTCACTAAAATCCAGACCTGTTTCATCACTCCCTCGGAATGGAAGCTCGTGGTTATATTATCGTTTATGATCACATCACCCTCAGGCATTCCTAATATATGTACATCCTGCATACTGGAAGACCCAGAATAAATCCGAAGTATAAGATCAATTTTACACTGTCTACTTCAGTGTTTTATCATCAAGTTTCTCATTTGGCTATTGGGAGTTGGTATCAATCATATACTTTCCAAAATCATATATCATACCCAGGTGTTGATCATATGCTTTTCCAAAAACATATATCAAACCTACAAATTCAGTCAAGCTTCTAAAGCGAAACGACCGTGCACGGAATTTGATTCTTCCCAATATCTCATGAGTGAGCTCATGTCTTCTGGTTCAATAATGAACTTGTATGATCCTTTTGAGAGATCGTATTACTCATATGCCCTTATATGCATACCAGCAACGCCGGTGTATAGACCTTGATTAGGTCATCAACCTATTGGTCTACCAAATGTACATACTCAGACATATAGTAACACATCTGTCTCCAGTCAGAGGATGCGTGCCTATATCGTGGTAGCGTACGACATAGGACTTTGGTTATCTCGATCTCATTAAGTCAACTCTTTGACCTAACTAATATGACACCTCCGAATCTCTATTCCCATGCAAAGGACCTGCATCAAGAGGTCAATCAGATATAAACCAAGTGAGAAAGGATTGCCATCTCCTACTCAGGCTGGAGATCCTCTCTTAACAATCATTTGACGGTACTTGATGAGTCCTCATTCTAACTCTTTAGATATTCATCCAAGCGCCAGCCTCTTTGATTCAATAATTGAATCAATAGCTATATGGTCATTAAGATGGCCATGGTACATAACCCTAATTGTACTAAGGGATCTATTATGCAAATTAGTTATTCTTCATTTCAGATCAGGGAATGATATTTGCAATAACATTTATTGCGTAATGGCTCACCGTGGGCTCGTATGTCCAACATATTGGATTGTCCATAGCGAGTTCTATTCATATTGATGGTTGGTTCAATTAACGATGGATCAATAGTGCCTTAGGGGTGGTGGGCCCGGGTGTTAAAGATGGAATTGGGAAATTCAAGATGGACTTGCAAGGCAGAATGAGTTCCCACTTCTTTTTATCCGATTGCAGTATCTCATATTATTGGGATATAATAAAAATAAGAAAGGAGATCCCAGATCTTGTTTGAGATATAATGGTAAGTATATCTCTTACATTGAAAGTGATTAAGGAGTGAACTTTCAGTGTCGACAAGGCAAGACAACTTTGATATAAATATTCCTAAATCAAAGTAAAATATGTGTGTGTGTGTGTATTTCTTATTTCAGATAAGCTTCATTGAACACCCTCAAAACTATATTCAATGATAACCGGTAAACTATCATGGATTGGATCCATGATCAAGATATTGCACTTACACATCATGTATGTGGTTGCAATGTGCAAGTTTTCTTATAATAATGAGGAATGGTAATTAAATAGATTATAAGACAACAACCTAGGGTTTGTGTGTCTCTATAGTTTTGATCTCTTATCGAATGTGCTTTGGAAGTATCATGTCTATGATGATCGTAATTATCAAAAAATTCTATAAAAACCTAAGAAGATGTTCTAGCAAATGTATGTGCTCTCGAAAGTTAATCATAATTGACATGGTTCACTGCATTATGTAGAATGGTGGCTTGATAAGAGATGATGCACTCAAAATGCTTGAGTACTCACCTGAACCAAAAATCTTTAAGAGTTAAGATGGATGTAGATGCGATTAGTGCCATCATTCTACTGTCTATACTCAAGTCTTTCATGATGCTTCACAATATTCATATTGTACGAATTAAATGAAGCATGCATAAATGTTTAAATACTCTTATATTGAAATCTTTTGAGTTCAAAATAAGAGATCCTTTGTCTTAAGTAATGGTTGTTTATAGATGAAGGGAGCACAGTAGAAGCATGGGTCTGATCCAAGTAAGAAGGAAAATCAAAGAGTCGACTATACTTCTGTGACTTCCATATAGCATCAAAAGATTTGGATGAATACAAACTGCGACAAACCGATGTATTGATAGTATGGCTATCTAGACTATCTAAGATCCTTAGAGAAGGATCCAGATAATACATCGAAATATTATACATCTACATATAATCATTGAAATTGACTTGCTTATTGGATAAGATCAAAGTCTAAAATTGTATCTCATTCTTCTAATAATACTTGCAATTGGTTGCATATGTTTTAGAAGACTGGAAAATTTGATCTTAAGGTTTAATAGTCATCCACATGAATGTTGATGCAATTGCTGCAACAATCTCCATTGGATAGATAGACTACAGATTTTCAGTGGGAGAGCCCTTAATCTTAGAGAATGTCTCTATGACCTACATATTGGAATACACTCATTGTTTATTTCTAAATGTTGGAAATAAACATGAAATCTAGAATAGACTTATCATAGAGAGTTATGATGGATATATTTCAGATAGTAGTATGACATCTAGAGGACTCTACTAGATTAGAAAATTAATGAATGGTTCATTAATATTTCTAATACTGAAAAGAATTAAACCTTAAAAGATCAATAGGAGGATGAAGATCATTTGAGAATGATCTGGCATCAAGCATTGGACGTATGCCTATCAATGAGATCAATAGACTAGTAAGAGATGAAACTTTAGAATGTATGAAATTTCAAATCTTACATACTTATGAATATTGTATTCAAAGTAGAAATTGTCCAATGCACCCTTCTCTAGGAATGGTGTAAGATGCCAAGGTATTCAAGATCTCATACATATTGATGTATTAGATCATCTATATCATAATGACCATTAATGATATGTGATATCAATTGTTGTAATATGAGATTTCTTCTCTTCACCTTAGAAACCTTTGAAATGTTCAAAGATTTCATAATTTTGGTTTAGAACCAAAGTTTGAAGGAAGATGAAAGAATTTGATCTAATCAAGGTAGCAAGTACCTATTATATGAATTCAAAGAATACCTTATGGAGAAAGGAATATCATTCATATCTCACTCCTCCTAATAAACCTAAACTCAGTAGAGTTGTAAGGAGATACAATTGGATCATGTGTGACATGATTTTATCAATGATAAATATTAACATTATTATCTCTTAGTTTTCGAGTATATATGTATTAGAGACTACAATATATATCATTAATAAGATTCCATACAAATATAAATCCGAAAACCCTCATAAGCCATGGTTTGGAACCTAGCCTAGTGTTGGACACTTGAGGATTCAGGGTAGCTAGGTCCATGACCATGTCATGAATGCAAGTAAGCTAGAATTTAGCATTATAGAGTGCTTCTTCATTAGGAAAATAAAGAATGGTATTGGGTGCCTACTTTATGACCTTGAGACTCTTATCATCTCTAAGGATATGATTCTTAGAGGGTGACTTTATTGAAAATCAAGATGAAAATGAAGTGAAGGAACTCATTTAATCTTGAGAAGATTATGAGATTCCTGAAATCGGAAACTAAAACGACAATTAAAGACGAAACACACATACCTCTTCAATAAGTTTGAGTAGGGTAAGACCACCTAGAAGGTATGGATTCCAAGTGTTAGAGAAATCTAACAATGATCTGAGTTCGTATGATGAAGCTTTTAAGGATCATGACACAGAAAGATGGATGTTAGCAATAAAATCTGAAGTAGACTTCATATACAAATGTTGTATATGGACCCTCGAGGATCCACCTAAAAGGGTAGGACTTGTTTAGGTGTAAATGGATCTTCAAGAGAAAGAGGGAACCTGATGAGAAGGTAGAGACCTTCAAAGCACGGTTCGCATCCATAAGATACACATGAAGAGAAGACACCACTTTCGATAAGACTTGCTCTCCTGTGACCATGCTTAAACCCATCAGAATATTGCTAAATATAGCTACACAACTTGACTTTGACATCTACAAGATGGAAGTCAATCTTGCATTCATCTATGAATACCTCAACGGGGATATTCATATGAAGTAGCCCTAGCGCTTCATAGTTGAGGAAAAGCAATGTGTGCAAGATAAAGAACTCCATCTATGGACTCAATTAAGCTTCTTGTAGTTGGAACATCATATTTGTTGAAATTATAAAGGTCATGATTTCAAATAGAATCTTGATAAACCATGTGAAACTTAGTGGGAATGCCATTGTGTTCATCTTGCTAAATGTAGATAATATCCTAATCATTTAGAATGATATAAGGATGATAATAATTATTTTATAATCTGATTATTCCATACCTTAAGATATGATCTCAAGGATACCTCTTAGATCTAAGTTCTGAAGAAGGTCAGAAGAAAAGAAAAGAGGGCATTGGGACCGTCACATTAAGTGGTACACCTTGTACATGTTCCATTATTGGAAAACCCCAAGGAAGGCTTCCTTCCCTTAAGATATGGTACTAACCTATCTGAAGGGATATCACCTTAGAGAGTTGAGGAAGTGAATGCTAAAAGTGCTTGCCCTTGTGCATCAGTTATGAGGAACCTGGTGTATGCTAGATGTGTACAAAAGTCAGATGTCTGCCATGAAGTGGGAGTAGTAAACTATAACTAATCCTACTATGGAGATAAAACACTTTGATTCTAGTAATGACAATATCTTCGATGAGGACAAGATTTTTGAGATAGTGATCTCAAAGTCTTATCTTCAAGAACTTAAGACTTTATAGATAGTGATCTAAAAGATCTTAAGTACATATGCCTTATAAGACCGTGTCTTAGTCTTAGGAGATAGAGATCTCCAGGAATAAGGGTATTCGGATAAGGATAATAGAAATTACATACTGGTTATGATGATTATTGAGTTGTAGTGTCAAAGAAACTATATTTGCTTTAACAATATTGAGTATTGGTTGCATAAGATGCAACATTATATTGGATGCGAGGACTATTATTAGGAGATATACGAGTACCGTAAAAGGACTTGGTGTAGTCTCTCTACAACAGAGTGAGTGATCAGCTTACCTAGATATTAAATACCTTATGATTGTCACGTGAATGTGGATTTAAAGATTAGTCCATTAATGGCTCTTTGGGATAGTGGGAGATTGTTGGACATGCGAGACCACAACAAACCATTATGCAATAAATGTCATTGCAAATATCATTCCCTGATTTGAAATGAAGAATAATTTATTTACATAATAGGTCCCTTAGTATAATTAAGGTTATGTACCATGGTCATCTTTGTGATCATACAACTGTTGATTCAATTGTTGAATCATAGAGGATGGTGCTTGGATGAATATCTAAAGAGTTAGAATGAGGGCTGATTAATCACCGTCAAATGATTGGTAAGAGAGGATCTCTAGCCTGAGTAGGAGATGAAAATCCTTTCTCTAATGGGTTGATATCTAACTGACCTCTTGATGCATGTCCTCTGCATAGGAATAGAGATTCAGAGGTGTTAGATAACTTAGGTCAAAGAGTTGACCTAACGAGAACGAGATAACTAAGTCCTATGTCGTATGTTATCACGATATAGGCATGCATCCTCAGACCGCTTACTATCTGTCTGAGTGTGTACATTTAGCAGACCGATATGTTGATGGCCTAATCAAGGTTTATACACCGGTGCGCTTGTGTGCATACAAGGGCATATAAGTAATATGATATATCAAAGGGATCATACATGTTCATTTACTGAACCAGAAGACATGAACTCACTCATGAGATATTGGGAATCAAATTCCGTCATGGTCATCTCGCTTTGGAAGCTTGACTGAATTTATATGATTGATACCAACTCCCAATGATCAAATGAGAAACATAGTGATAAAACCCTGATGAAGACAGTCTACATAAGATCTAAAACTTCAGGTTTATTCTAGGTCTTCCTGTATGCAGGATGTACATGTATTTGGAATAGCTGAGGGTGATGTGGTCATTAACGATTGTATAACCATGACACTTCCATTCCAAGGGAGTGATGAAACATGCCTGGATTTTAGTGAATCATCTTATTAGAGAAGTGATCTGATCTTAGTCCAAGTATTGGACATTGATCTGAATGTGATTCAAATGCAATGAGAAGATTAGATCTACGGCTTTGATTTAATCAAGCATCTATGAGGGGTACCCAAGATCTGAATTTGAGATGTGATCTCAATATCCAAGTCACTATACGTGAAATGTACAATCGCCCTGTCGTTATCTCCAAGTATCTGCGGAGAAAGCGCATTGTTCTTGAAAGAGTTCAAGAATAATTCCACTACTGAATTATGTATCTAAGCATTGAGGTATTGATAATTAATTGTGATTTAATTATCATGAATAATGTGAATATTATTCATATTATTTAAATACATGAGAATTATGATCCAATATAATTAAATGTGATTTATTTATCAAAGATATAAATAATGTGGATAGTACTATCCATATTATATATATAATAAATGTGAGTTATAATATATTAGAGAGAGACTATTGTAAATGGTGTCTTCAAATTAATTATTGACGTGAATTGGATTCACATTGGAAATTAATTGGAAATACAATTTACATTTTATTTTAATTTGTGGACATGATTCACAATTATTTAATAGCATGATTGCAATACTCACAAAATTAATTTGGAATTATTTTTTGTGAATTAATTTACAACAAAAGTTGTTGTAAATAAATATAAGGAATTGGATAAGCCACCACCATCCATTCAATGGATGGTGGACGACCACCCTTGACTTGGTCTCAAGGGTGGCCATCCCCCCTTTTTAGGGAGGTGGGTGGCCTCCCTCCTAATCCTTTCATGCAAGTTACTTTAGTTCAAATTATATTATATTGATTATTCAATATATATTTAATTTAATCTAAATTAATTGTTGTTGTATTTTTCTAATAAAATCATGACCATTGAATAGAAACACAAACTAATCTCAACCATTGATTTTGTGTTTCACATGGATTGTTATCCTAGGACTCCCAAAGTACTATCAAAGAAGAGGCAACCCTTGCTCTTCTTCTACACACACAACAGTTGAGTCATCTCTCACTCTCTCTCATTCTCATTCTACACGCCCATCTCTCTCTCTCTTAGTGGCCACCCACCTTGTTCCATAGAGAGAGTCGTTGTTGATGCCATACCGTTGTGCCGCCGCTTTGACTTCTAGCGGATCTCCGTCTCTTTCGATGTGCCTCACTCGTAAAGAAGACATCAGATCTCAGGTGAGGACATCAGGAGATTCGCTGCTTAGATCTTCAACTCGGATTGCGAGGAGTACACATCTCATCAACACGCCCGTAAGCATCTCCTCCGTCGGATCAAACTTAAGAAAGGAGGTGTCTTAGTTTAGAGACTTGATCACAACCATGCTTCAAGAGGTAATCCTACATAATACTTGTGGTTAGATGAAATGATTCGAGAAGTGTTCTTGGATCATGTGGTTTCATCACATTTAAAATTTTAATTTCTGTTGTATAGAGCAACTAGTGCGACTAGTCGCTCCGATCACATACGATGCGATCATCACGCTTCCGTGGTGCACTTAAAGATTTTCCATATCCTTTAGGGACCCGATCTACAGATGTTTCCCTTGAAATCCTCGCACAGAGTTGGCCTTCGAGCTGCTTATGACGATTCAAAGAAGGCGGGATGAACATATGTCTTTACGCTTAAGGAAGGAGGATGACCTATGATGAAGCTTCAAGTTTTTTGCATGGTCCTTCTCCATGTGGGAAACAATGAAGATGCAACAATGACAGGAGACCAGATCAAGGTATCCATGGTCGACCTTCAACGAGTTGGGGAAGGGCTATGCAAAGGTTCTGGAAGCAGCTCAATGAAGACAAGGGAGAAGGTTTCTAGGAGTTAGTTGCTGTAGCTCGGAGATGCATAAAGAGAATGGCTCCCAAGGTGCTTGGTCTCATGGACTGACTCAATGCAAAGGAGTTTTGTCCTAAGGGGGAGGGGATATACTTTGTTTACACACGTCTGAACAACTGCTCTATTGGGGGCTTCGATTGTTCTCCTTCTCAAAGGTGGTAACATAGATGGATATGTTGCTATTCTTGGGCGCTTCTCTCAAGATGAATGGTCCCATCCACTTGGACTTCAACTTGCCCTGGAAAATCTTTAACTTGGTAGTGAATAACCATACCTTCTGCCTTGGGATAAAATTCTTACGCATGATATGTTGATCATGCTAATTCTTGATTATGTCCTTATATATCATGTTGTTATTGTGTCTCTTGTTTTGAATTTCTAGAAGCTCATTCAATTCCATTTGTCTTTTCTATTGTCTACATGTCTATTCTAGTTCACTTTCTTCAATACCCCTTCAGATTTATGAATAAGCTCAGCAGCCAAGTGGAAAGGCTTTCCATATACCATCCCGAATGGGGATGTTCCCAGCAGAGTCTTATAAGCAGTTCAATATGTCCATAGAACTTGGTCCAATAGTTGGGACCAGTTCTTCTTGTCAGGGTGGATTAGCTTCTGCAAAATATCCTTTACCTCCCTATTCGACACGTCTGCCATGTCATTCGATTGTGGGTGGTATGGACTAGCGACACGGTGCTCAATGTCATATTGTTTTGTTAACCTTATCACTTTCCTGTTAACAAAATGGCCATGCCCATCAGATATGATGGCTTTAGGGATCTCAAATCCTGAAATGATGTGATCTTTCACGATGTCTCGGTTAGAGATAACCTCCACCCACCTAGATAGATAATCTGATGTCAATAGAATGTATTTATAACCGTGATTGTTAGGGCATGGGCCCATGAAATCTATACCCCATGCATCGAAAACATCAACCATAATCACATGTTGCATGAGCATTTCATCTTTGGGATCGACAATCCCTCCCATTCTCTAACACATTGGACATGATCGTACAAATGTATAGGCTTTATGGAATAGGGTCGGCCAGTACAAGCCACACTGGAGTACTTTCCAGGCGGTCCTCTTCCTGGAGTGATGTCCTCCTACCTCCAAGGAATGATAGTATGTGAGGACACTCATGCATTCCTCTTGAGGAATACACCTCTGTCGGACACAATCTGGAACTTCAAAGAAAAGGAACATATCCTCCTAATGGTATTTACTGAATTCTGACTTAATTCATTCAATGTTGCTCTTGGGCCAATAATGGAGAACTATCTTAGACACCATAAAGTTCAGCATATTGGCATACCATGGAAGAGAGTCGGCAGAAGAGATTGACTCATCATGGAAGGAGTCCTTGATAGGGTCGGTCTTAGGAGAATTCTGTGATTCGATTCAGGAGAGGTGATCACCCACCACATTCTTTACTCCGGACTTGTCCTTGATCTACCAAATCAAACTCTTGGAATAGTAGAATCTAAGAAGACTCACCTTCATGTCATTCTTTTGCATTAAGTACTTGATGGCTGCATGATCTGTGAACACGGTGACCTTAGATCCATAAATATGTGACTTGAATTTATCCAATACAAACACTACGACAAGCATTTACTTCTCTATGATAGTGTAATTCACTTGAGCTTGATCGAGAACTTTGCTTACGTAGTGGATAAATCATGGTACCCCTTCTTTCCTCCATCCTAACTCAACCCCAACTGCAAAGTCAGAAGTGTCCTTCATTATATCAAAGGGGAGAGACCAATATGGTGCTTGTAGGATGGGGTCATCCATGATCTTCCTCTTAAGTAGCTTGAAGGCCTCAAGACACCTGTAATCTACAGGGAACTCCGTATCTTTTCCTAGGAGCTATGCTAGCGGTCGGACAATCTTTGAGTAGTCCTTTATGAATCTTCGGTAAAAACCGACATGCCTGAGGAATGACCGCACTTGCTTGATGTTGGTTGGTGGTTGAAGTTTCTTGATCACATACACCTTATCAGGGTCAATCTCCATTCATCTCTTGGAGATGACGTGCTCCAACACATTGCCCTCTTGGACCATGAAATGGCTCTTCTACCAAGAGAGCACCGGATTCACTACATTACACTTCTTGAGGGCTCGATCCATATAAGATAGATAAGAGACAAATGAATCTCCATGGACTGAGAAGTCATCCATAGAGACTTTCAAGAAGTCACCCACCATCTTGACAAATATTGCAATCATGCACTGTCAGAAATTCCCTGATGCATTGTGTAGCCCAAAGGGCATGCGCATGAATACGTAAGTACTAAATGGACATGTAAAGGTGGTCTTCTTCAGGTTCTCAGGAGTGATGGCTACATGATTGTAGCCAGAGTACCTTTCCAAGAAGTAAAAGAATTGTTTCCCTGCAAGTCTCTCCATGATCTGATCAATGAATGGTAGGGGAAATGATCCTTTTTAGTCATGACATTCTGACGTATGTAATCTACATAGATGCTCCATGATGTGGGTACTCGTGTCATAATTTACTCTCCTTTCGAGTTGGTGAGTGTATGGAGTCCCACCTTCTTTAAAGAACAATGTGCTTTCTTTGTGGGTACTTGGAGATAAGGACATGGCGATTGTACATTCCATGTATAGTGACTTAGATATTGAGATCATATCTCAAATCTAGATCTTGGGAAAGTCTCAAAGATGTTTGATTAAATCAAATTGTAAATCTAATCTTCTTATTATATCCGAATGACATTCAGATCAATATCCAACATTTGGACTAAGATCATATTACTAATCTACTGAGAGGAGTCATTAAAATCCAAACCTTTTTCATCTCTACTTCAGAATGGAAGTGTCATGGTTATACAATCGTTTATGATAAAAACACACTCCCTAGTATTTCTAATACCCGTACATCCTGCATATTATAAGACCTAGATTAAACTTGAAGTATTAGATTATATTTTTACTGTCTTCTTCAAGATTTTGTCATTAAGTTTCTCATTTAATCATGGGAGTTGGTATCGATCATATACTTTCCAAAAGCATATATCATATCTATAAATTTTGTCAAGCTTCCAAAGCAAGATGACCGTGCACAGAAATTGATCCCAATATCTCATGAGTGAGCTCATGTCTTCCATTCAATAATGAACATGTATCATACCTTTGAGAGATCATATCACTCATAAGCCCTTGTATGCACACCAACTCGTCGATGTATATACCTTGTCTAGGTCATCAGCCTATCGATCTGTCAAATGTACATACTCAGATATATAATAACATATCTGTCTTAGATCAGAGGATGCATGCTTATATCATGATAATGTACAAAATAGCTCTTAGTTATCTCAATCTTGCTAAGTCAACTCTTTGACGTAACTTATTTAACACCTCCAAATCTTTATTCCTATGTAGGAGACCTACATCTAGAGGCCAGTTAATATAAACCTTTACAGAAGAATTGCCATCTTCTTCTCAAGCTAGAGATCCTTTCCTAATAATCATTTAACGGTACTTGATGAGTCCTTGAAAAATCACAAATTTTATCCTTTCAATTAAGTTATTTTAAATGTGTTGTAGTCGGGTAAAATCGAATTAACCAAAAAGATTACTTGATTAATTATGCAATTAAAAGCGAGCAGTCAATTTATTCTTTTTTACTTGAGAAGATCAAGGTCGAACTCAAGGAGGCAACTGTCTTCTTAGATCAATTTTTAGATGATTAAGAACTTAAGTTTTTAGAGGAATATTTTTCTAGTATTTATTATGCAATTAATAATTGCAATGTAATTTTGATAATTTCCGGGGCTAAACTATAAATTTCAATCAAATGAACTCCAAATCTAATGAAACTTAACCAGAATATGTATGAATGAAAAACTAAGCTACTGTAACTGTTTTGTAATTTTCAGGTGCAGAATGAATTAATTATGAATTAAATATGAATTAAATTTGAATGCATGGTGATTTTGAGCAAAATAACTTTAATAAATAGCAAACCAATTTAATTTCAAGAAGTAAAATTATCCTAGTTGTACTAACTGGGATCTATCTAGGAAAATTAATAAAATCCTAAAAATAATGAGTTTTTAGTCTATTAAAAATCAATTAATGAAATGACCATTTATTTTATTCTGACCTCTATATGCGTGCAAATGTGATGATTTTTGGGCATAATAAAGAAGTCAATTAATTCTAGCAATTTTGAATTTTTGACAATTTTTGAAATTATGGTTAGTTTTATACGAATTTTAAAGCACAGAATGGGTAAAATATGCAATTTTTCACAAGAAAATTAATAATTAATTAAAAACATAAATATCGAGCACAGAAAATGTAGAGAAGTAGTTGAATAATGTAATGCCACTTTTTAATTGATTAAATAATGTAGAATTGAGTTCAAAACAAATTAAGAATAAAGGGCTTTAAATGTAAATTATAGAATAAAATAAATAAAGAAAAGTGAAGCATAGGGATATGAGCATGATTACCCAGACCCGAAAGGGTCTTTATACAATTTTACACCAGGGCACATGTGTAGAATATGCCTGCTTGAACGACTGGGCCCTTTTGATATTTTACGAAGATGGAGGGAGAGAGTGACGCCCCGCCCCTTCGGCTACCGAAACCGATAAGACCGGAGCATCGGACCTACGGTCCAATTACGCCCATGATCTATGATACTCAACAAACCATATTATGCATATTAGATTAACATTTAAAATATAAACAATAACATGAGAATAATATGAAATGGAAAGTAAAATGCAACATCCATTCTCATTGATAATAATCATCAAGTCCATGTCCATAGAATGAGATACATCAAAAAATCTTAATTTTTTTAGAGAAGCTCCCAACATATCTCACTACAATGTCTCTCAATTGTAACGCGAATGCGTGTACGAAGGTGACCTCGAGCTTTCCTACGTGATGGTGGTCGCGGATCTTCGATCGGAGCTCCTTCTCCGACGTCGATGGCGGCCCTCCGACGACTAAACTAGCCAAGGTAGTGGTGCTCCAATGAGAGGGGAGGATGGTGGTGGCTAGGGCTTTTGAGAGGGCATACTATCATGTTCTATTTATAGAAGAAGAGGTGACAATGGGTGCAAATTTCGGATCTGGTTCGGATCCATATATGGGTCCCAAATGTTATACTTAAAACACCGATAAGTTGAGCTAGGAATGTCGGAATTGGTCGTTCTTGGGCTCGTTGGAAAGATCTCGAATCTACGTAATGGTGTGATTATTTAAATTTTTTGGATGTCGAAAACACTCCAGGTTTTAGGTAAAAAAATACGAGGTTTCACATCATAAAAATCTTAAAGGAAGTCTCGTACTTGAGACGTAGGATTTAACATATATGTTTCTAGATGTGACATAGATTCAGGCATAAAAATCTTAAAGAGGATGAAACTCATAAAAATCTTAAAAAGGATTGAAATAGGGTTTCATGATCATACCTTCAAAAAGATAAGGGTATTTCTGTCGCATATCTGCCTCAGGCTCCCATGTGGCCTCCTCAACGTTATGACTTTGCCACAATACCTTAACCAAAGGAATGTCTTTCCGTCGCAACTTCTTGACTGCCCGGTCTAAAATCCGAACGGGTGCCTCAGGGAAAGACAATTTTGGTTCAACTGCGAGGTCCTCATAGCTAATCATATGTCGAGGGTCTCGAATATATTTCCGGAGGTTTGACACATGGAATACATCATGCACGCTTGCCAAGTGAGGGGGAAGTTCTACTCGATATGCTACCTTCCCAATACAAGAAAAAATTCTCGAAAGAGCCAACAAATCTCGGCGCCAACTTGATCTTAGCACCAAATCTTTGAATACCCTTCATTGGAGTTACTCTCAAGAAGACAAAATCTCTGACTTCAAACTCGAGATCACGACGTTTCTGATCATCATAGCTCTTCTGATGGCTCTATGCAGTCAATATTTTCTTTCTAGCCGTTTCCACGGCTCTTGTTGTGTCCTAGATTATTGAGTGGAATAAATACCCTTGTCACCCACTTCCTGCCAACACAAGGGAGTGGTCATCTCCGCCCATATAGTGCCTCAAAAGGTGCCATGCCAATACTAGCATGGTAGCTGTTGTTATAAGTAAACTCTACCAATGGAAGGTGATCCTTCCAAGATCCTTGCCACTCAACGGCACATGCTCGGAGTAGGTCCTCAAAGTATGAATTGTCCTCTCTGATTGCCCGTCTGTCCGCGGATGATATGATGAACTAAGACACAATTCAGTTTTTAGGGCCTTCATGAATTCTCCCCAATAATGTGACGTGAAGTGAGAGTCTCTATCTAATACTACCTCCTTGGGGATCCCATGCAAGCGAATAACATGCTAGATATATAATTTGGCCAGATCTACCGGAGTGCAAGTCATGTTCACTTGGATGAAATGTGCAGACTCGGTCAGTCGGTCTACAATGAACCAAATAGCATCATATCCACCTACTGTACGAGGTAAGGATGTCACGAAGTCCACATAGATACTCTCCCATTTCCACAACAAAATAGGAAGTGACTGTAACAAGCCAGGAGCACGCTTGTGCTCTGCCTTCACCAATTGACACGCAAGGCAACGACTAACATGTTATGCAACATCTCTCTTCATCCCTTCCCACCAGAAGTGCTGACGGAGGTATCTATACATCTTGGTGCTTCCTGGGTGGATAGATAATATAGAACAGTGAGCCTCGTCTAGGATGTCTCTCCTCAACTCATTATCATCAGGAACACAAACACGGTCTCCCTTCCATAAGAAGGACTCGCAAGCTCTGAATCCATCAAACTCCTACTTCAAATATCGATGGAACAAGTCTTGTAATTTTTGATCTGTCTGCTGACCATGCACAATCCTGTCCCATAATTTACTGTACTTAGCAGGTACAGTTACGACATCTATAGCACTATCAAAGGGGCGCCACTCGCTGAGTGCTGTGAGCATATCCCAAGTCTGTAGCCATGATGCGGTACCCTCAATATGTGCTCTTCTACTCAAAGCATCTGCTACTACATTTCCCTTACCCGGATGATAGGAGATCGTGCAGTCGTAATCTTCAATAGTTCCATCCATCGTCTTTGCCTCATATTCAACTCCCATTGGTCAAAGATATATTTGAGACTCTTGTGATCTGTAAAAACCTCAAACGTGACCCCATATAAGTAGTGACGCCATATCTTCAATGAGAAGACTATAGCTGCCAACTCCAGGTCATGAGTAGGGTAGTTCCGTTCATGGTTCTTTAGTTGTTGCGATGCATATGCCACGGCATGACCACGTTGCATCAATACTGCTCCTAAACCCTCCTTTGATGCATCAGTATACACTGTAAAGTCTAAGGTGCCAGAAGGAAGGGTGAGAATCAGAGCACTGGTCAGTCTCTCTTTCAACGTACGAAAGCTCAACTCGCACTTGTCGCTCCAAATGAAAGGGATATATTTCTATGTTAGACGAGTAAGTGGTAGAGCTAGCTGCGAGAAACCCCTAACAAAACGTCTGTAGTAGCCGAAAAGGCCTAAGAAACTGCGTATCTCGGTAACTGTCTTGGGCTGCTCCGAGGACATTACTGCCTCTATCTTGGCTGGATCAACTGCCACACCTGCTCCCAAAATTACATGATCGAGGAAAGCTACTTCGGTAAGCCAAAACTCACACTTACTGTATTTTGCATACAACTTGTGTTCTCTGAGTATCTCAAGAATAGTATGAAGATGCTGCTCATGCTCATGCTCATCACGTGATTAGATCAAGATATCATCAATGAACACTACCACAAAACGATCTAAGTATGGACAGAAAATTCTGTTCATCATGTCCATGAACGCGACAGGTGCATTCGTGAGTCCAAAAGGCATGACCACAAACTCATAGTGGCCGCCGTATCTGGTGCGAAAAGCAGATTTAAGCACATCTATGTCCTTAATTCTCAATTGATGATAACCCGATCGTAGGTCAATCTTCGAGAATACCGCTGTGCCCTGCAATTAATCAAAAAGGTCATCTATTCGTGGAAGTGGATAACGGTTCTTTATTGTCCTTTTATTCAATTGCCTGTAGTCGATGCACAATCGCATAGACCCATCCTTCTTCTTTACGAAGAGGACCGGTGCTCCCCAAGGTGATGTACTAGGATGAATAAATCCCTTTTCCAATAACTCCTGCAGTTGTACCTTGAGCTCCCTGAGTTCGGATGGTGTCATCTGGTATGGAGGGATGGAGATGGGGTGTGTATCGGGTATCAAGGTGATCTCGAACTCGATCTCCCTCCTTGGTGGCAGTCCAGGTAACTCCTCTGGAAATACGTCAGGAAAATCCCGCACAACTCTAACATCTTTTATCATGCGATCTTGGGCAGGTAAATCCACAACATAGGCGAGAAAACCTAAGCAAACCTGATCGAGTAAGTGTTAAGACTTCAACGCTGATACATATTAGACTCACTATCTGGGTTACGTCCATCAAACTGAAAGGTAGGTATGCCCGGGAGACGGAACACTACCGTCTTCTCGAAGCAATCAAGGCATGTGTGATGTTGCTCGGGCCAGTCCATACCTAGGATGGCATCAAAATCTTCTAACTGAATGAGTAAAAGATGTGCGAGCATTAGGTGCCCACCAATCTGCACTGCTACATCCTCCAATGCTTGTCGCACGATGAATAATTGGCTCCCTGGGCCCTTGATGTAGTAAGGAGATGAAACACAGATTGGTTCTTTATCTAACTTGGATACTAGTCGATGTGCTAGAAAAGAGTGCGTAGCTCCCGAATCAAATAAGGCATGTAAGGATATACCATGCACTGAAATCATACCTCACGCTACAGCTCCTGAGGCGTGGGCCTGTTCTTGCATGATTGCGTTCAGCTGTCCCTGAGGTTGTGTTGGGGCATTAGAACCTGCAGCACTGAAGGTTGGTCGTGGTGTAGGACGTTGAAAACCTCGACCTCCATGACGGGAAGTTGATCCATGTGACTGTGTGGATGAGAAAGTTGGTCGTACACTTGGTTGCTGGCCACCTGAGCTGCTGGCAAGTAAGGGGAACTTGGCCTTGAAATGGCTTGGCTGCTGGCAGTGGAAACATCTACAATCTCCTGGATGAGAAAAGGAGCCTCCTGAGACAAGGTTAGCACCTCCCGTCTTGCGATTCTGGGAGTGTGTAGAACAACGGAAGGAAGTAGTACCGCGACTCGCCAGGCCTTGCCCCAAAGTAGGTGCAGGAGCAAACCTGCTAATGGTAGGAGTGTTCGTCATTGGGTGGAAACGACACTCTCTATGAGCTCTGTAGAAATCTCGACGAGTAGATCTCCCTGACTGATGTGGTTGGAAATGTGATGGACTCCTCTAAAGCTGACTCTGAGTTGCCTCCATCTTGGTAGCTTTAGCAACTACCTCCTTGATGGAAGTGAAATCCAATGCAGATAGCTGGTGTTGCACATAATCACGCAGTCCCCAGATAAACTTCTGTAAATTCTCCTCGGGAAAAGCAGTAGTAGCTGTTGAGTGGCGGGAGAGTTCAATGTAGCGAATGAGGTATTCTTGGGTCGTCATTGACCCCTGCTTTAGCTAAGAAAACAACCTCCTCTGATCCTCAACCCAGTGGTCAGGATAGAACTAGCTACAGAACTCGTCAAGAAATATTTCCCATGTTATGGGATCCTCCAGATGTTCCTTGGTGGCATACCACCAACGTTCAACATAACCTGCTCGTGAAAATTCCACGAATGTAAGCCAAGACTCTTCAGGAGTATGGATCATCCGTAAGACCTTGGATACGTGATCCCTCCATAGTTCAGCCTCATCTGGTGTGCCTGTGCCGAAGAATTGGGGCACCTTGGACCTCTAGTAGGCTGCATAAGTCGTCTGATGTTTCTGCAATGCCTCTAAATTCTCCGACCCTTCAGGGTCCAAAGACACCGAAGGATGAACACTGCCCTCTTCCTCACGAGAAGGTTGATACGAGGAGTCATCCTGCTGAAGGACCCTTTGCTCCAATACCTCCTGACGCTATTGTATACCCTGCACGGCCAGAACTAGTAAGGCCAACTGCTGTGAAACATCAGGATCAACACGAGGCGGCATGATTCCCTACGAGAATCATTATATTAGAAATTATTTCCATGATTAGAGAGATAATGGACACGTTAAGCATGACTTGAATTATTCTCCTTAATTAATGATGAAGTCAAAAGACTTATCATTGTATTTATAATTCAAATCCCACTGATAATCTAATATGCAAAAGAGAGAATGGAGTATCGGGCTCTGATACCATCTGTGACACCCTGCCCCCTCGGTTACCGAAACCAATAAGACGGGAGCATCAGACCTACGATCCAATTACACCCATGATCTACGATACTCAACAAACCATCTTATGCACATTAGAATAACATTTGAAATATAAACAACAACATGAGAATAATATGAAATGGAAAGTAAAATGCAACATCCATTCTTATTGATAATAATCATCAAGTCCATATCCATAGAATGAGATACTCATAAAATCTTAAATTTTGTAGAAAAGCTCTCCACATATCTCACTATAATGTCTCTCAATTGTAGCGCGAATGCGTGTACGAAGGTGACCTCGAGCTTCTTACGTGATGGTGGTCGCGGATCTTCGATCGGAGCTCCTTCTCCGACGTCGACGACAGCCCTCCGACGACTAAAATAGCCAAGGTGGCGGTGCTTCAATGAGAGGGAAGGATGGTGGTGGCTAGGGCTTTTGAGAGGACATCCTATCATGTTCTATTTATAGAAGAAGAGGTGAAAATGGGTGTGAATTTCAGATTTGGTTCGGATCCATATATGGGTCCCAAATGTTATACTTAAAACACCGATAACTTGAGCTAGGAATGTTGGAATTGGGTGTTCCTGGGCTCGTTGGAAAGATCTCGATGAGATCTACGTAATGGTGTGATTATTTGAATTTTTTGGATGTCAAAAATACTCCAGGTTTTAGGTAAAAAAATATGGGGTTTCACAGAGAGGGTGCAATACTTGGAAGTTGCGGGGGGCCACAATGTAAATGTCACCCCTCCCTCACGTGTCGTGCACGTGTGAGGTGATAAGGATGGGCAGCTAGCCTGAGGAGGTTGTCATAACGACAAGGGTGGAGTTTAGCGGAGTCATAGCTGGTGGTCGAGGTGGATGAGAGGTGGCCAGAGCTCGAGCGGAGTCTGGTGGCATGTAGGTTGGGAGCAATGGTGGAGCGGTTGTATGGATGAAGGAGTACGATTCCTGGTTGACACATGACAGGGGCTTAGTGGTGGAGATGGTATTGATGGGGAGGAAACAGAGCGAAGGAAGGCGATGCAGAGCCTCCTGTCAGAGGAGCTCGTAGGCAAGGTGGAGCGCTGCTCCAGGGATACATGCCCGGAGCACGATGGTAGCGAAGGGCAACGATGGGTCGAGTTGAATGAGGCACACCACAATGCCCCTGGGCGATGTAGTATGCTCCTTTGCTGTGGAGCGACCGTGCGACTGATGCAGAGGAGCGTAAGGAGGATGGCGTGGTGGCAAAGGCCTGCTGCTCTAGGTGGTGCGAGTAGAGCGTTGCTGACAGGAAGCAGTGGTCGCAGATCGGCCAAGGTGCGGGTCAAAGATGCGGAGGTGATGATGATGGCAAGTGTAGGTGTTGCGCATGGTCCTGTGTTGGCGAAGGTAGGGACCCCTAAATGACCCAAGCTTTTATAAAGCTTGAGGATTATCGTAAGGGTCAAGAGAAGGAAGTGGAGAGCGAGCACAATGAATATGATCAGATTTGGATGGAGGAACAAGGTGGAAGGGGAATGTTGATGAAGATGGATGGATGGATAAGAAGAGATATGGAAGACAATGAAGAGAAAAAAGAATGGGGAAAGACGAAGGAAAAGAGGGTAATGGTTATACCTAATGTTCACCTGAGGGTGGCTGCCTACGGAGACCGTCGATCCTTGCTTTGATTCAAGCTGACGAAGGGCTTGAAGAAGCTTCACAGCTTCCTGGAGGATGCTGCAGCAAGGGAGGATGGAATCTACCCCTTGGATCTCTCCCGACTGGAGCAGAGGTCATCGTCGACTCATGCTCCAAATCCCATGAGCGAGTTGGGCCTGCAATTTCTCTAGAAATGGCAAAAGCCCTCACAAGTTGGAGGTGATGGGCTTTTATAGGAGGCAGAGAAGAGATGGTTATGGTGTAGGGATACGGGGAGCAAGGTCGACGACAAGGTGATAGGATAGATGGGGCAGTGGTCGTTGAGGATGAGAGGTTAGGGTTATGCCAGAGGATGCGAGCTAGAAAGGTGATTGACGGCGATAAGGGTACAGTGCAGGTGCCAATTAGGCTGGTGGATGGAGGTGATGAGATAGGATAATCGGCGATAGTTGTGGGTGGGTTTTGTCATAGGTGTAGGTTAGATAGAGAGGATTGGGGAGGGGGCGGCTGGAGGTTGGGGACACATGTCTGGGGCACACGCGTCGGATGAGAGGAGAGAGAGTAAGTGGGGGGGGGGGGGGGATGTGGCTGCCCCAGGAGGTGCCACGTGTCACTCCAAAAAAAAATTCAAAAATTAAATTCAAATAAAGATAGAAAAGAAATAGAAGGAGACCTCGAATCGAAAAATTTTCTTCGCAAAAATTGCTCTTCTCATTGAGATCTACAACTTTCATAAAGAACCAAGAGAGAATGAAATGCATAATGCAATATATGAGTTTTTGGTGATATTTTATGTACATAAGATACCAATTTTATATTTTGATTTTTTTGATTTTTTGATGATAAATAAATGCAAACAAAAAGTCAAACATGCTACGAAATAATGCAATGGACTCAAATGGTATTGTTTTTAGATTTCTATGGGTTGAGTTAATGTCAAATAAATTAGGGAGGTTAATTGTGTACAAGTTGACTAGGTGAATAAGGTCATGTCAGAATTGGTCTTTTCCTTTGCTTTTCTGATTTTTTGGGTTTTTATTTTTATATGGTTTATAAAAACAATGAATGAATTAAAGAAATGAAAGATAAAATAGTTAGAATAGATGAAATATGCACATGAAAAGATAGGTTGAAATCAGCAAAAATGTACAATACGCAAAGGAGACCCAAATCCCAAGTTTCACAAATGAGCTCTGATTTTTATGAAATTAGTATTATTTTAAAGGCATTTGAATGTATATTACTTTAAAAGTGAGGAGTGAAATCATACATTATATGAGAAAGATATCAACGTTTTAGTCCATTTGTCCTGAAATTAGGGTTTGGGTTTATTTTGCATATGTATAAGTTAGCAATTTTTTAGAATTTTTGATGGATTAAGGTTAGTGATATGAACATAATGAAGTTGTTTCATGTCCACTAGAGTAAGCATGATTTAATTAAAATGAATGAAAGTAGGAGAAAATGTGAAGATGCAAATATGCATGCTAAAATGTAGATATTACTTCTAAGTGCATGTATGGTAAAAATGCAGAGTAAATGATGAAATGCAGCTAATTACTCTAGAAAAAAGATCTATTTTCAACTTTTAATGCGATGAATCATGGATTCATCAACCCACTATGCTTAAACCTTGCTCGTCCTTGAGAAACTAAAATGGAATGCAAAAGTGAAATGATTTTAAGTTCCATACCATGGTCATGAACAAAAGATGAAAATGGAGCTAGACCCGACCATTGGATTAATAGTGTGGGGGAACTCTTGTGAGAATTAGGATTTTAAAATTAGCAACCCTCGAGTTCTACATATCATTGTAACAATTCTGGCTCAGAAGTCATCTTAGATCAATCCTTCTCCCAAAGCATACCCCATGAACATTGAACAACCGTCTCATGTGTATGAAAGGTTTTGGCTCTTCCCATCAAGAATGCGGGACTACCATGCAAACCTCTCCTCCAATAGCTCGCCCTCGGAGAGTGAGGTATTTACTTTTAAGTTCAGTCATGTTGTGTTTACAATCGAAAGGGGGATAATTTTTTAGAAGAAAGGGAAAAGAACTGGAGGGTGACCAGTGTAGTCACCTCTCCTTGTGAAGCTGGAAGTGTAGCCAAGTATCCATCAATATCTGCAAGTTGTCTTGAAGACAGACCTTTTTGGTCAAATATTTATTTGGTAGTTTTGGTATGGATTTTTTTGGTAACTTTGCATGGATATTTTGTGCCCCTACATATATAGAATCTTTCTTTTTGCACATGTTTTGAGGTCTTAGAAAAAAATGTGCCTAGTCATCCATCCCTCATCCGAAGCTTTATTTCAACTCGTACTCCAATCTTTAAATGTCCACGCTACCAGAAAAGAGACTTACACAGTCTTCCAACACCCCATCTATGTTGAGCTAAGTACATAATGTCGGAGTACATATTAATTCCCTATTCAGAAGTCATACCCAAAATTCGGAAATCAGATTAGACACTAAGAGTCAAAGTCTACACATTATCATGCAGAACTCAAAGAATTAGGTCAAAGACATGAAACTTCTAAAATCCTATTTCTCGGTGAAGTTCATCTGAAAATTAGGTAGATCAAGGCCAAGTCAAGACCTCTCTCAACTTCTATTCATAACTCAATTTAGAACCAAATAACTTTCCATGTTGCATATTCTAGATATGAAATGCAGATGACATGCATATGAATGAAATGCATTATGAGTTTTTTGAATGAATGCAAGGATGGCATGCAAGAGTAATTAAGAAGCCTTTTTTACCAATTTTACCCATCCCGTATTTATTATATAATATATACAAAAAAATGCAAAAGTTCAAGCTATGAGTAAAGTATATATGTAAGATATACATGCCCCCTATACTTAGCGGGTACTATGTCCTCAGGGCACAAGAAACGAGGAAAAGACATAGCTTACGCTAAGCGTAGGAGAGTGAAAAACAAAAAGGAGTATAGAAGTCGACCTGCCCCCTATACTTAGGCTCTAGTCAGCCTAAGTAAAGAAGATAAAAAATAGGGCGGTCGAGGTCAAGAGGAGAAATAGATTATTATATACAAGGTGGGAATCAGTCCCTCCTATACTTAGGCTCTGGTTAGCCTAAGTATAGGTCAGGAGTGAGTATGAGAACCAATGGGGTTGGGGAACATTCAGAGAGAACGGGGAGTGGGGAAAGATGAATGGAGACAGTGGAAGTGGTGAGGATTCATGCATTCCCTAAGAGTGGATCATGGAATTCTAGGATATGCATGAATGAGATCTCTTCAACTCGGGCTAACTACTCATCTGATCTTACAAAATGCTTCAGCAACTGCCCATTCATAAGGAACGATCATACACCATCTATAAGCTATGAAATCCATACACTGCCATTCTTGTTCACTTCTCTGATAATGAAGGGTCCCGTCCACTTGGATTTCAACTTGCCCTAAAAAAATTTCAACCTAGAATTGAATAACCATACCGTCTGCCTTGGGACAAAATTCTTGTGTCTGATATGCTGATCATGCCAATGCTTGATTCTGTCCTTGTAGATCTCACTATTATCATATGCATTGTTTCTAATTTCTAGAATCTCGTTTAGATCCATCTTTCTGCTTTGCCGTCCTTCAATGGTATTCCAGTTCACTTTCTTTAATGCCCATTCAGATTTGTGTATCAACTCAATGGGCAGATGACATGGCTTTCCATAAACCATTCAGATTGGGGAGGTTCTAAGCGGGTTCTTGTAAGCAGCTCGGTATGCCCATAGAACTTGGTCCAAGAGTTGGGATCGGTTCTTCCTGTCTGAGCAGGCTAGCTTCTGCAAAATGCCCTTCACCTCCCTATTCGACACCTCATCCATACCATTCGATTGTGGGTGGTATGGACTAGCGACACAATGCTCGATGATGTAATCCTTTGTTAACTTTTTCATTTCCCTGTTAACAAAGTGGCTACCCCCGTTAGAGATGATAACTTTGGGAACCCTGAACCATGAAAGGATGTGATCTTTCATGAACTTACAGACAATCTCGCTGTCCACGACTCGGGTAGGGATAGCTTCCACCCACCTAGAGAGATAATCCACCGCCAAGAGAATATGCTCATAACAGTGGATGTTAGGGAATGGGCCCATGAAATCTATGCCTCATGCATCAAAAACATCAACCATAATGACTGATTGCATGGGAATTTCATCTTTGGGACCGACAACCCCTCCCATTCTCTGTCATATTGAACATGACCTAACAAACACATATGCATCACGAAACTAGGTTGGCCAGTACAAGCCACACAGAAGAACTTTCCAGGCAGCCCTCTTCCCAGAGTGATGTCCTCATACCTCTAAAGAATGGCAGTAGGTGAGAACACTCATGTATTCCTCCTGAGGAATACACATCCGCCATATACAATCCAAAACTTCGAAGAAAAGGAATGGATCCTCCCAATGGTATTTCCTAGATTCTGACTTAAGTCGGTCAATGCTTATCTTGGGCCAATCAATGATAACTGTCCTAGATACTAAGAAATTCACCATATTGGCATGCCATGGAAGAGTGTCGACAGAACAAATCGATTCGTTGGGGAAGGAGTCCTTGGTGTAGTCAATCTCAGAGGAACTATGTGACTCTATGCAGGAGAGGTGATTAACCACCACATTCATCACTAATGGCTTATCCTTAATCTGCAAATTGAATTCTTGATGTAGTAGAATCCACCTAAGAAGACACGCATTCGCATCCTTCTTTTCCATGAGGTACTTGATGGATGTGTGATCTGTGAATACAGTAACCTTGGAGCCTAAAGGCGTGACCTGAATTTATCCAAGGCTAACACTACGACAATCATTTCATTCTCTGTAAAGGTATAGTTTGATACTGATCGAGTACTTTGCTTGAGTAGTGGACAACATAAGGAATCCCTTCTCTCCTTTGTCCTAACACGACGCCGACAACAAAGTCAAAAGCATCCATCATGATCTCAAAAGGAAGAAACCAATCTGGGGCCTGTAGGATAGGAGCATCCATGACCTTTCTCTTTAGGAGCTCAAAAGACCCAAGACATCTGTGATCTACAATGAACTCCATGTCTTTTCCTAAGAGCTCCGTTAGCAGTCCGGTAATCTTTGAGAAGTCCTTTATGAATCTGCGGTAAAAACCAACATGCCTGAGGAACAACCATACTTGTTTGATGTTGGTTGGTGGTTGAAGCTTCTTGATCACATCCACCTTGGCAGGGTCAACCTCCATTCCCCTCTTGGAGATGACATGCCCCAACACAATGCCCTCTTGAACCATAAAATGACTATTCTCCCAAGAGAGCACCGGATTCACCTCATTGAACTTCTTGAGGACTCGATCCAAATGAGCTAGACAAGTGTCAAATGAGTCATCGTGGTCCGAGAAATCATCCATGAAGACCTCCAAGAAATTACCCACCATCTGGCAAATACTAAAATCATGCACCGCTGGAAAGTCCCCGATGCATTGCATAACCCAATGGATGTGCGCCTGAATGCATACATACCGAATGGACATGTAAAGGTGGTCTTTTCCTGGTCCTCAAGAGCGATGGCTACTTGATTGTAGCCCGAGTACCCATCTAGAAAGCAAAATAATTCATTCCCCACAAGTCTCTCCAAGATCTGGTCTATGAATGTTAAGGGGAAATGATCCTTTTTCATCGCGGCATTTAAGCATCTGTAGTCCACACAAACACGCTAAGACGTGGGTACTCGTGTCACAATCGCCTCTCCATCAAAGTTGGTACTTGTCTGAAGTCCCACCTTCTTAGTGATTACATGAAGTGGTGCCACACGCTTGAAATCAAAGATGGGATATATAAACCCCGCGTTACACCATTTTTAATCTCCTTCTTGACCATATCTCATAATTTTGGATTCAGCCTATGCTAGAACTCACGAGAGGGTCTAGCACCTTCTTCAAGGTAAATATGGTGTGAGCACATAGCGGGGTTAATCCTGCGAAGATCGGATACGATCTAGCCTATGGCCTTGCGGTTCTGATCAAGAATATTAGCAAGCAAGATTCTTGTTCTCCAGTCAAGCTAGAACTGATAATGATCTGGAACTTGTTGGACATGCGAGCCCATGGCGAGCCATTGTGCAATAAATGTTATTGCGAATATCATTCCCTGATCTGAAATGAAGAATAACTAATTTGCACTATAAGGTCCCTATGTACAATAAGGGTTATGTACCATGGCCAACTTGATAATCATATAACTGATGATTCATTGATTGAATCATAGAGGCTGATGCTCTGATGAATATCTAAGGAGTTAGATAGAGGACTCATCAAGCATCATCAAATGATTATTAAGTGATGATCTCCAGTCTGAGTAGGAGATGGCAATCCTTTTCTCGTTTGGCTGATATCTGACCGACCTCTTGATGTAGGTCCACTACATGGGAATAGTGATTCGGAGGTGTCAGATTAGTTGAGTCAATGGGTTGACTTAACGAGATCTAGATAACCAAAGACCCATGTTGAATACTGTCACAGCATAGGCATGCATCCTCTGACCAGAGACAGATGTGTTACTATATGTCTGAGTATGTACATTTGGCAGACCAATAGGTTGATGATCTAACCAAGGTCTATACACCAACGAACTGGTGTGCATGTAAGGACATATGAGTAATACGATCTCTCAAAGGGATCATACATGTTAACTTGTGAACCGGAAGACATGAGCTCACTCATAAGGTATTGGGACTGATTAAATTCCATGCATGGTCGTCATGCTTTGGAAGCATGACATGAATTTGAAGGTAAGATATATACTTTGTGAAAACATATGATTTATACAAATCCGAAAGACCAAGATTGAGAAACTTAGTGATCAAATCCTGAAGATGATAGCATAAAAGTGATCTATATCTTCAAGATGATCATAGATCTTCCAGTATGCAGGATGTACAGGTTTTGGGAATACCTGAGGGTAATGTGATCATAAATAATTGTATAACCATAATGCTTCCATTCCGAGGGAGTGATGAAACAGGTTTGGATTTTAGTGACTCCTCTCAGTAGAGAAGTGACCTAATCTTAGTCCAAGTATTGGACATTGATCTGAATGAGATTTAGATGCAATAAGAAGATTAGGTTTACGGCCTTGATTTAATCAAGCATCTATGGGAGGTCCATGAGATCTAGATTTGAGATGTAATCTCAATATCCAAGCCACTATACGTGGAACAATACAATCGCCCTGTCCTTATCTCCAAGCATCTGCGGAGAAATCGCATTATTCTTGAAAGGGTTCAAGAATAATTCCATAGTTGAAATATATCTAAGAATTAAGAGAATGATAATTAAATGTGATTTAATTATCTTGATGTATGTAGAAATTATTCAATATAATTAAATGTGATTTAATTATTATGGATAAGAATAATGTGGATAACAATATCTAATTATTCATGATATGATATAAATGCGATTTATAATAGAGAGAGATAATTATAATTTATATTTGTTAATTAATTATTGATGTGTATTGGATACACATTGTGTAATTAATTGAAAATGTAAATTATATTTTGTTTTGGGTTGTGAATGTGATTCACAAATTTCCAATGGCAAGATTACAATATTCTCAAAATTAATTATGAATTATTTTTGAAGAATAAATCATAACAAAAGTTGTTGGATTAAATAATGGAGATTTCCACGGAGATATGCAATCTCATGAGATTTCATGAGATTGCTCCCACTTGGAATCAAGTGGACGGCCACCATGACCAATACGGAAATTGGTGGCCATCCACCATGATCCATGGGAGATGCAATCTCCATGTTGGTTAATCTCCTTATTTGATTGATTTAATTTAGGATTGATTTATATTTGATTTATCAAATATTTTTGTTCTAAATTAAATTATTAGTTGTTGTCTTTTCTACCAACAACAATCTTGACCATTGGATTAAACTTAACTCAATCTCATCCATTGATTTTTAAGTGTCCATGGATTGAGATCCATGGATCCTAAAACCCTATAAATAGAGAGTCATACCATGCTCTCTAGGGTTATGCTTTTGAAGCACATCTCTCTCTCATTCTACACGTCAACCCTCTCCCTCTCTCCTTGGTGGCCGTCCACCAAACCCTAGAGGAGAAAGCCGTCGTCGCCCTCGCCACCGCGCAACCGCTTCGACGTTCTTCGGTTCTCCATCTTCTTGGAGTGCTACGCTCGTGACGAAGACATTCGATCTCGTACGACGAGATCAGGAGTTCACCGTGCTTGGATCAACTTGTTAGATTGCGAGGATCACGTGACTCATCCCCACACTCGCAAGCTTCTTCTCTAACGATCGGACTTGAGACAGGAGGTCTCTTTTCGTAGAGACTCGATCAACCACGCTTCAAGAGGTATTCCTTTATACTTGTTGTGGTTCTAGATGAAACGATTCGAGAATCATCCTTGGATCATGTGGTTTCATCGCATGAAAATTTTTAAATTCCGCTGCATAGAGCAACTAGTTCGACTAGTCGTATTTGATACAACGCTCACGCTTCCATGATGCGCTGGAGGATTATTCCATATCCTTCATAAATTCTATGGTGGGCATGCAAGGAAGGCATAATTCAAGGTGGTGGGTAGAGGTTTAAGCTCGGGGATGGTATGGTCATCGGGTAAATCTGGCTCAACAGCCTCTGAATCTGTCTCTGTGGTGGATGTGGCTGGATCTGTTGATAGTAGCCACAAACTGATTCTGCTTAGGAGTCGGATCACAAAAGATACCAAAGAAATCGGTAACAACTGCATCCGCCTCATCATCCTCATCTTCTAATTATCCTAAAGAGGAAAGGGTTGACATGCCCAGTTGGGCCTCTATGTCATCTAAGATGTAGGGGGATAGGGATGCACTCTCTGTATGATCTATGCCTTGTTGTCATTCCAAAAGATTTCGCGAATTGTCTCATGTACAAGATTCTCTCCAAAGGAGAGTGACTCATCTGTGCTGGTTGGGTTCTGTCTCCATGGCCCAATGGTGTCCACGTGAACACAATCTACTTCTTACGAAGTGTACTCGATGCTGGATTCGGAAACTAGCCTCTGCCACCTTGTCTGCTTTATCTCTACTTTCTCATCTCTGCTTGGAGTTTAGAACTGAATCTTCCCAACCTTATAGTCAAATAAGGCCACTGTTGTCCTCAGGAAGGACCTTCCAAGTATGATTTGTGAATCTTTCCATTTCTGAAGGATCTCCATATCAAGGACTGTGAAGTCAACCATGTAATTTCATCCCTCGATATTGATGATAATGTTCCTCAATTCTCCCTTGGACCTCTTAGTGGATTTGTCAGCAAACTAGAGTAAGGCTATGGATTTCCTAAGAGGTCTTAGATTTAGCCTCTCATAGAGGGTTGTTGGCATCAGGTTAATTGAGGATCCATTATCCAGGAGAGTGCATGCAAATGCAGTGTCATCGACATGACTCACCACATAATAGGCACCCATGTTCCTTCGTTTCCTTGGAAACACATTCTTAATGGTGCAAGTAGTGGCTATGGTCAACTCATGTTTCACGGTTCGAGTGTTCTTTTTCCTGCTAGTCCTAATAGGTGTGCATCTCACCTTTAGGTACTTCTTGAATGCAGGAACCATATCCACTAATTGGAGGAAAGGAATTTCAACATTAACATTTTGACGACACATCCTTTCCATCTCTAAAACATCAAGATCTTTTTTGAGAATTTTTCTTCTTTCTCGTAGATAAAGCTTAAGGGAAAGGGATTATTGGAGGCTCATGATATGAAACATGAACATCATCATCTGAGTTCTTATTGGAATCAAAAATCAGCTATACATGACTCTGACTTGGACTCTGTATAGGTGATGAATCTCAGATTCATCACTCTAAGTCTCATTTATTAAGCTCAAATCCCTCAAAATCATTAGCATTTCTGCATTTATTCAGCATAATTAGCATTCATGCATTTTGCATAAGAATGACATTTTATTCATCATTTTTTGCACAAAATAAGAAGCCAAAAATCCAAGCCAAACTGACCTGTAATTAGCCTAACTTCCCCTATTTTTAACTCCTTCATGCTAACTCTGAATGACACAAAACCACCTCCACTGTGTACATATCACTAACAAGAATAAATGAAAAATACAAAAAAAATCATTAACCCTGTTAAGTGGACCAAAAACCCAAACCCTAGTTTCAGGATTTTCGGACTAAAAGTCCCATATCTTCCCCATCTAGTGTCTGATTTGATCCTACTCACTTTTGAACTAATGCACATTCAATTACCTTCAAAACAAAACCACGCTCAAGTGAATCGGAGCTCGTATGTGAAAGTTGGATTTTGGGCCTCTTTTGTACATTGTGTATTTTAGCAGTTTTTGACCCGATATTTTTGTACATATTTTCTTAATTAATAAAATTTCGAAAAAAATATATTTAAATGTCTTTTATTTATCTTTAATTTCTCCTTATTTTTCTGGATTTTTTATCTGGTTTAAAAAATGACAAATAAATTAGAAAACCCAAAAATCTAGGTATTCTATGTATATGGGATACCCCAAAAATTCACTTTGTGCATTTGATTGATTTTGGTTTTGATGTCTTCATAAAAGTTGTAGATCTCTTCGAGACGAACATCTTTTGTGAAGAAACGTTTTCGATCCGAGGTCGTTTACTATTTCTTTTTTATTTTACACAATCTTTTATTCTTGGATTTCTCTGATGCTGACATGTGGCAGGCCCAAAGGCCGCCACGTGTCATCATTTTTAGTCTTTTTATATTTTCGTTTTACTAAAAAAGAAAAAAAATAAAAAAATGAAAAAATAATAAAAAATAAATAATAAAAGACACCGCACGTGCGTCGCACGTGCCTCCCAGGCACGTGCTCCGCACGTGCCCCACCCCCTTCCCCTTTTCGCGCCACGTGGCTCGATCTCGCTCGATCGAACGGCCACTGGCTTTCGTCAACCTCCCACGCCCCTTCCCCAATTTCTCCGCCAACGGCCGCCGCGAACTTCGCCCTTTAACCACGACCCCACCTTCGTCGCAACGACCAACCACCACTCCTCAAACCTCGCACCTGCCCTCCGCAACTACCTCCCCCGCATCTCTCGCCGCTCAACTTGCTTCCCTCACCGGCTGCTCATCCCTCGTGCCCTATTTAAAAGCTTCGACCGACCCCATCATCGCTATCCGTCGATTGCATGAGCCGAGGACACCGGTGGTGACAGCCCGGTGCCCTCTTCTTCTCCGGTGAGTGTCCGAGTCCATCAGGACTCGTTGCAGCGCCACCTCTCCGGTGTACTGCCTTGCTCCGGGTCCCTGTCGAGCCACCGATTTCAATGCTCACCATCTTCGTCAACCACTGCCTTCGCGTGAACGTAGCCACCACCGACGACGTTCACCACTACCGTGCACTCATCTACGACTCCTCCGCCTCCGAGCCACGCCATCGACGACCTCGACCACAACCATATCTACTGTCTCTGACTCGCTTCATCGCTGCCGTGAGCCACCACCTCCAGCTACAACGCCGCCTCCGGTCAAACGCTCCACCTTCATCGGCCCTCTGGAAGCGCATCCGCTCGGCCGGACCGTCCCCTCCTCCACCTTCGCTCCACCGCGTCACCTCGCCTTTACCGCTCTCAGGAGCGACGACACCAACGACCGCCAGGAGCAGCCCCCTCCGCCGTTTCTAATCGCCAGCCATCGGGCTCCAGCCCCGAGGTCCTCCCACGTGCAATGCATGTGTGGAGGAAATGTCAGCAGGCGTCAGCCACCCACGGGTCACGTGCCTGGCACGTGACCGTGGGAAATTTGCAAGGCAGCCCCGGAGAATTTCATATTCACGCTTAGGCTCCACCGACCAAGGTTGCGTGCTTCGCACATGACCTATCAGCCATTTTGCAGACGAAACCCCCATAGATTTGGTATTTATATTTCAGTCCTTTCTCTGCACTTTTATTTTTACACGCATTTATACCCCGGTATTCCCCCTCTGTTTTGAACCTCTTCTTTACATCATTTTATTAATTCAAAAATAGCATTTTATTTGTCAATTAATTCTCTACACTTTGACACATTGTGGGTATTTTTGTGATTAGTGTTTAATTAATAATCATTTATTCTGTGGATATTTTCATATTTTCCTCATTTCGTGCTATTAAATTTGCCATTAATTAACCGATACTCTAAAAATTCCCCTAAAATCACATATTGTAGAGTTAATTTTGCTTGACATTGTGCCTAAAAAGATTTGCATTTGCATGCGTAATTTGCTTTGTAAAAATTATTTTGCATATTTCTGTGTTTGATTTTTAATAGGTATTAGATCTTACATTTTCAAGGTTTAGGATTTTTCTGAGATCAATCACCTCGTGTTAGATCTTAGATAATTTTATCTCTTGAAAATAAGTATATTTAGTATTTATTGTAATTAAATATTGAAATTTATTCTGTTTGCACTTAAAAATTCACAAAAAAATTCATATTGCATCCAAAAATTCCAAAAAAAATACATTGCATTCAATTCATCATATTATGCATTGTGGCCAAGTTTCGTATTTTTCGGACATCATTTGAATGTAATTTACATTTTAGTCCCTAAAATAGGCCAAAATTGCATCCTGCATCCCTTATTTGCATTAAAAATTCCAAAAAAAAGATCGCCTCGAAAACCATGCACAAATCTTGATAGACATGAATCTAGATTGTTCCTTTGCCTCCTTGTGATCGACCTTGGTACTTGCCCAAGTAAAATAAACAAAAACTACTTGATTGAATTTGAATAATATTTGTGGTTATTTCTTGACCAATTCCGATTGCTGCCTACAACGAACGACAAACCATTAATTTTGGCACAAACAGATAAAAACAACTTCTTAACTCAACGGATTTCAGACCTGTCAGATGGCGCCGTTGCCGGGGAGGCAAACGGCTTAGTTTTGTGTTTTGAAACTTCTTGTTCGGTTTTCCGCATTTGGGTAGTCTGACCCCTGAATTTTTCATTGTAAATTCCACTTTATTTCCTGCATTTATTTTTCAGCATTTATTTTGCTTATTTTGGATTATTTTCTCAGTCACTCTCTTACACAAATCTCTCTTATTTTTCTTGCGAGGTACCAGCGCACGTGGAGCGGTTTTTCAAGAAACCGACGCATCTTCACCGACATCCGAAGAGGCCGCAATTAATTTAAGATCGAGTCGAGTCGTGAGAGAGCGTAGCGTCTAGGTTTTTAATTTCTGTAAATTTTTATTTTCTGTAATTAATTTCTCATTTATAGCGGTGTCCGTTTGGACTCTCGCGTGTGTAAAAAGACTGAACTCTTCTTGTGCTGTGTCACGGCCTGTTTCACTCTCCGGTGAGGGTGGGGCCCAACTTGAGTGGCTATTAGGATAGACCTGCATATACAGCTCTCAGAGCATTTTTAATTTTTGATTGTGCTCGTAGGATCTTAAGCCACACTGCACTTTAATAGAGACGCACATTAGATCGTTCAATTTAGCCAAAATTTAACTCAATTCTTCCCCGCTAATAGAACTTTCTGCTAGGTACGGTTTTTCATCCGCTTGCATTCATTTAGAGTAATTTTTAAATTCTGTCTAGCATCCCACATGGAGATTGCGAGGATTCACTGTAAGTCTTCTAACTGAGCATTCATCATAGTTTTCTGCGTGCATCAGCTTTTCCTGAATTTCTCCCTCTTGTTTTATCACATAATTTTAAAGGAAATTGGGATTGGACGGTAGACGTGTATTTGTGCTCATTTAAATTCTTCAGTGATCACCTAATTAAAATTGAGACTGCTAAATATAGTCGATCTTAAGAACCCATAAAAACAAGAATTTTTGCGGGAGAGCAACCCCGTCATTGTTTGCTTTGCTTGAGCGAGAGAGCGACACACACACTAGGATAGAGCCGCGCCCTAACTCTTTTCAGACTACTATCTTGGGTTAGTCGTTCTCCAGTGAGGATCTCTCCGGTAGCCGGTAAAGCGGCCCGTAACGTCCTTAACAGATTGAGTTGATCGGGTAGCCGGTAAACGACCCGCAATTCATACTGGCTGGGAAAGATCTAATTTGGGATAGGTCAGTCTCCTGAGAGCATTGGGTTCCTAACAGCTCGCTTTAACCGCTCTGATATATTGTATTATCACCAAACTCTAAAATTGACAAGATAATTGACCGAACCTTCACGGTCTTTACTTTGAGTTGAGTTGGTGAACTCGGGGTTTGATTTGTGTTTGCATTGGTGTGCGTGAACCAATTTCAAAGATCAATATCCGTACATTTTTTCTCTTGACTATCCCGTGCAATCATCTCCCTTTATTTCTTGATAATGGAACTCTTGTCCAAAAACTCTTGCAGATCCAACCCCCATTCCTTTCAAAATGACCGAACATCTATGTGAAAACCCATCAGAGCTATACTATGAAAATGAATTTGTTTCGTTTAAGCCCAAATCAATCAAATCCTCTTCTTTCAATAATCCTCCAACATTTGCGGGAGACTTTCACCTGCGGATGAATTCGGCCCCCTCATTGAATTCATACTCAAATCATCCAACCACACATGAACATCTACCATCTTGGATTGAACTGTCTTATTCATGGATTCTAGCTGATGAGCCATTTCAAGATCAAAATACCTTTGAGTCTCATGACTGGCCGAAAAATCAAACCCAGATGGAAAGACCTGCACTTAATTATCATCAGCGTTGGATTGACTATGACAAACCCCTCTTCAGACATGATACTCATACAAAGGACTGGACTGACCACATACAAACATATAAACCCTGTATGCTGACTCCACAATATCAAGGTCTGACCAATCATGATCAAAGGATTGAACTCTACTCAGACCAACTATACATGCCTGAACCATATGAGCAGCCTCCTTCCATAATTTTTGAGGAGAAATTTTCAGAAAATAATGATCATATGTTGGATATTCCAAGAAGCTCTCCTCTCAGCACAAACAAGAAAATGGAAGATGAAATTATCGAACACACACCGACTGCTCCCATGATTAATCATGAACATAATTTTGAGGATGTTATTTCGAGGATAAATAAGAGATTCAATTCAATAGAGGATAGATTTCAAAAATTTACCGACCGATTAATTTCACTCTATGGGAGCTCGTACATAAAAATGAATGAGGAAATGATCGGATCTTATTTTGATTTTTTTGAGAATGATCAAAAACTAGGGAGGATTCTGTGAACGACACTTCTGCTTATTATTCTCCTAGACATGACTATGCATCTGATCCCTATTTCAAACATCACAGCCCCTGCTCATCTGAAGAACACACCACATCACCACACTGCACAGAAAATACCAAAAAATAGGAATATTTGAAAATAACAAAAAAATCGAAAATCTCGAAAAATACATACAAATTGAAACTGAAGAAGATATGAAGAATTTGGATCCAGCTGTACGGGAAGCACTGAGAAAGAAATTGATTTTTGAACTTCCCTTTCTACAGGCCATTGAACACTTCCCCGATCTTAAAAGATTTGTAATAGACAAATTAACTCTGAAAAAGCCGGGCAGGATCAGAACAAAAATCGAAGACATATCTTGTTAATGGCCTCCTCCTTGGTGTTGAGGAGAAAAACCAAGAGCCGCATAGTGAAGCGGTTGCCCAGATTTGACTGTGAAATCAAAGACACGATTTTCACCCATGCTCGGATTGATGACGATTCACCGATCAATATCCTCTCGACCTATGTATTCCATGAACTCAAACTCGGACCGATTCGGAAGATACGAGAGATTGTTCAATTAGCGGACCGATCTATAAAGCGGCTGAGAGGAATCATTTCTGTCATCATGAAATTCCAAGGTGCTCTGCTCAAAGTAGAATTCACGATCATTGATATTGAGCATCAAGGAGAATTGACTCAGTCTCCAATCATTCTCGGAAAGCCATTCTTCGTATTGACCAAGGCAATTATTGATTGTGAGACTCGGGAAATCAATTTCACAATATTGGAAGCACTTAGATCTGATCCTGTCTTTGAGGAACCACGATCTTCTGAGGAAACCCACGAAGTCCCCGACAGCCGCAACCATAAAGCGGTAGAAGAGCCCTACCCTGATGCTACACCTGAGATAGCAGGTGTTGATGACACTATTGGTTTAGATATTCTCCCCAGTATTTCAATTCCTGCAGATCTCAAAATAGACAAATCCTTCTACTACGATCCTGAAACATATGCATGGTCGCACCCTGGAGCAACATTCTCTGAATACCTGGACCAAATTATCCCAAATCGAGAGTGCACCAACATTCATAAGACCAAGAACAAACGAAAACCGACTAAGGAGAATTCCAATGGCTATTCATCTAGATACTCAAGTGAACCAACACCTTCACGAAACAAGAAAAAGAGAGTGACCTTTGACCTTTCAGAAGAAGAATCAGCTGATGATCCCTCATCAGGTCCGGAAAAGGTAGTCTACATGAGTGAAGTCTGTTCGGCAGCCCTAAAGCCATATCTTCACAAGGATCCAAAATTCAATTCTCATTGGACAACTCCCGTTCCTAACTACTATTCATCCAAAGCTGATGCTCCTGCCCTCTTCAAGTACACTGGAATTATTTCGTATGAGCTGATTGAGACCGATGCTTCTGAGTATTCATCTGAGGACAAACCGCTTGACCCTAAGAAGGAACAAATTCTGAGAAAACAACTGAAGAAACAAAAAGACATGAATACTTGGAGTATGTCCACCTTCAAATACTATTCCTCTGAGGATAACTCTGATGATGGATATCTTTCATCTGACTCAAACACTTCATCTATTATCCATCACGATTTTTTAGAGGATGACACTGATCATAGTTGGGAATCATATGCCTCATCTCCGACTCATCATTACGATCTCCCACCACAGGCTCACAAGAAGATCAACCGAAAACTGCCTTAATCATCGGCTACCCACCCTCCCTCTCGACCACATCGGTCTCCTTGTACATCTTCTTCCTCTACTTAGGCCTTGTAGGGGGGGACCGATGCCATCTGTACATACCATTCTTCTCCTATCTCCCGATCGCTCCATTTCCACCCTCCTTCCGTACTTAGGCTGATCAGAGCCTAAGCATAGGGGGAACCGACACCACCTGTCTATACTCTCCTCATTCACATATCCCGACCGCTTCATTTTTCTTGCATTTTCACTCCCTTACGCTTATCCCGAGCTATGTCTTCCTTTCGCTTCTTGTGCTCTGAGGACACATCACTCGCTAAGTATAGGGGGGTCTGAGTATATACTTCGTATATATTTTACCCATATCTCGTACTTTCATGTAAGTCTATATGTATTTACGGGGTGGGTAACAAACTTGAAAGAGAGAGAGAAGAAGAAGAAAAAGAGTTTTGCTACTAACACTGACTTTGCCCAAAATTTTTGAAAAAAAGTGGCTTCTTATTTAATTTTTGCATTAAAAAAATGTCTGCATTTCACACACCTGCACTTCATCCAGCATCGCATTTATTTGCATCTGTGAAAAGTCATTGGGTTCTGAACCAAGTTATGAGTAGAAACCAAGAGTGGTATGGACTTGACCTTAATCCACCTAATTTTCAGAGGAACTTCACCGAGAAATAGGATTTTAAGAGGTTCTGGTCTTTTGACTTAATTCTTTAAGTTCCACATGACAATGCACATTGTTTGACTCTTAGTGTCTAACCTGGTTTCTTCATTTTGGGTACAACTCTGGAATAGGGAATTAATTTGTACTCTCGCACTATGCACTTAGCTCAACTCAGACAGAATGTTGGATGACTGTGTGTCTCTTTTCTGGTAGCGTGGAAATCTAAAGACCGTAGTACGGGTTGAAATAAAGCTTCGGAAAAGGGATGGACGGCTGGGCACAATTTTTTCTAAGATCCCAAAAAATGTACGTAACTAAAGATTCTATATCTGTAGGGGCACAACAAGATCCAAGCAGAACCACCAAAAATTCCAAATACAAAGAAGCAACTACGAAATAAAATCTGACCAAAAAGGTCCAAGCTTCAACAAAACCTGCAGATCTTGGTGGAGACTCGGCTACACTGGCCATCTTCACAAGGAGAGGTGACTACACTGGCCACCCTCCAGTTCTTTTCCCCTTCTTCTATCTTCTCCCCCAATTCGATTGTGAACACATCGCGACAGACCTTAGAAGGAAATACCTGACTCCCGGAGGACGAGTTACTGGAGAGGAGATGAGCATGGTAGTCCGGCATTCTAGATGGGAAGAGCTAAAACCCTTCATACACATGAGTCGGTTATTCAATGTTCATAGGGTATACTTTGGGAAGAGGATTGATCTAAGATGACTTCTGAGCCGAAACTGTGGCAATGATGTGTAGAACTTGAGGGCTGTTGATTTTAAAATTCTAAGTCTCACAGAAGTTCCGTCAAACTATTAATCCAAAGGTCGAGTTTAGGTTCATTTTCACCTTCAGCTCATGATCTTGGTATGGAACCCAATCTCATTTCACCTCATGGCATTTCTTTTTGATGCTCACGGACGAGCATGGTTTAAGTATAGGGGGATGATGAATCTCAGATTCATCACTCTAAGTCTCATATATTAAGCTCAAATCCCTCAAAATCATCAGCATTTCTGCATTTATTCTGCATTATTAGCATTCATGCATGTTTGCATAAGAATGACATTTTATTCATCATTTTTTGCACAAAATAAGAAGCCAAAAATCCAAGCCAAACTGACCTGTAATTATCCTAACTTCCCCTATTTTTAACTCCTTCATGCTAACTCTGAATGACACAAAACAACCTCCACTGTATACATAACACTAACAAGAATAAATGAAAAATACAAAAAAATCATTAACCCTGTTAAATGAACCAAAAACCCAAACCCTAGTTTCAGGATTTTCGGACTAAAAGCCCCATATCTTCCCCATCCAGTGTCCGATTTGATCCTACTCACTTTTGAACTAATGCACATTCAATTACCTTCAAAACAAAACCAAGCTCAAGTGAATCAGAGCTCCTATGTGAAAGTTGGGTTTTGGGCCTCTGTTGTACATTGTGTATTTTAGCAGTTTTTGACCCGATATTTTTGTACATATTTTCTTAATTAATAAAATTCCAAAAAAAAATAGATTTAGATGTCTTTTATTTATCTTTAATTTCTCCTTATTTTTTCGGATGTTTTATCTGGTTTAAAAAATGACAAAAAAAGTAGAAAACCCAAAAATTTAGGTATTCTATGTATATGGGATACCCCAAAAATCCACTTTTTGCATTTGATCGATTTTGGTTTTGATGTCTTCAAGAAAGTTGTAGATCTCTTTGAAACGAACATTTTTCGTGAAGAAACTTTTTCGATCCGAGGTCATTTACTATTTCTTTTTGATTTTACAAAATCTTTTATTCTTGGATTTTTCTGGGGCTGACACGTGGCAGCCCCAGAGGTCGCCACGTGTCATCGTTTTTTAGCCTTTTTATATTTTCGTTTTATTAAAAAATAAAAAAAGAAAAAAATAAAAAAAAATAAATAAAAAATAATAAAAAAATAAACAATAAAAGACACCGCACGTGCGTCGCACGTGCCTCCCAAGCACGTGCTCCGCATGTGCCCCGCCCCCTTCCCCTTTTCGCACCACGTGGCTTGATCTCGACCATTCGATCTCGGCCGATCGAACGGCCGCTGACTTTCGTCAACCTCCCGCGCCCCTTCCCCAATTTCTCCGCCAACGGCCACCGCAAACTTCGCCCTTTAACCGCGACCCCGCCTTCATCGCAACGGCCAACCGCCGCTCCTCAAACCTCGCACATGCCCTCCGCAACTACCTCCCCCGCATCTCTCGCCGGTCAACTCGCTTCCCTCACCGGTCGCTCGTCCCTCGTTCCCTATTTAGAAGCTTCGACCGACCCCATCACCGCTATCCGTTGATTGCACGAGCTGAGGACACCGGTGGTGACATCCCGGTGCCCTCGTCTTCTTCGGCGAGGTTCGAGTCCATCAGGACTCGTTGCAGTGCCACATCTCCGGTGTACTGCCGTGCTCCGGGTCCCTTTCGAGCCACCGACTTCAACGCTCATCGTCTTCATCAAACACTGCCTTTGCGAGAACGCAACCACCTCCGACGACGTTCATCACCACCGTGCGCTCAGCTGCGACTCCTCCGCCTCCGAGCCATGCCATCGATGACCACGACCACAACCATATCCACCGTCTCCACTCGCTTCATCGCTGTCGTGAGCCACCACCTCCAGCTACAACGTCACCTCCGGTCAAACGCTCCGCCTTCATCGGCCCTATGGAAGCGCATCCGCTCGGCCGGACCGTCCCCGCCTCCGCCTTCGCTCCGCCGCGTCACCTCGCCTTTACCGCACTCAGGAGCGGCGACACCAACGACCGCCAGGAGCATCCCCCTCCACCGTTTCCAATCGCCAGCCACCGGGCTCTAGACCTGAGGTCCTCCCACGTGCAGCGCACACGCGGAGGAAACGTCAGCAGGCGCCAGCCACCCACGGGTTACGTACCTGGCACGTGACCATGGGAAATTTGCAAGGCAGCCCCTGGAGAATTTCATATTCACGCTCAGGCCCCACCGACCAAGGTCACATGCTTCGCATGTGACCTATTGGTCATTTTGCATACGAAACCCCCATAGATTTGGTATTTATATTTCAATCTTTTCTCTGCACTTTTATTTTTACATATTACATTTATACCCCTGTGTTCCCCCTCTGTTTTGAACCTCTTCTTTACATCATTTTATTAATTCAAAAATAGCATTTCATTTGTCAATTAATTCTCTACACTTTGACACATTGTGGGTATTTTTGTGATTAGTGGTTAATTAATAATCATTTATTCTGTGGACATTTTCATATCTTGCCCATTTCAAGCTATTAATTTGCCATTAATTAACTGTTGCTCTAAAATTCCCCAAAAATCATATATCGTAGAGTTAATTTTGCTTGACATTGTACCCAAAAAGATTTGCATTTGCATGCATAATTTGCTCTGTAAAAATCATTTTGCATATTTTTGTGTTTGATTTTTAATAAGTATTAGATCTTACATTTTGAAGGTTTAGGATTTTTCTGAGATCAATCACCCCGTAGTAGATCTTAGATTATTTTATCTCTTGAAAATAAGTAGGTTTAATATTTATTATAATTAAATATTTAAATTCATTCTGTTTGCACTTAAAAATTCATAAAAAAATCATATTGCATCCAAAAATTCCAAAAAATACATTGCATTCATTTCATCATATTATGCATTGTGGCCAAGTTTCGTATTTTTTGGACATCATTTGAACACAATTTACATTTTAGTCCCTAAAATAGACCAAAATTGCATCCTGCATCCCTTATTTGCATTAAAAATTCCAAAAAAAGACCACCTCAAAAACTATGCACGAATCTTGATAGACATGAATCTAGGTTGTTCCTTTGCCTCCTTGTGATCGACCTTGGGACTTGCCCAAGTAAAATAAACAAAAACCACTTGATTGAATTTGAATAATATTTGTGGTTATTTCTTGACCGATTCCTATCGCCGCCTACAACGAACGACAAACCATTAATTTTGGCACGAACAGATTAAAACAACTTCTTAATTCAGCGGATTTCGGACCCGTCAATACGACTCGACTGACATGCATGAAATGGAACTAAAATTGAAACTGAAGCTGGAAAATTGCTAGTGATGCATCCAAGGTGGTCTTCTCATCTCCCAAATACTCGATGCTCACGATCGTGCTCGATGTAACTTTATTCTTATTTTTGGATTTTCTTTTTTCTTTTTTTGGATTTTTGGGGATTCAAATCCCCTTGGTGATCCTGAAGGTGCTGCTGATGCTGGTGATGATCCTCCTCCTTGGAGCTATCCACATGGGCCGGATCATCGGTGTCCTCCGCTCCACTCCATCATGCCAGATCAGGGGTCTGTACGGTCCTACCGCTCTTGAGAGTAAGATGGTGATCTCATGATCTGATTTTGAGAAATCAGAATATATACATGATCCTTTTGGCAATTTTGTCCTTGGTTCAAGTTATTGGGGTTAACCTGAACTTGTGCTGGGATGGAGGTCCTATGTGTGGTGAACTCATCACGCCATCGTGAAAGCCGATTGATGTCGGCTCTCTGATCATGCAGCCCAATGCGGATGAGTTTGAGCTCATCAAGGATCCTCTGAAAGTCAGAGGTATCCGAAGATGAGGCTTCGTGGTCCTGCCTTTAGGATTGCTGTTGTTGACCTTGCTGCGGTCTATTAGTCCCTGATGGACCTGCTGACGATACTGGCTCTGCTGAGGGGAGTACTGTTGCTGCTGAGGGGGTGGAAACTAGTGATATTGAGGATGAGGATGGTATTGTGGGCGCTACTGTGGCTATCGCTGGGTGGCATTAGGATATTAGTGTACCATATCCCATTCACCTCCCACACTTGTGGAGGCTCCTCGATGACTGTCTCAATGTTCGACTATGTGAACTAGCTCTTATGGACCTCAAGGTGACCCTGAGTCCATGTGCTATAAGACCTCTATACGGGATGTTCTTGAATGTGGTGCCCTTGATAGATGGGAGCGGGGGGTGCAGACGGGGCATGCATCTTGATCTTGGATACCCTATCAGCTAACTCCACCATCTATTTTGGAAGCTTGGCGAGGTTCTCCCATTCGACGAGCTTGTGTATCTCGCTCACCTTCTTCTTGATTTGGTCAACCTTAGTTAACTTATCAATGATAATCCCCATGTTAGGGAGTAGGCCATTTTTCATATCGACAATAGATGTTCTCCCCACCTCCTGATGTACGCAAGACAGAGGTGGCTTGTCATAAGCCCCGCTAGATGATTTGGTGCGATTGGTCTCTTCTATATGCTCTAAAACCATCCAAACTGCATCAACTCCTTTGTTCAGATAGCTACCTCCATAGGCAACATCATCAATCCTCGAACCTCAAGAGTCAGACCACTGTACAGGTTCTGGACTAGAATCGGTCGGTCAATATCATGACCTGGGCATTTTTGAATCAGGTCCTTGAATCTCTCCCATGCCTCATGGAAAGGTTCATGGGTCATATGTGTGAAAGTCAATATCTGGGACCTCATCTGATTAGTCCTACTCAACGGGTAGAACTCCTTGGGAAACAAGTCCTTCAATACAGCCCGCATGGTGACTACCCTTCCCAAATGCTTTAGCCAATAGGCGACTTTATCTGCTATAGCAAAGGGGAAGGCTTTAAGATGTATGTAATCCTGAGATAAACTAGGTCATTCTAGATTATCACATACCATTTCAAACTCCTGCAGGAACATGTATGGTTCCTCTATTGTATTGCCATAAAATTTTGGCAGGAGTGTCGAGAAGTGAGACTTTAATTCTCCAGCATTTGGTCGTACGACGACCTAAGCTAGTTCTCGTGCTGTGCATCACTGGGATTGTAGGTATCTCTCATCGATCCCCCTTCATTCCTCAACTGACCAAGCTCATGTCTGAATAGTTCATTTCTCTGCTCAGCTTGTGCAATTCTGGCTAGGATGTCCTTCAATGTGTCATTATCTCCCTCATCATACATGTGCTTCTTGGGAGACATCTTGCAATCTTGGTCTTCTTCACCTTCAGAATACAAATGATTTGAATTAATAGAGTTTAAGAAGGCAATCTAGAAGCATTGATGTGAGAGTCTTCCTCGATGTGGTGAGAGAAGAGAGGGCGGTATGGATCTGACGACCCTCGAGAATGAAGAGTGAATTATTGACCTTAGTCTCATGGGAAGAGAGTCCATGAAACCGAGTGGATTCAGGGGAAGAGTGTCCCTGAGCTCGTGAGGACGGTCGGTTTGGAGTGGTTAGTGAGAGGCTCGCGAAGTCCGAGGAAAAAATCACCCCAATCTTCCATTCTCTATGTCAGGTTCGAATTAAGAGCACGACTTGAAACAAGGAGTGATAGGGAGGGCGCTAAGAGCGTAGTATTTGAACACACACCCCTGAATACAAACACAAAACAAACCCCAAATTCACTAACTCAACGCTGTGAAGGCTGTAAAGGTACATCCAAATTATCTTACATGTTTTAGTTGGTGATAAATGCAAATTCTGTAAGAGTTAACGAGTTGTTAGGTGTCTATATTTCCCTAAAGACTGGCCCGACTCTTACGACTAGTTACACCTACTTTCAGTCAGTATGGATGTAAGTACGGACTGTAGAACGACTACCCGTTACTTAAGGACTGAGCCTTACACAATGTCCCTTAAACCATCCACTCTGCTAGGAAATCCAGACCATTTACCGACTACCCGTATTTCCTCACTTATAAGTAGCTAATCGTTTTTGTAGAATCAGTAGTATATATGAAAATCCTAGCTTGGCTTTATCCTAGTGTTCGTCTCTCTCTCACTTACAAGTAAAATCAAACAATGAGGGGGTTACTCTCCCCAAAAAAATTTCAGTTTTAATGCAATTTTTTGGTTCAAATCTTATTAGCAATCCTGATTTTAGGTTTGATTATCGCTGAAATTATTCCACCACACAAGGCATGTCTAACGAACAGTCTCGATTTCCTTTAATCCTACGTTATAAAACCAAGGGGAAGGGAGTCGGGAAAAACTGATGCAACGATAAAATCAATGATATATGCCTAGTTCAGAAGAGTTACAATGATCCTCAAACTCTATATGTCGGATGCATTACATAATTGAAAATTTTATACCATATGAAATGCAACGATAAAACCACACCTAATTGATAGTTATAATTATCAGGAAGAAGTGAATTGAATTTTAATAAGTTAGAACAATCTAAGGTGCATATTATTAAAGTGAATGTGTGTGGTCCTAGATTTTACGAGCACAAGAAATGAATATTTGACCTATGAAAAGATCTAAGAGCCGTATGTGCAAGTCCAACCTACGAGCCACTCAAGTCAGGCCCCACCCTCACCGGAGATTGAAACAAGTCCAACACACCACAGAAGAAGTTCAGTCTCTTTATATACGGGAGAACTCGATTGAGAATCGCTGGAAATGAACAACTAATTACAAATTAATAAAATAAATGCAGGAAATAAAACCTAGACTCTACGCCCTCTCACGACTTGATTCGATCTTAATTTTATGTGTCCGTTGGTCATCTTATCACCAGAAAAAGCCGGCCTCCAATGCTCCTGAGTTGCTCGACCACCTAAGCGGTCGCTCTGTCGCATCAGGTCCCTTACACAAAGAATAAGATGATGGTCAGAGAGATAAACTCAATAAAATAAATAACAAAGTAAGTAAAATAAATAAAAAATGCAGAAAAATAAATTGAGAAATATACACAAGAAAAACCGAGGGTCAGACTACCCAGAGGTGGAAAACCTAATATCTAGATTTTTTCAAAAAATTAACCTAAGTCGTGCCTCCCCGGTAACAATGCCATTTGAAAAACTGCAAATTTTACCCTTCAATTAAGTAATTTTAAATGCGTTGTAGTCGGACAAATTCAGATTAATCAAAAAGACCACTTGATTAATTATCTAATTAAAAGCAAGTGATCTATTTATTCTTTATTGCTTGGAAAGTCCAAGGTCAAACTCAGGGAGTTCAGATGATTCAAAACTTAGGTTTTCAAAGGAATATTTTTTAGTATTTTTTAAGCAATTAGTAAATGCAATGCAATTTTAGCAAATTTCAAGGGCTAAACTGTAAATTTCGATCAAATGAACTTCAAACCCAATGAAACTTAACCAGAATGTGTATGAATGCAAAACTAAGCTACTGTATTTTTTTTGGAATTTTCATATGCAGAATGAATTATTATAAATTAAATATGAATGCAGGGTGATTTCGACCAAAATAATTTTAATAAATAACAAACCAATTTAATTTTAGGAACTAATTATCATAAATGTCTCTAACTGGGATCTATCCAAGAAAATTAATAAATCCTAAAAATAATGAGTTTTAGTCTATTAAAAATCAATTAATGAGATCACCATTTATTTTATTCCGATGTCTATGTGAATGTAAATGTGATGATTTTTTATTATAATAAAGAAATCAAATAATTCTAGCAATCCAGAATTTTTTGGCAATTTTTGGAATTATGGTTATTTTTATATGACTTTTAAAGAATGGAATGGGTAAAATATACAATTTTTCACAAGAAAATTAATAATTAATTAACCACAGATCATAAAAATATCGAGTACGTGCCAAAATATATAGAAGTAGTTGAGCAATGCAATGTCACTTTTTAATTGATTAAATAATGTAGAATTGAGTTCAAAATAAAATAAGAACAGAGGGGTCTAAATGCAAATTACAGAATAAAATAAATAAAGAAAAGTGAAGCACATGGATATGAGCGTGATTACCCATACTCGAAAGGGTCTTTATGCAATTTTCCACCAGGGCATGCGCATAGCACGTGCCTGTTTGAACGGTTGGGCCTTCTATTATTTTGCGAAGATGGAGGGTGCGGGCACAATTCCTAGAAGCTGCGGAAGGTCTCACTACAAATGTCACCCCTCCCTCACATGTCTCGCACGTGCGGGGGTGCAGTTCAGCGGAGGCATAGCTGGTGGTCGAGGAAGATGAGAGGTGACCAGATCTCGGGTAGTGCATGGTGGCGTGCATGCTAGGAGCAATGTGGAGCAGCTGTGTGGCTGATGAAGTACGGCGCCCGATCGACACACGACCAGGGCTTGGTGGTGGAGATGTTGTCGATGGCGAGGAAGTAGAGCGGAGGAAGGTGGTGCAGGGCCTCCTACTGGAAGAGCTCATTTACGAGGTGGAGCGCTGCTCCAGGCGACACACGCCCGAAGCTCGATGGCAGCGAATGGCGGCGGCGGGTTGATGAATATGCATTTCATCATCTTTATTCATTCATTTTAGCTTAAAATCCCTTATAAAACACCTGTATATAATATTAACTCAATATTCTTACTAACCTGCACATGTGTGTAAATATTATACACTTATTACCATTTTAACCTAAAATAAATAAAGAAAGAAAGAAAGAAAGGAAAAATAAAGACAATAAAAGAAAAAAAAGAGAAGACTGTATATATGTAATAGATACAGGCTGACCCGAACCTCAAGAGAAGGTCAAGTCTTGACCTGATCGAGCAGGCTTAAAGTAGGGGGAGATAGGGTCCTTAATCAGAAAATCCGAAAAAATGTGTGTTGTAAATATTTTTATACTTACACTATTTTATTTGTACATAAATTGACCTCAAACTAAATAATTTTGAAAACAAAAGTTGTAAATAAAAATGTTTCCTAAATAATAGAAATTTTTGCAAAATGAAATCATGTATAGAATAAAAGTAACCACATCCGGAAAAAGCCATAAAGAGATAGTCGAAAGACCAATTCCGGTCCCATATGAACTCAAATTGAACCAAAATCACTTCCATTGTATTATAAATTAAATTATCTTTAAAATAGTTGTTATTTCATAATTTTTGGAGTTACGGAAGAATCGGTTTTCTGGGGTGGTTTGTGCAATTTCACCATTTATTTGTAAATTTTCGTAAATATTTTTAATAATTATTTAAAATAAAAAAATAATATAAAATTTAAAAACAAAATAAAAAAACTAATTTCCTTTTTTAACTCAGTATATAATGTACCATATGTATATTTTATATGTATATAATCAATTCCCTTAATTAACCCTCACAAAAATTAAAAAAATTAACATTTATTATTCAATTTAACAAAGTGATAAAAATAAAAAAATAATTTTTGTAAATAATTTTAACACTAATTTCTTTTTTATCTTTATCTCATTTCAAATTCTTTCATATCTCTTTATCTCCATACATTTTTTTTAAAAATTCGAATTCGAATTCAAATTCAATTAATCCTCTATTTAATTGGCTCCTCCTCCCTCATTCTCACTTGATCAATCTTTGATGAGAAGAGCCCATTATCTGAGAGCTATCTTATCGCAGAAGGGTGCCTAGCCTCTGAGCCATTCGATGACAGTGAGTCGGCCTTCGTCGAGGCGATCACAGTCTTTTCCGCTCCTAAGGTGAGATCTATTTTCTCTTATTTTTAACCTAGGTTAATCGTAGTTTACTTTTTGTATTTTTATTTCTTTGTCATTTTTTCTAGATCGTAGCATCACATATCACGATTTGATCCGAATCCTATCCGATTTTTTACCTTCACATCTCGATCTATTCACGTTCTTATTCTACCTCACGTAATCTTCCAACTTCGGCCACGTACGGTGGTCGGAGACATGGATTCATTCCTTATTTTTTGCCAGATCTCCATTCACATATTCTGTTTTGATTTTGGGATTGAGACGTTGTGCTCGCATCCTAATTTATTTATAAATAAAAAAAGTAAATAAAAGACAAAAATATATATAATTTTTCTTTATAACATTTTTTGCAGGAATTTACAAAAAAATAAAAATAAAAAATATATAAAAAAATATTTCTACAGTTTCTGTTTAAAGGCAAAAAATAAATAAGAAAAGTTTTTTTCTTTCTTCTGTTTCTGTTTACAAAAAAAATAAAAAAAATAAAAAAATCAGGCAGCAGGCGCCGCCACCCCCATCTGCAAGCGACGCCCGTCGCCCACTACTAAGCCGGCACCCCACTCTACCATCGCCACCACCTCCAGCCCTCTACAGCTGGAGCATCCCTACTGATGCCATTGCCTCTGTCGCGGAGTGGAGCATCCCTCAACGCCGACCTGGAGGAGCGCCACCCACTTCCACCGATCACCGTGTGAGGGCATGTGTTGCCCTCCACAGCGGGTGGTGATTTCAGCCGCCTCCCTCTTCATCTGCCTCTACCGTACCACCGGCCATCCCCGCTGCTCGATCCATCCATCCGCCTCTGCCGCATGAGAAGCTCCGCCGTCGCAGCCCGCAGCCCGCGGCTTGACAGAAAAAGGAGAGGGGCGGCGCCTCCATTGCCTCCTCTTGAGAAGAAACGAAGAAAGATATAGAATCCTAACGGATGATTAAAATAATAAAAAATTGGAAATTTTGAAAAGTCACCCTCAGAAATTTTGAATTTACAAAATAGTCCTCCGCTTCCTCTAGTCACGTACAATGCACATGTTTCTTGGGTAAATTGCAAAAATCTCCCTCTATTTAATTCTTGTTATATATTTATGCAAGAACTTTAATCATTTACAGTTAAGTCCTTTGCTGTCAGACTTTCAATTTCCATGACATTTTCATTAAAATAACTATTTTAATTGCGATGAAAATTCTGCAAAAATTTGTGGGGACTCATGTTATGTGCCTGTTCAAAGCTTAATTTTTTCATTGCATTTTATTACTACTTGATATAATTAAAAAAATAAAAAACATGTCATTTTTTCATGTTTGCACTTAAAAAAATCATAAAAATTCAAAAATTGCTTGAAAATTACAAAAATAGATTAATTTTCTTTTGCTGTGTTTGAAATTCTATGCAAATTTCACACATTAATTATTTATAAAACCCAATTTTTTTAAAATATTAAAATATCTAAAAAATCATAAAAAATCTAGAAAAATTCAAAAATTATGATTTTAGTTCTTGTTTGTAGATAATGCATTCTAGTTTTTAGGAAACATAGTTGCAGCAATTTTTGATTTCATCTGTTTTTAAATTAAAAAATAATCCTGCTTGCTATCTGTTTACGTGTTTTCCTATTTTTATTCATTTTAAAATCCTAAAAAAATAAAAATCTCTAAAAAGATTACAAAAATAGTAAAAAAATTCATGAAAACACAAAAAGTTCCTTGAATATTTTGGAGCATTTTTGTTATATTTGAAAAAATCCAAAATAAATGTATTTCTTTTGTGCATGAAATTCTTTGAAAATCATATTTTTGAAAATTAAAAATTACAAAATCAAAATCATTAAAAAATGAAATTATAAAATAAAAATAGAAATTAAAAAATTAAAAAATTAAAAGGTATTGATTAACACGAAAAGTCAAGCGGTCAAAATATGTCTCACACAGGGCAGAGACAAAGTCGCTGTGGCGACCACACGAAATCCAGGTTAAGTCAACAATTAACCCACAACAGATAAACCACGCAATGAAAGTAAGTGTGCAGAGTTAAAATTTATTATAATTCTATAATGAATGTGTATAGTGTGCAAGCATGTAGAGGTCAAACACTGAGAACAAGCAGGACAGATCGGCACAAAATGCTCAGAACGGTGAATGTGATATATTTGCCAATCTATGCTATTTTTTGTGGGGTTTTCATTATTTACATTATTTAATATTTTTTATTTCATTTTTCTGATTTTTATTTTCTTTTTATATTTTATATCTTTTTATATTTTCTATTTTTTTTAAATAATAAGGAATAAAGCTATATAGAATATATAGATACAAGAGAGATGAGAGATTGATAAAAAGAGGTAAAAATATTCAAATAGAGGAAATGAAATATTTTTGTGCTTTTATATTTTTATATGGTTTTTATGTTTTTTCTAGAATTTTCCTAACTTTTTTGTTACTTTTAAAGTCCGAAATACTGAAAATATTGAATAAAATACAAATCCAAAATTAAACGAGGATGCAAATTATCAAAAGAATAAAAAATTCCTCAAATTAAATTTAAAATAAAGATAACAAAATAGGGAAAATTTAGAAATTGAATTGTATTTTCAGGATTTTTGTGGAATTTTTAAGTTTTTATGAAGATTTTAAGGGTTTTATATTTTTAGAAGTTTTCTTTTGTATTTTTTGGTTATTTTTGGTATGAAGTTAAAACACACAGAAATAAACTAAATAAATTTTTATGGAATTTTTTAAGAAGTTTTATAATTTTTATGTATTTTCTAATGCAAACAGAGATGAAAATGCATGTTTTTGAATTTTTATAAATTTTAAAATGCAACAAAAATGCAAAATAAAAATATGGCGTGAAAGAGCAATAAAACAGGAAGCTATGCTATTTTTTTTGGGAATTTTTAGGAATTTATAGATGCATGAAATAAATAAAAGAAGCAAAAAGAAAATTCAGCCGGACAGGGGTATTTTTGTAATTAGTCAAAAGTCCAGGGGGCAACTTGCAATTTTTCCACAAAATATATAACTAATTAAAAAAATTTTCGAACCAATCACAAATAGCCACGAACCCAGGGGTATGCGTGCAATTTTCCAACAGACGCACGCGGTGAACACATGCCTGGTAGGGACTTAAAAGCAATTATCAAAAACCTGGGGGCTTAATTGCTATATTACCAAAAATAATACAATGTTATAAAATAATTTTTTGGATTGAATACAAATAACGAAACCTACAAGGGCCCCTTTGCAAAATGTCCCGTCCCCCACGTGCGCAAGTCACGCGAGGTGACGTGGACAAGGACCTTTGTGCAAATAATTAAAGGATGAGGGCTGAAGTACAAAATTTACAAAATATTTAAAATTGCATATGAAAGTTTCGGACTTAATAAATAAATACACAAAATGGTGAGGTGAAGGTGCAAAATACCCAGCGCCTACAGATCCGACAGCTGACGCGCGTCCACTTGCTACGTGTCGCGATCTGGACGGCCGATGACGATTCGAAAATGGATGGCCACGATCATATCTCCCCGGTTGATCGAATAGTGGCTTCTGGCGAAGATCTGACGGTGGCTGTGCGATTTGGATCCACGGCCCGATCCAACGGCTGGGGACGCGGAAGGAAGAACAGGGAGGAGCTCCGGCCAGGCGAAGTTCTCCGAGCTCTCCCTCCGGCCTCCAGCGGACTTGAAGCTTCAAAATGGTCAGGGAGGATCCTGCAGGTGTCCTCTATTGACTGGTGGCATCAAAAGGTGGCAGCAGCCACCGGAGCGCGCCGGCGGAGGTGGAGGAGCGGAGCACCCCCCAAATGCCTCCGGCGAGGGTCCCAAAATTACCCCAGGCGCGCGATAGGCTCTAAGACCTGCATAAAAATGGTGACACCGTCGAGGCCAAAATGCCTCGACGGTTTGCGAAGCAAATGGGTGCGGGGGACGGCGATATGAAGGACGGCCGGAGCTAACTCCGGCGATGGGGTGCGATTTGTGATCGGGTGGACCAAACTCAACGATGGATGTGGGGATCTATTCCTACGGATACGACGAACAAGAAAATGCAAGAAAATAGAGAAAATAAGAAGATCTCGAAGGTGAAATCACCTGAGATGGAAACCTCGACGGCGGGACTTCGCCGGAGGTGGTGGAACTTCCCCGACGCCTCCTCGATCCTCCTAAAGGTCGGTGAAGGGAGCTGTCACCTCCCTCTAGCTCTGGGACACAATAGGAGGAGAAGAAATTGGGTCGAAGGGGTTCAAAATCGAGGAGGAAGGTCGGGAGTCGAATAAGAAGGGTTGATGGGATGGCTCTGGCACTCAAAAGATCGAGGGAGATCGACGAAATCATGGATCCAATGGTCGAGGTGACATCTGGGCATGTATGCCCAATCCCCAAGGATCAGAAGTCAAGAAGAGAGTTACGCGAATTGGTGAAAGGTGTAGGCTTGAAAAAGTCAAGAAATGGGGTCAAAACAAGGTCTGACAGGGAGAACAGGGGGTGGGTCAGAGAGTTGACCTGCGGTCAACTCTCGGACCCTTCTGGTTGGTCCACGTAGACCAACCAGGAAAACCCTGCAAAAACTATTTGTTAATTCATTTAAACATAGTAAATGATTTTATTAATTTTGGATTATAAAATGAAAAATTCTTGTTATTTTATAAAGTATTTTATTATGATTTTTATTTATTTTTCTGAGATATAAAAATACAAGATGCCTTTTATGGCCTATATAGGTATACATATCTATATATTTTAATATTTTATTTTTATTTTGTATATTTGATTTTATTAATTTTGTTTATTATTTATATACTTATAACTTATTTTTATACACTTAAATATATTTTTATTTTATTTTTCTGAAGTATTTTGTACACTTAATAAAATAGAAGTATTAATTACATAGGTATATGTACAGGTATTATACCTATGTGTTGTATATATGTATTTTGTTTTTGAATTTTCTGTAATGTTTTATTCTGATATTAATGTACACATATACTATACATATTATTTACAAAATTATAAAAATAAGAAATTATAAAATAATGGATAATAAAAATAATGAATATTTTAATCTGAACAAGTATACAATAGGGGTCCAAAACTCAACCTTCAAACTGTAGCTCCGCAAAATACAAAACCACCTTCATTAAATAGCTCATTGAAAATTATATACCGATGCATTTCGAGTTTCTATTTGAGAGATACAGGTCTGGGAAGTTGGGATTTTGGAAACTTATTCAGATCATAACTTTTTATCAGTATATTCTTTTTGTATGAAATCAATTTATCAATTTTGTATTTTTATATATTTAATTATCTACAACTTTCATGTACAAAGTTTCTTTATTTGAGGTATAAAAAGTGGAACTAAAAATAGGTCCTAAAATGAATAAAAAATAAATTAAATAGAAGGGATTTTTTTGTATTCTGGCCCTTATCTCCCCCTACTTTATTCCTTGTCGACCTATCCATCTAGATGCCTAGGTCTCGGGGTTTCGGGTCATAACATATTTACAATATTTTATTCTTTTTCTTTTCTTTTCTTTATTCTATTATTTTGTCTTTAAAAATAGTATTTTATACACTATTTACACACACATGCATGGATGCTAAAATGCATGAATTAAGGGAATTTACATGCATTTACTGGGGTTTTTGAGGCCAAAATGATAGAATAAAGATGATGAAATGTAGATTCATCATTCCCCTATAGTTGCCTTTGCTAGTCCCTAGCAAACACTTATGCAATAAGTGCATAAAGAGAAAAACAAAGAAAAGAAAAAGAAGAAATTTGGATTAACTTTAATTGTCAAACTTGTCTTCATAAAATCAAAGTTTGGAGCTTAAGTTAGACCTTTGGAATTTTAGTACGTGCGGAACCTTAATGGGAATAGGATTTGAAATCCAACAGCCTTCGAGAATCCCAAAACTTTGCTCAAGTCTTCTCAATAGCCAGATCAGAAATATTTCAACTCATACGCAAACCCTTACGACTATGAATCTGACTCGTATAATGTAAGTGATAGTGGCTCTCCCTAACTAGAATGACAAAAGGACTGACTTCTCCAGCATGACATCCCAATGATTCCCCAATCCAGCAACTCCTTCCTTGAGGAGCAGGGTATTCCCATCTAAGTTCAAGTGGCAACCAGCTCAAGAGGAGGGGGTGAAGAGAAGAATGGATGGTAGCCAGTGTAGCTACCTATCCTAGGATGTAAGACCAGTGTAGTCAAGTCATCCAGCTGCAGGCTCACATGATATGACTTTGGAACTCAAGCTTGCTTAGTGACTATACAACATATATACACTCCGGCAAGCATTTTATTTTTATACAGGCATGTCCATTTTTTGGAGTTTTTTTCTTTTTTTTTTGAAATACTATATAAAGCAGCATTTACATAAGGAGTTTTCACTCTTGAGCTAGTAGACTATCCCTCTTTTGAAGATTCATTGCAACCCACACTCTCCTGTCTTTAGAATTCCTCATCATTGGACGGGTTGGGGTGCACTTCCCTCACTAGAGGAGGACAAGTGTTTCCACTTGTGTGTGTCTCATGCTGGCAAATCCAGCCCCCTCACCACTCCAACTGAGTTGAGCCATGTGAAAGGTGCAGGTATCCAAGTTAGGTCATTATCAACAAGAGTCGTGCGTGCGTTCCGAAATACTCTACTTAGGCAGTCAAGAATCCATTGAACCAAGTCTCGTGATCCTCAAAGAATTAAGTCAACTAGACCTGAAGTACCTCAATTCTAGTTCCTATAAGGTTCTTGTTTTTAGGTAGATTTTAAGGTCCAACCAAGCTCAAATCTTCGGATTTTACTTAGACTTGTTCAACTATCAAACTCAATCCAAAAAATGCGAATGCTATGCAAATGCAGAAAATATTTTTGTGATGCAATTTTCAAGATTTTA